>JAUJYZ010000861.1:32500-429004 GCA_033675265.1 Actinostola sp. cb2023 | reverse complement strand
GGACATTTGGACTGGGAGGGGAGGGGACTGGACAGTTGGACTGGGATGGACATTTGGACTGGGAAGGGAGGTGACTGGATAGTTGGACTGGGAGGGGATTGGACAGTTGGACTGGGAGGGGAGGGGACTGGACAGTTGGACTGGGAGGGGAGGGGGACTGGACAGTTGGACTGGGAGGGGAGGGGACTGGACAGTTGGACTGGGAGGGGAGGGGACTGGACAGTTGGACTGGGAGGGAAGGGGACTGGACAGTTGGACTGGGAGGGGAGGGACTGGACAGTTGGACTGGGAGGGGAGGGGACTGGACAGTTGGACTGGGAGGGGAGGGGACTGGACAGTTGGACTGGGAGGGGATTGGACAGTTGGACTGGGAGGGGAGGGGACTGGACAGTTGGACTGGGAGGGGTGGGGACTGGACATTTGGACTGGGAAGGGAGGGGACTGGACAGTTGGACTGGGAGGGGAGGGGACTGGACAGTTGGACTGGGAGGGAAGGGGACTGGACAGTTGGACTGGGAGGGGGAGGGGACTGGACAGTTGGACTGGGAGGGGAGGTGACTGGACAGTTGGACTGGGAGGGGATTGGACAGTTGGACTGGGAGGGGAGGGGACTGGACAGTTGGACTGGGAGGGGTGGGGACTGGACATTTGGACTGGGAAGGGAGGGGACTGGACAGTTGGACTGGGAGGGGAGGGGACTGGACAGTTGGACTGGGAGGGGAGGGGACTGGACAGTTGGACTGGGAGGGGAGGGGAGGGGACTGGACAGTTGGACTGGGAGGGGAGGGGACTGGACAGTTGGACTGGGAGGGGGGGACTGGACAGTTGGACTGGGAGGGGAGGGGACTGGACAGTTGGACTGGGGGGGGACTGGACAGTTGGACTGGGAAGGGAGGGGACTGGACAGTTGGACTGGGAGGGGAGGGGACTGGACAGTTGGACTGGGAGGGGAGGGGACTGGACAGTTGGACTGGGAGGGGAGGGGACTGGACAGTTGGACTGGGAGGGGAGGGGACTGGACAGTTGGACTGGGAGGGGGAGGGGACTGGACTGTTGGACTGGGAGGGGGGGAGGGGACTGGACAGTTGGACTGGGAGGGGAGGGGACTGGACAGTTGGACTGGGAGGGGACTGGACAGTTGGACTGGAAGGGCAGGGGACTGGACAGTTGGAACTGGACAGGGACTGGGAGGGGACTGGACAGTTGGACTGGGAGGGGAGGGGACTGGACAGTTGGACTGGGAGGGGAGGGGACTGGACAGTTGGACTGGGAGGGGAGGGGACTTGGACTGGGGAGGGGAGGGGACTGGACAGTTGGACTGGGAGGGGAGGGGACTGGACAGTTGGACTGGGAGGGGAGGGGACTGGACAGTTGGACTGGGAGGGGAGGGGACTGGACAGTTGGACTGGAAGGGGAGGGGACTGGACAGTTGGACTGGGAGGGGAGGGGAGGGGAGGGACTGGACAGTTGGACTGGGAGGGGAGGGGACTGGACAGTTGGACTGGGAGGGGACTGGACAGTTGGACTGGGAGGGGAGGGGACTGGACAGTTGGACTGGGAGGGGAGGGGACTGGACAGTTGGACTGGGAGGGGACTGGACAGTTGGACTGGGAAGGGAGGGGACTGGACAGTTGGACTGGGAGGGGAGGGGACTGGACAGTTGGACTGGGAGGGGAGGCGACTGGACATTTGGGACTGGGAAGGGAGGGGACTGGACAGTTGGACTGGGAGGAGAGGGGACTGGACAGTTGGACTGGGAGGGGAGGGGACTGGACAGTTGGACTGGGAGGGGTGGGGACTGGACAGTTGGACTGGGAGGGGAGGGGACTGGACAGTTGGACTGGGAGGGGACTGGACAGTTGGACTGGGGAGGGGAGGGGACTGGACAGTTGGACTGCGAGGGGAGGGGACTGGACAGTTGGACTGGGAGGGGAGGGGACTGGACAGTTGGACTGGGAGGGGGACTGGAGGGGACTGGACAGTTGGACTGGGAGGGGACTGGACAGTTGGACTGGGAGGGGAGGGGACTGGACAGTTGGACTGGAGGGGAGGGGACTGGACAGTTGGACTGGGAGGGGATTGGACAGTTGGACTGGGAGGGGAGGGGACTGGACAGTTGGACTGGGAGGGGGGGGACTGGACAGTTGGACTGGGAGGGGAGGGGACTGGACAGTTGGACTGGGAGGGGAGGGGACTGGACAGTTGGACTGGGAGGGGAGGGGGACTGGACTGGACAGTTGGACTGGGAGGGGAGGGGGGGACTGGACAGTTGGACTGGGAGGGGAGGGGACTGGACAGTTGGACTGGGAGGGGACTGGACAGTTGGACTGGGAGGACTGGGGGGACTGGACACAGTTGGACTGGGAGGGGAGGGGACTGGACAGTTGGACTGGGAGGGGAGGGGACTGGACAGTTGGACTGGGAGGGGAGGGGACTGGACAGGGGACTGGACTGGGGGAGGGGGACTGGACAGTTGGACTGGGGGCAGGGGAGGGGACTGGACAGTTGGACTGGGAGGGGAGGGGACTGGACAGTTGGACTGGGAGGAGAGGGGACTGGACAGTTGGACTGGGAGGGGACTGGACAGTTGGACTGGGAGGGGACTGGACAGTTGGACTGGGAGGGGAGGGGACTGGACAGTTGGACTGGGAGGGGAGGGGACTGGACAGTTGGACTGGGAGGGGATTGGACAGTTGGACTGGGAGGGGAGGGGACTGGACAGTTGGACTGGGAGGGGTGGGGACTGGACATTTGGACTGGGAGGGGAGGGGACTGGACAGTTGGACTGGGAGGGGAGGGGACTGCACAGTTGGACTGGGAGGGGAGGGGACTGGACAGTTGGACTGGGAGGGGAGGGGAGGGAACTGGACAGTTGGACTGGGAGGGGAGGGGACTGGACAGTTGGACTGGGAGGGGACTGGACAGTTGGACTGGGAGGGGACTGGACAGTTGGACTGGGAGGGGAGGGGACTGGACAGTTGGACTGGGAGGGGACTGGACAGTTGGACTGGGAGGAGAGGGGACTGGACAGTTGGACTGGGAGGGGAGGGGACTGGACAGTTGGACTGGGAGGGGAGGGGACTGGACAGTTGGACTGGGAGGGGAGGGGACTGGACAGTTGGACTGGGAGGGGACTGGACAGTTGGACTGGGAGGGGACTGGACAGACAGTTGGACTGGGAGGGGAGGGGACTGGACAGTTGGACTGGGAGGGGAGGGGACTGGACAGTTGGACTGGGAGGGGATTGGACAGTTGGACTGGGAGGGGAGGGGACTGGACAGTTGGACTGGGAGGGGTGGGGACTGGACATTTGGACTGGGAGGGAGGGGACTGGACAGTTGGACTGGGAGGGGAGGGGACTGGACAGTTGGACTGGGAGGGGAGGGGACTGGACAGTTGGACTGGGAGGGGAGGGGAGGGACTGGACAGTTGGACTGGGAGGGGAGGGGACTGGACAGTTGGACTGGGAGGGGACTGGACAGTTGGATTGGAGAGGGGACTGACTGGACAGTTGGACTGGGAGGGGACTGGACAGTTGGACTGGGAGGGGACTGGACAGTTGGACTGGGAGGAGAGGGGACTGGACAGTTGGACTGGGAGGGGAGGGGACTGGACAGTTGGACTGGGAGGGGAGGGGACTGGACAGTTGGACTGGGAGGGGAGGGGACTGGACAGTTGGACTGGGAGGGGACTGGACAGTTGGACTGGGAGGGGACTGGACAGTTGGACTGCGAGGGGAGGGGACTGGACAGTTGGACTGGGAGGAGAGGGGACTGGACAGTTGGACTGGGAGGGGACTGGACTGGGAGTGGGAGGGGACTGGACAGTTGGACTGGGAGGGGAGGGGACTGGACAGTTGGACTGGGAGGGGAGGGGACTGGACAGTTGGACTGGGAGGGGGGGACTGGACAGTTGGACTGGGAGGGGAGGGGACTGGACAGTTGGACTGGGAGGGGACTGGACAGTTGGACTGGGAGGGGAGGGGAAGGGACAGTTGGACTAGGAGGGGAGGGGACTGGACAGTTGGACTGGGAGGGGATTGGACAGTTGGACTGGGAGGGGAGGGGACTGGACAGTTGGACTGGGAGGGGTGGGGACTGGACATTTGGACTGGGAAGGGAGGGGACTGGACATTTGGACTGGGAGGGGAGGGGACTGCACAGTTGGACTGGGAGGGGAGGGGACTGGACAGTTGGACTGGGAGGGGAGGGGAGGGGACTGGACAGTTGGACTGGGAGGGGAGGGGACTGGACAGTTGGACTGGGAGGGGAGGGGACTGGACAGTTGGACTGGGAGGGGACTGGACAGTTGGACTGGGAGGGGACTGGACAGTTGGACTGGGAGGGGAGGGGACTGGACAGTTGGACTGGGAGGGGAGGGGACTGGACAGTTGGACTGGGAGGGGAGGGGACTGGACAGTTGGACTGGGAGGGGAGGGGAGGGGACTGGACAGTTGGACTGGGAGGGGAGGGGACTGGACAGTTGGACTGGGAGGGGAGGGGACTGGACAGTTGGACTGGGAGGGGACTGGACAGTTGGACTGGGAGGGGTGGGGACTGGACAGTTGGACTGGGAGGGGAGGGGACTGGACAGTTGGACTGGGAGGGGAGGGGACTGGACAGTTGGACTGGGAGGGAAGGGGACTGGACAGTTTGGACTGGGAGGGGAGGGGACTGGACAGTTGGACTGGGAGGGGATTGGACAGTTGGACTGGAGGGGAGGGGACTGGACAGTTGGACTGGGAGGGGTGGGGACTGGACATTTGGACTGGGAAGGGAGGGGACTGGACAGTTGGACTGGGAGGGGAGGGGACTGGACAGTTGGACTGGGAGGGGGAGGGGACTGGACAGTTGGACTGGGAGGGGAGGGGACAGTTGGACTGGGAGGGGAGGGGACTGGACAGTTGGACTGGGAGGGGAGGGGACTGGACAGTTGGACTGGGAGGGGAGGGGACTGGACAGTTGGACTGGGAGGGGAGGGGACTGGACATTTGGACTGGGAGGGGAGGGGACTGGACAGTTGGGAGGGGAGGGGACTGGACAGTTGGACTGGGAGGGGAGGGGACTGGACATTTGGACTGGGAGGGGAGGGGACTGGACAGTTGGACTGGGAGGGGAGGGGAATGAAATACGTTTTTACCACAACTAGTAAATTTCTTGATCTCTGATTGGTCGATCAACCATGGGCTATCAGAGTACATACCACGTTAGAATCATAGGCAGCCCAACCATTGCTTTTTATGCTAGTAAATAAGTAAGGAAAACATATTTGTGTCATTTTTTAATGGGTTTCCTGTGATAGAACGATACGTATATGTCGGGCTCCCTGTGCTGAGTAACGTCCCATATTGGGCTTCCTGTGCGCTTCTCGCAAGACGCGCCCGAACAAGTGTATTTTGATATACCGTCATTTTGCAAGGTGTCAGCTACTTTACCCTATATAACCCCCACGGGCCTGTAGCGTGCGAGGACTTCGGCTCTTCGGTTCAGAAAAGGTTTGTCTGCAAACTGCTATGCACTGTCTGTTATTTATTACTGTTTTGATTGCTTCATGGCATACTATACTTTACAAATGTATTGACTGTGGGTTCTGTTTATGCTTCAGGAGCTGAACGGGATGATTGTCCAAGAAAAAGTGGTTGAATCTAAACAACAACACAAACGTATTACAGAGGTATGCACAACACTATACATGACATGTTACATACAGTATAGCCTAGAAGTACAATGTACATGTAAATGTATGGTGACATAAATGTATAATGTGTGTGCTGCACGTGGGTTCGTCCACACGGACGGACTCTGTATGGCCGGGACCCATCAACAAGCATGTGCTGATCTGTCAGTCGACCCCGGACACAACGACTACTACATGTGCATTGCCTTTTTATGGAAACTTTCCCTAGAGGTTTAGAAGGTGTGATATGGTATAGCATGAAGATAATTAGATGAGTCTAAAGCAAAACCCATTGAACGAACGATCATTGTTGTTTTTTTTACCTTTTTACCTCCTTTTTTTCTTCCTCCCACCCTTCCTTTCTTCCTTCCTTCCTTACTTTTGTTCAAGTTTTGATCTGTTCTAAGATTCTCCATTGCTTTCCTACATAGCTACAAGAGAAAGTCAAGACCCTTGAACAGGCATTAACGCACCTTGTACGAGAGTTTGAAGGAGAAAGAGGAACATTGATTGAAAAAGCAGATAATGAAACTAGAAGTGTCAGGTAAGATGTTTTACCAAGACATGCCTAAATATTGGTGTATAGGACGGGCCTACAGTACAAGAAATGTACATCAATCCATGATGAATGATCTGATGACGTTGATGATGATAGTGGTTGAGATGATGATGATGATGACAGTACATGTAATGGTTGTACAGATGATAATATAGTCGTTTTCGTATGAGTGGGAAAGTTACGGTACCGTGCCGTATTGAAAGAGTTTGATTGGATGAGATGCATCTGCACGCTTTTTGATTGGTTCAGAAAGGAAGCCATTTGAGTGTCACGGTACCGTAGGTTTCCCACTTATACGAAAACGATCTCTACATGTACATAAGTAATGACTGATTGTGATGGTGGCGGTGAATGATGATGACAGTGTCGCTGATGATGTTAGTGGTGATGGTAATACTTGATGATATAATCGTTTTCGTGGAAAACCCACGGTACGATGTTACGGTACGGAATCAAAGACATCTATTCAACCAATCACAGCCCGCAAAATCACTGCTCAACCAATCAGAATGCTTAGACACAACACAGTCATTGCACGGCGCGAACCGTACCGTAACTACTTCCCACTCATACTACTTCGATTCTAATGACTGAATGTAGTTGTGACAGTGTCGCGGATGATGTAGATGGTGATGGTAATAATTGATGGTGATGATAATATGTGGCGGTAACAATGATGATGATGAAGATGACAGTCAATGATGATGTAGGTGGTGATGGTAATAATTGATGGTGATGATAATATGTGGCGGTGACAATGATGATGATGAAGACGACAGTGTCGATGATGATGTAGGTGGTGATGGTAATAATTGATGGTGTTGATAATATGTGGCGGTGACAATGATGATGATGAAGACGACAGTGTCGATGATGATGTAGGTGGTGATGGTAATAATTGATGGTGTTGATAATATGTGGCGGTGACAATGATGATGATGATGACGACAGTGTCGCGGATGATGTAGGTGGTGATGGTAATAATTGATGGTGATGATAATATGTGGCGATGATGATGATGACGACGACAGTGCCGATGATGATGTAGGTGGTGATGGCAATAATTGATGGTGTTGATAATATGTGGCGGTGACAATGATGATGATGTAGGTGGTGATGGTAATAATTGATGGTGATGATAATATGTGGCGGTAACAATGATGATGATGAAGATGACAGTCAATGATGATGTAGGTGGTGATGGTAATAATTGATGGTGATGATAATGTGTGGCGGTGACAATGATGATGACGATGATGACGACAGTGTCGATGATGATGTAGGTGGTGATGGTAATAATTGATGGTGATGATAATGTGTGGCGGTGACAATGATGATGACGATGAACGACAGTGTCGATGATGATGTAGGTGGTGATGGTAATAATTGATGGTGATGATAATGTGTGGCGGTGACAATGATGATGACGATGAACGACAGTGTCGATGATGATGTAGGTGGTGATGGTAATAATTGATGGTGATGATAATGTGTGGCGGTGACAATGATGATGATGATGACGACAGTGTCGCGGATGATGTAGGTGGTGATGGTAATAATTGATGGTGATGATAATATGTGGCGATGATGATGATGACGACGACAGTGCCGATGATGATGTAGGTGGTGATGGCAATAATTGATGGTGTTGATAATATGTGGCGGTGACAATGATGATGATGTAGGTGGTGATGGTAATAATTGATGGTGATGATAATATGTGGCGGTAACAATGATGATGATGAAGATGACAGTCAATGATGATGTAGGTGGTGATGGTAATAATTGATGGTGATGATAATGTGTGGCGGTGACAATGATGATGACGATGATGACGACAGTGTCGATGATGATGTAGGTGGTGATGGTAATAATTGATGGTGATGATAATGTGTGGCGGTGACAATGATGATGACGATGAACGACAGTGTCGATGATGATGTAGGTGGTGATGGTAATAATTGATGGTGATGATAATGTGTGGCGGTGACAATGATGATGACGATGAACGACAGTGTCGATGATGATGTAGGTGGTGATGGTAATAATTGATGGTGATGATAATGTGTGGCGGTGACAATGATGATGATGAAGATGACAGTCAATGATGATGTAGGTGGTGATGGTAATAATTGATGGTGATGATAATGTTTGGCGGTGACAATGATGATGATGAAGATGACAGTCAATGATGATGTAGGTGGTGATGGTAATAATTGATGGTGATGATAATGTGTGGCGGTGACAATGATGACGATGAACGACAGTGTCAATGATGATGTAGGTGGTGATGGTAATAATTGATGGTGATGATAATGTGTGGCGGTGACAATGATGATGACGATGATGACGACATTGTCGATGATGATGTAGGTGGTAATGGTAATAATTGATGATGATGATAATGTTTGGCGGTGACAATGATGATGATGAAGATGACAGTCAATGATGATGTAGGTGGTGATGGTAATAATTGATGGTGATGATAATGTATGGCGGTGACAATGATGATGACGATGATGACGACAGTGTCAATGATGATGTAGGTGGTGATGGTAATAATTGATGGTGATGATAATGTGTGGCGGTGACAATGATGATGACGATGATGATGTAGGTGGTGATGGTAATAATTGATGGTGATGATAATGTGTGGCGGTGACAATGATGATGACGATGAACGACAGTGTCGATGATGATGTAGGTGGTGATGGTAATAATTGATGGTGATGATAATGTGTGGCGGTGACAATGATGATGACGATGAACGACAGTGTCGATGATGATGATGTAGGTGGTGATGGTGATGATAATGTGTGGCGGTGACAATGATGATGATGAAGATGACAGTCAATGATGATGTAGGTGGTGATGGTAATAATTGATGGTGATGATAATGTTTGGCGGTGACAATGATGATGATGAAGATGACAGTCAATGATGATGTAGGTGGTGATGGTAATAATTGATGGTGATGATAATGTGTGGCGGTGACAATGATGATGACGATGAACGACAGTGTCAATGATGATGTAGGTGGTGATGGTAATAATTGATGGTGATGATAATGTGTGGCGGTGACAATGATGATGACGATGATGACGACATTGTCGATGATGATGTAGGTGGTAATGGTAATAATTGATGATGATGATAATGTTTGGCGGTGACAATGATGATGATGAAGATGACAGTCAATGATGATGTAGGTGGTGATGGTAATAATTGATGGTGATGATAATGTATGGCGGTGACAATGATGATGACGATGATGACGACAGTGTCAATGATGATGTAGGTGGTGATGGTAATAATTGATGGTGATGATAATGTGTGGCGGTGACAATGATGATGACGATGATGATGTAGGTGGTGATGGTAATAATTGATGGTGATGATAATGTGTGGCGGTGACAATGATGATGACGATGATGACGACATTGTCGATGATGATGTAGGTGGTGATGGTAATAATTGATGGTGATGATAATGTGTGGCGGTGACAATGATGATGACGATGAACGACAGTGTCGATGATGATGTAGGTGGTGATGGTAATAATTGATGGTGATGATAATGTGTGGCGGTGACAATGATGATGACGATGATGACGACAGTGTCGATGATGATGTAGGTGGTAATGGTAATAATTGATGATGATGATAATGTTTGGCGGTGACAATGATGATGATGAAGATGACAGTCAATGATGATGTAGGTGGTGATGGTAATAATTGATGGTGATGATAATGTGTGGCGGTGACAATGATGATGAAGATGATGACGACAGTGTCGATGATGATGTAGGTGGTGATGGTAATAATTGATGGTGATGATAATGTGTGGCGGTGACAATGATGATGACGATGAACGACAGTGTCGATGATGATGTAGGTGGTGATGGTAATAATTGATGGTGATGATAATGTGTGGCGGTGACAATGATGATGACGATGATGACGACAGTGTCCATGATGATGTAGGTGGTGATGGTAATAATTGATGGTGATGATAATGTGTGGCGGTGACAATGATGATGACGATGATGACGACAGTGTCGATGATGATGTAGGTGGTAATGGTAATAATTGATGATGATGATAATGTGTGGCGGTGACAATGATGATGACGATGATGACGACATTGTCGATGATGATGTAGGTGGTAATGGTAATAATTGATGATGATGATAATGTTTGGCGGTGACAATGATGATGATGAAGATGACAGTCAATGATGATGTAGGTGGTGATGGTAATAATTGATGGTGATGATAATGTATGGCGGTGACAATGATGATGACGATGATGACGACAGTGTCAATGATGATGTAGGTGGTGATGGTAATAATTGATGGTGATGATAATGTGTGGCGGTGACAATGATGATGACGATGATGATGTAGGTGGTGATGGTAATAATTGATGGTGATGATAATGTGTGGCGGTGACAATGATGATGACGATGATGACGACATTGTCGATGATGATGTAGGTGGTGATGGTAATAATTGATGGTGATGATAATGTGTGGCGGTGACAATGATGATGACGATGAACGACAGTGTCGATGATGATGTAGGTGGTGATGGTAATAATTGATGGTGATGATAATGTGTGGCGGTGACAATGATGATGACGATGATGACGACAGTGTCGATGATGATGTAGGTGGTAATGGTAATAATTGATGATGATGATAATGTTTGGCGGTGACAATGATGATGATGAAGATGACAGTCAATGATGATGTAGGTGGTGATGGTAATAATTGATGGTGATGATAATGTGTGGCGGTGACAATGATGATGAAGATGATGACGACAGTGTCGATGATGATGTAGGTGGTGATGGTAATAATTGATGGTGATGATAATGTGTGGCGGTGACAATGATGATGACGATGAACGACAGTGTCGATGATGATGTAGGTGGTGATGGTAATAATTGATGGTGATGATAATGTGTGGCGGTGACAATGATGATGACGATGATGACGACAGTGTCCATGATGATGTAGGTGGTGATGGTAATAATTGATGGTGATGATAATGTGTGGCGGTGACAATGATGATGACGATGATGACGACAGTGTCGATGATGATGTAGGTGGTAATGGTAATAATTGATGATGATGATAATGTGTGGCGGTGACAATGATGATGACGATGATGACGACAGTGTCCATGATGATGTAGGTGGTGATGGTAATAATTGATGGTGATGATAATGTGTGGCGGTGACAATGATGATGACGATGATGACGACATTGTCGATGATGATGTAGGTGGTGATGGTAATAATTGATGGTGATGATAATGTGTGGCGGTGACAATGATGATGACGATGATGACGACAGTGTCGATGATGATGTAGGTGGTGATGGTAATAATTGATGGTGATGATAATGTATGGCGGTGACAATGATGATGACGATGATGACGACAGTGTCGATGATGATATAGGTGGTGATGGTAATAATTGATGATAATATGTGGCGGTGACAATGATGACGACGACAGTGTCGTGTTGATAATGACAGTGATGACAACTACATTTACAACGAGGAGGATTACGACGAACCCCTGCTCATGTGTCCAATCAATACAAACTGTTAAACCATTCTTAGCCAGACCCTCAATTCTACTGTCGTTCTCTAGGGCTGAGATTGCAAGACTTCAACGTATAGTAGAACTAAAACCAAAAGAGATGAACAAAGTCAAGAGACTCGCTAAAAATATTCTCGACCAGGTAAGAATAACTAAACATTTTATAATTTCAAATTAATCATCACTAATAATGATTATTATTTAAACGAACAGAGAACTGAAGTGGAACAGTTTTTTCTGGATTCCTTGGAATATGTGAAAAATGAGATCGTGAGAAACAGGTAGAGTACTATATTTTCATATTACACTATTAAAGTCCTGGATTTAAAAACAATTGCTTATGTGTTAAAATATGTTTCCACAAGCTTAAGTTCAATAGATTTTCCAAAAAAAATTAGTAACAAAAATTATCGTGATATATTTGTGACGATGTTTGTTTGGCGTAACTGAATGTTGAAAATTCAGTAACTATGAGACATTACCTTCATAGTAAAATACTTTTTTGTTACCTGATTTTCGCGAAATGAAATGCTCCCCCTAAACGAAGACGAGATTAAGGCAATATTTATAACTGGAAAACGCCTATTCTCTACTTTCTCATAGCACATAATGCTTTGCGCCGGTAATACAAAAGAAAATGGTGTTGCATAATTACATGGTTGACAGAAAGCTCCCATTTTCTTTTGTATTGCCCCCAAGGCGCAAAGCATTATGTGCTATGAGAAAGTAGAGAGAATCAAATAAAATCGAGCCTGACGATCGCGCACTTCTAATGGTCTGGAACAGATCTGCTCATTTTCATATTTTCTTCTTGAAATCGCGAAATTAAATATGGGCTTGCTAAAATCGTGAAATGAACGAATAAGGCAAATATTCCATCTAACTCTAACTTCTCTCACCTCGTGCCCTTTTCTCGTAGGGTTCAGTACCGATGCGACGCACAGGCTGCCTATCAACAACGCATGCTCGATGCGCATGCTGGCCATGGGGAGTACCCCATGGTACGTACGTTCAAGCCATCAGATACCAGTACCAATAATGTCTTTGAGGATCTTAAAGTGGCAGAACGGTGGACTGGAATGGAAGGCAAAATCGACATAGGAGATCTGACGTGGGAGCAAAGAGAACGAATACTAAGATTGATGTTTGCTAAGATGAATGGATTTAAAGAGAAAAGAAGGTACGTTGAGCAAACAGTAGAGATACACGGCCTCTGTGTCATGACGTACCTGATTCCACTACATTCGAACCTCCCGTAAGCGACCACCCAAAATGTCAAGCTTTGTGGTCGCTTACAAGAGGTGGTCCTTACGATAGGTTCCAACTGGAGTGATTTGACTTGGAACTGAACTTTTGGTATTTTGGAAAACTAGTCGCTCAGGAGAGGTGGTCGCTTACGAGAGGTGGTCGCTTACGAGAGGTTCCAACTGGAGTGATTTGACTTGGAACTGAACTTTTGGTATTTTGGAAAACTAGTCGCTCAGGAGAGGTGGTCGCTTACGAGAATGGTCGCAACCTGAGGTTCAACTGTATTTCCATTCTCGCTCGGGGAATTCGGACCGGCACAACTCAGAGCAGGCGGATGATAATCATGCTAACACGGTGCAACATTGCTGGCAATATAGTCGTTTTCGTAGGAGTGGGGAAGATACGGTACCGTGCCGTATTGCAAGACTTTGATTGGATGAGATGCATGTGCACGCTTTTTGATTGGTTCAGAAAGGAAGGCATTTGAGTGTCACTGTACCGTAGGTTTCCCGGCATTCACACGAAAACGACTGAATAAATGAAAACCTTTATCTAAGTAGGGCAGTGCCTTCAGTAACAAAGCGTACTGCTATCAATGCGAGCTCTATAATTGCAGCGTGTATCTGCTGTATTTTTTTTCCGTGATGCATGTAAAACGTGGTAGCGTAGGAATGACTAGGAAGAGTAACACCAAATCTAAACGCCTTGTTTTTGCCAACAGACACAAGCTGCCAAGCCTAGACCCAACTCCTACTTCCAAACAACCTCCAGTCAACGAGGAAGGCGATAGCACCTTCATTACACAAGGTGCAGTGCTGCCATCAGAATCAGCCAGTCAAGTCAAACCCGCCCTACCATCTTTACCAGCACCAGACCACACCCAAGAAGCTGTTGCGTAAGGGACAGAGAAGCTATTCAAATAGAAAGCGGTTATTGTCAAATATGTACAAATGTATAGAGCGATTTTTAGCTGGATTCGAAACTGGATTTTATTTTGTATACACAAGTGTCCATAGCGAAGGGGTAATGATAGTAATAATACGAGTACGAATAAAGTGTATTGAAGTCTTGATGTTATCTTGTGTGCATGTTAAAGTGCTACTTGGACGAAAATCGATCGAAATTTAATTTAGCTGAAACTTCATTGAATAATTATTCAAGGGTCTAATAATAACTAGTTAATTTTTTTTAACGATATTCCAGAGGGAAGTACTATATTTTTATGAATCTTTAGAGGTGTCAGTGACGTCATCTACTCAACCCAACATTCAGCTCCATACATTTCTTTGTATTTTGTGAGTCAAAATATGTCAATGTTTTGTTCAGATAACAGCTCTGCATTGAAGACAACTGGTCAGACAATCATTTGGTATAGACGGGAGGGGAGGGTGGCAGACTGTGGCAAAGAGGGGGAAGGGGAGGGTGGTAGTGTGATTGTCTGTATATATGATAGAAGGGAGAAAAAATAAATGAAATATAAAAAGAGTAAAAAATAAAACGAAATATAGGTAGAAAAATAGGATATTTAACAATTATTCGCCGAAGGCGAAGTGAATATATACAGCTTATTTGACATTTTAGTGTGTAGTATGGCTGGATATTTTTACGAGTCTGCAGTATTTTGTCGAGCCCGTAGGTATTTCAAAACTCGAGTGGAACCACGAGCGTAGCGAGTGGTTTCACTGCAAAGTTTTGAACATTTTGTGACGTCAAATCCATTGTCAATAAGAGTACAGACAATGGAAAACCCCTTGCGATTTCTTTTTTACAATAACAAAGTCAAAAAACATCCAAAAACAAGGATAAAGTTTGAAAGAAAAACCGTTTCAAGCGCGCGCTGGCTTCGTGCGCGAACGATTCGTCATTGCATGTGTCTGTACTCTTATTGACAACGGCTGAGAGCCAATCAGATTGCGAGATTACGCTAGGTTATTGTAAAATTAACAATACAAAGACGAGTAAAAATTTCCAGTCTTAATCCACACTAAAATGTTAAATAAGTTATTTATTATCCAACCCTTTTGTGATGCGAAAAATACACTCATCCCGTGAAGGATATTTATATAAAAGTGCGCGCGCGAAATAGACGAGTAAAAATATCGCTGGATATTTTTACTCGCTCCAGTCCTACTCGCGCGATATTTTTACTCGTCTATGTGTAGTTGGATAATCAGAATCTCTATCACGTGTTTATCTCAAAAGCTATGAAAAGGAAGCTCAAGTGTCGCAGTTCAATAGGAAGAGAAACACATGACATCATATATGGTACATTTCATATACTCGTACCATGACAGATGACAGCGGATATCACGTGTACATTCATATCGTTAAAGTTAAAATAAATAAATAAATGTGTAAGAGTGCAAACCATATATCCACGAAAAAGTACTAACTAAATATTACAGAATAGCACTAATTGGCCGAAGGGCCCCGAGCTGAGGAATACAGTTCATGGTCACAAAATTGCATCATTCGCACTGCGCAGTCTCGTGCAGCCCACATCGCACAAACGAGCACACCCGAACTCCCTACGGTCACTTATCGGAATATCTGCGTATGCCTAACTCCTTACGGCCACCTATCGGGATATGTTCGTATGCTTCTAGATAT
This sequence comes from Actinostola sp. cb2023, assembly GCA_033675265.1. Lineage (NCBI taxonomy): Eukaryota > Metazoa > Cnidaria > Anthozoa > Actiniaria > Actinostolidae > Actinostola > Actinostola sp. cb2023. The sequence goes on along the minus strand of JAUJYZ010000861.1, from coordinate 413,303 downwards.
TTCGGACCGCAGTCATGCTAAACGTCTGCAACAATGAATCATGCATCAGCTGATCAGAATCTTCTGTTCTCACGCTCATTTAGAATAAGTCCACGTGCCTTTCCATGACAACCTGGTTTTAGTGTTTGCACTCTATATATAATAGTTTGACTCTACACCACGTTTTCGTTAAACTCGCCATGCAAAAATATACGACGGCGCTTCACTTGGTTGAACCAATTTACTACTAGTATATTATTTAGAGCCTGGTTATCGATACAGACCCAAAACCATGGTCATGTGAACATCCTATCACAGCGCCTGTCACGGTAGTGACATATGCACATGAACCATGACATTAGCACAACTTCCGGCTCATACTCCAACGTTTTCGAACGAACGGTCTTAAAGTGCTGTATAAAACCCTACATATCCACCTTGTTGGTAATCCACTCTATAATTGTATCCCCCAAACGGGTGATCGACAAGAATCTTTCACCATGCTTTGGTATGCAAGCCATCCGCTACCGAGTGGTCTGTATCCCGAAATATAACAGGCAGAATACTCAGGAGAACACTGTGCTACCATGACGCCTTCTATAGTAGACAAAACTGATGCTCCCCCCAGAACGGGGACCCCATCTATATTCACCCAATTTTAATTGTCGCTGACCTGACAGAGCTGAATAGATGAATATCAAATCTGCAGCATCTAGGAACAGCGAAAAGTTTGATTCCAAACTCGCGATCCATGCTATACTATGCGTAGGCAAAAAAAAAAACGAAATACAACGGGGTCCCCGATCAGGAGGGAGCAACTACAACACGTCCGTGAACGAAGCGTACACAAGCAGCTTAGATAAAAAGCTAACCTGAGTGAGTTACTCGCCCCAACCTGAGATAATAACCTACATTACATTGACATTACCCTGGAACGGCTAGAGTACGTAAAATGGAGTAGCCAATACCAAATCTGTATGTATGTAACACCTTGTAAAAAACTCGCAAATCCTATACACCTCCATTCATAAATTTTCAATCGTACCCAGAGTGTTTGCAACGTAACCCACGAAGTTTTTTGTTCATCTTATTTTCATCCAATACTATCATGACAGCCTGACTCGATCACGGTCCAGTACGCGATTTTCTACATTTCCTGTCACAGCGTGCCTCGAACACGAGCCAGTAGGTGATTTACTACAGTTTCCAGTGACAGCGTGACTCGATCACGGTCCAGTACGCGATTTTATACATTTCGTTCCAGTCACAATCTGCCTCGATCACATTATTATTATTATTTCCAGTCACAGTGTGCCTCGATCACGGGCAAATACACGAATTTCTACATTTCCAGTCACAGTGTGCCTCTATCACAGGCAAAAATACACGAATTTCTACATTTCCAGTCACAGTGTGCCTCTATCACAGGCAAATACACGAATTTCTACATTTCCAGTCAGAGAGTGCCTCGATCACAGGCAAGTACACGAATTTCTACATTTCCAGTCAGAGAGTGCCTCGATCACAGGCAAGTACACGAATTTCTACATTTCCAGTCAGAGAGTGCCTCGATCACGGGCAATTACACGAATTTCTACATTTCCAGTCAGAGAGTGCCTCGATCACAGGCAAGTACACAATTCCCTAGCTATGGTCACAGTGTGCCTCGATCACGGGCCAGTACACAATTATTATTTTTTTATCTTTTCGATCACAGCGTGCCTCGATCACGGGCCAGTACACAATTTTTTATCTTTTCGATCACATCGTGCCTCGATCACGGGCCAGTACACAATTTTTTTTTTTTAATCTTTTCGATCACAGCGTGCCTCGATCACGGGCCAGTACACAATTTTTTATCTTTTCGATCACAGCGTGCCTCGATCACGGGCCAGTACACAATTTTGTATCTCAGTCGATCACAGCGTGCCTCGATCACGGGCCAGTAAACAATTGTTTATCTCTTCGATCACAACGTGCCTCGATCACGGGCCAGTACACAATTTTTTTTTTTTTTTTTTTTTTTGTTTTTGTTAATCTTTTCGATCACAGCGTGCCTCGATCACGGTCCAGTTACACGACTTTCTACATTTCCAGTCACAGCGTGCCTCGATTACGGGCCAGTTACACGCCTTTTTTTACATTTCCAGTCATAGTGTGCCTCGATCACGGGCCAGTTACACGACTTTCTACATTTCCAGTCACAGTGTGCCTCGATTATGGGCCAGTACAACATATCCGGTCATAGCGTGCCTCCATCATCGGTCAGATCACAAACCATACATTCCGGCTTAGTTAGTACCACGTGCTCCGAGGTCGATCACGGGCCTCTTTCACTGTTCCTCTACGGACTAGATCAAGCGGATTCTGGAAATGATCAATACATACATTGCCTGAAAATAATAAACTGCATGTTTACTGTCCAACAAGCATAAATTTCTAAACTACCAACACCCGACCCGGCAAACAGACTACAGCCCCACAGGCAAAAAGAAAGAAAGATATATAAAACGGAATACCGTCGCCAATGCACAATTCTAAACTTATTTCAAACGAACTTCCCTCAGTTTGCTGCCACAAACACAACATTTCCCGCTAAAGTTTGTACACAATCTGCAACAACCACGCTCGAGTAGCACGAGTCCCTACAAGCTCTTTCACACATGCCGGCCATTTACATATTACACGTGGCGAACTAAACTTCTAAACTTTGCCCGACTAAGCTTTGAAAGCAACAAACCCGGCACTAAAGAAACGGAAAAAAACCCTACTAAAATACATGACTGAAAATTGCACGACACTGAGAAATAGGACATACAGAAACCAATAATATATACGATATCACATTAACCGGAGCGTTGGCCGCTTCAACTAGTCAACTCGTTCGTCAACCTCAGCTACTGAATTTGCTGGACCAGCGCTTGACCTTCGGGTGACTACCAGCGTTCGCTACAGTTGTACTACTTGTCCTGTCGCCGGTGGAGGAGGAGATTGCTCGTCCTCAACCATACTTTACCCTTGAGTAGCGAGTAAGTCGGGTTCTACTGAGCTAGCAGCCAAAACATCCTTCGTCTCGGACCAAGTGACTTGAAAGAGGGAGAGCGTGCTTTGTGTTTTCCTTTATATACTCATCTGCATATATTAACTAATCCCCAGGGATCATATTTACAATTCAAATGGAGTGTGAATAGTATCCAGCATCCGTAGCTGCGCAGGGAGATGTAGTAGGATCATTAATCTGACTCACTGACTCTGTGTCACAACCAAGTGCAAGGGAAGTTATCTGTTGCTTGTGAACGTGATCATATTTTGTAGATTTGGGAATATTAAGACTTGTATCGTCAACGTATTTCTTGTATTTTCTTTTGCCGTAGTTTTCTATTCAAAATCAAAGTATGAGTTTTAGTAAACTGTCAGTAAATCGGCCAACGCCAGTGTATTATGCCCTCACCTTTTTCATGCACCGATCTCAAGTGACCTTCAATTCTTTGTTTTCTGGACAAGACACGGTGACATATAGAACATTTGTAACATCTTCTATTTGACTCCCAAATTTCTTCATACAAATCTTCCACCTCCATTATCACTATCGCAAGAACATTGCAAGGCGAGGTGGCAAAGGGGTTGATACGACTGTGTAAAATGTCAGCGGATTTCCTTGTTTCGAGAAAACGAACCAATCATGGCAATGTCTATAGCCTCGTGACTGCGGATCACGTGATCCGAGAGGACCAAGTTATAATTCGTTCTTTCACTTGGTAGACTATGGCGCCCAGATTCGAATGCTGTTCGCTTCGCTTCATTCGTTTATTTCTTAAAATTACTAAACAGTAAGGTTACTGCATTGAATAATTCAACATGGTTTTCGCAGTTGTTCAATGGGATACAGAAGAAAGCATCAGTGTTGTGAATGAAAAGGATATCATTGGAGACGAGCAGTCGTTGGTGGAGGGTCTCTCCGTTTCGATAATATGTAAAACTACGAAAGGAAAATCACAAATATTCAAAGCAAAAGTTTTGAAGTCTTTTGGTAAGTTCATTTTCTAAAAGTTTCCTGTTTTCTCCAATGAGCCATGATAATTTAACATCAGCAAGTTCAAGTTTTGGCGCCACTATGACTTAATAAGTTACGAAAAAGTTAATCATTATTCAGCTACCTAATCGTTTTATGTTTACATTTGATATAGCAAGTAAGTCCAAGGCTCTGGATTACGAGAGAAGTCTGGTGACCGTACAGAGTGGTGAAGGTATCAAGTTCAACTTTGTTTAAATATCCAGTTTTAAATACCTTAATATTTGTTACATTCTACAGTAAAGTGTATTTAAAAAAAATACTTGTTTCATCAACCTGGAAATTATTTTATAAATATGCCAATAATAATATGTAACGTCATTTAATTTCCGTGTGCTTGAATGTGCTAATTCTCCCACAGATGGAAAAAGACAGAGAAAGCCTTCTCAAAAAGCTATTGATGGGCAAGGTATTTTTTAAATAAAGTAACTAATTCGATTAATTTACTGCATGTCAAACAGTGCATTTATTTGTAACTAATAGTTTTAACATTATTGTTTCAGATACCAGAGATGATGAAGTGACAACTGGAAATCAGGACAAAGAAGGTTATAAATTAGTTTGTCTCTTTACATATGTATGTTATAAAAATATTGAAATAATTAAAACTGTTTAATTAACATGTCAAGGTTTGTTATTCAGATGGACAACCTCCTCTAAAACGTCAAAAACAAAAAAACAAGCCAAGGAATAAAGACCCAGAAGGTATTTAAGGTGACTCCGTTATCATTCTCGGCGCACTCGTCTATGACAAACTTTGGGTCATAACTTCCTCTGCTTTTATGCAATTGCCATAAAACATTGGCAACTATTAGAGCTGTCATTCACCTATAATACAATATAATTCGATTGCACTGCAGAACATTTTTTTAAATAATATTAGAACTTAAGTAAACTCAATATTTTGGATAAAATTGGATATTGCGAAAAATCTGTCGACCGTTTTTTTTTTGGATGAAAGTTTTGGAATCACTTTATATTGACATAATTCATAACCTGACCAAGTTTTAACAAAATCGTTGGAGCGAAAGCAATCGTTGGAGCTAATTTCCGTGCTTAATTTTGGTTGTTTTCATGCGGCCGTGCTTTAGCTCCAACGATTTTGCTAAAACTTGCTCAGGTTATCAATTATGTCAATCTAAAGTGATTCCAAAACTTTCATCCAAAAAAAAAAACGGACAGATTTTTCGCAATATCCTATTTTATCCAAAACATTAACTTTACTTAAGTTCTAATATTTTTTTTTTTAATGTTCTGCAGTGCAATCGAATTATATTGTATTATAGGTGAATGATAGCTCTAATTGTTGCCAATGTTTTATGGCAATTGCATAAAAGCAGAGGAAGTTATGACCCAAAGTTTGTCATAGACGAGTGCGCCGAGAATTATAACGGAGTCACCTTAAAAAGCTTTTCAAAAATTAAAAGAATATTGCTCAAAGATAATTAACCATATAGTGTGAATTTCTATTTCATGTTCATCTATGAAGATGAAAGCCTGGACAAGGAAAACATGGACAAGGAAAACATGGACAAGGAAAACAGTAAAAAGAAATCAAAAGAATCAAAGAAAAAACAAAAGGGTGGAAACATTGTACGTATTAATTAGTACAAATACTGTAGTTAAGGTATCAGGATACGTTTTGGACCCCTATGTCTTTGGACTTCGACAACACGCGCGCTTTACAATATTTTACCAAAAAAGTATACATTTTCTGAAAGCTGAATAAATGTAGTTTTTGATAATACTTTCATATTTTTAGATTTTGCATTACAGAAATTGTTAGGCGAGTATACGTGAAATTCGACCGTAGTGCGTTCTAAAAGTTCGATTGCACATGGAATTTAAGTTATGCTTGTAAAAAATACTCTAACAGACTCTCGAGATAATGAACTTAAAAAATGTGTCTCAATTTTCCGATATCTGTTTCAGATCAACCGCAATCCTACGCCAAAGTTGAGCAATTGATTTTAGAGCTATGTTGTCAACAAATAGGGCCATAACGTTTGAACGAAAATAACATGAAAAAATCGGAGACACTGTTTTTTAGATCAACTACTCCTGAACAATCTTGCAAATTTTCAGCGAAATCCATCGAAACCCTAGCGACATTAAGCCTCGAAAGACGTGCATTTAGCGCTGAAAATAGTTCCGAGAAAAGACGCAATTACTGTTTTGGACACCATGTTTGTCCAACACCTAGCGTAATTGAATCTGTCAACCACTTGTCAAGATATCTGATCAGTATTCAGCAAAGGTCGACGGGTCATATGCAAATGACAAAATATCGCAGTACATTCATTGTGCTCTGGCTTGTTCGAGTATTGCGGGTGCCGGAGCATGTTTTAGTGTGAATACGGTTTCTTCGAAGACGAAGTCGACGATCTTCTTCTTGGATGAGAATATAAAGATTTACGTTTTCTTGAAGAAATGTATTTGCTTTTACATGTAAAAAGTTCAAAAGTGTATCGTTAAAATTATTCTGTATACAGTGTGTTGCCCTAAATCCGGCCGCTTTTTGCATTAATCGCTGTATCTTACTTTAGAAAAATAGTAGCGGTCTAAAAATTAGTCAAAGGCTAGATTTCTCTTTCACCTACCTTGTCACAAATTGACATTTGTTTTAATTCAACATTGAGCTTGCTATATTCAAAAATACTGATCGAGGTAGATGCCCTAAGTTCGGCCAGGTTGCCCTAAATTCCGGCCATAAATAAGCAGGAATTGCTCGGTAAGTTTTACATTATCTTCCATCGTTTTAACTAATTTTTTTCCGCATTGCTATAATAAAGGACTTTTTAAGTCATTCTACATGAAAAGATTGTAAAGATAAATTGTAAAAAGACCGAAAAAAGACCCTCCTCTACTACTTCATTGGGAACCCTGTATAACGGGTCTCTCCTGCGCCCACAATGACATCTAGAGTGCTTACCATTTACCCGGAAAAACTGGAAATTCCGCTTTGAAAATCAAATTGTATGTGTATTTCCGATCTGAAAGTTCGATCCGGAAAGCTCGGGCTTCTGTTTCAGCATAGTTAATAACTATGGTTTCAGGTAATCCGGCCACTTTTCCCGCTCTGTTTTGTATGTGACTTGTGGCCGGATTTAGGCATACCTACCAAAATATGCACGTAATTTCACCTGACCTGAACTTTCGTTTATTTAAGCCGTTCATGATTGTTTTTCTTTGTGTCCAAAGCTACTCATTAACGTCGTATTTCTGCCAAATATAATCTGTTTACGTTCCATAATTTACGAGGAAATGTTTGAAGACTTTGCCCGCATGACTTAAGATGCACGAAAACATGAAAGTTACTGAAGCGATTATTTTACCTACTTTCAAAACACATTTGAATTCCGGCCTAAAAAGCGGTCAGGAATCTTACAACAGCAGTTAATAAACCTAAACTCATTAATAATTCATACGATTATCTTGTTTGTCATTTTTTGAAATATTCGAGAAATCACAGCGCTTTAAAGTTAAAATGGCCGGATTAGGGTACGGCCGGTATTTAGGGCAACACACTGTAGTTGTTGTATCGTTCGCCGCGTGGTTATGAGAGTCACGTACTGATGCGCTTCGACTGACGTCACAATCCAACCAATTACTGTTGACATATCGTTTCCTGTAGCAAAATAGTCACGGTTTTGGTTATCTTCGTTTTCTCTGCTTGATTCGTTAAAATTTGTAATTTCTTTTAAAGAAAGTCATAGAAAAAGAAAAGCTTATTCAAAATCTTTAAAAATCCGATTTTGAATTTTTTTGCTAAAAAAACATATCCTGATACCTTAATAGAGCGCAGTCATTATATCTGTGAAGCAAATACAAAATAGTTAGTACTTAATACCACCAAACGATCAACTAAATGAAACTAATTTCACCATAAGAACAATAAAAGAGGCCACGAGGAATGATGTTACGGTTCAATGATATAAATAAAAACAATTAAACAATACTTCTTTGATTTCGTTGTATGGGTATAATGAGTGCGCTCTATTGTTGCATATACATGTATTGACATCATATTATAATTATTCTTATTATTATCATCCAAACTTCTAGTATATAGTTATTCTGTTTAGGAGTTATCTGATTAACGATTAAAGTAGCAACAACTACATGTATTTAACCAAACTAAATGCTAATTTCAAAATTGTATTCACTTGAAAAGCTACAAGACTCTGTGCAAGAAGAAAGAGTGAATGCCATCCTAATTGCCAACAGAAAGAAACCAATGCCACTCTCTGTTACTGTGCCTGAACCTATTGTACATGCAGAGGCTCATTCATGCAACATCACCCACACACTAACAAAACAACACACATCTGCTGACAACAGATCATACACTCCAGTTTCTCTAACAACTCAAACCCCAAACATTTCTCATGCATCACAAGCACCAAAATCACCAACACCCATACACACGCCACAAAGACAAACATCAACACCCATACATACACCACAAAGACAATCACCAACACCCATACGCACACCACAAAGACCTCATGCAATGCTACCCACAACACAACATAATTCATATGATTATACACCTCCATCACTCAAAACTGTACACAGCTCTTACAATGACACACGCTATGCACCACCAACCCCACAAGCACACACCTCAACTACATCATCTTACATGCCATTTATGCAAGACCTCTTTACCGATGACTTACATTTACATACATTTGATAGCCATGAATATGAGGCCAACATTTCATGTAGCACAGGCAGTAGCAGTGAGTGGCAATCTTTCTCAAGCCACTTCACAGTGATGTTTGAAACTATGAAAGCAGAGGTTGATGAACTGAGAAGTGAATTGAAAGCTGTGAAGAAAATAGTAAAGGAATTAAAGGTAAAGTAAGTTAATGATAAAAATGTCACTAACTGGCTATTAAATTTTATTAATGAACAATTTATTATTATTGTTCAAAAAGTTTGAATCAAAGCCTTATTTTGGCCAGACATTTGTTACAGTTGTTGACCTGATCTCTTATTTCAAGTTAAGATAATAATACTTTATTCGAAATACACTAGGTATTTTGAAATTATGTTGTTTCAACAGTACTTGCAATATTATTGATGATGTCCACTAATGATGTGTGCCTCTATATACGTATGAAATGTCCTGAATATTAAATATTGTTCTGGCTGACAATCTTGAACAATTTTAATATTGAACATCATTAATCATTGTCATTTGGACAATAAAATAAATGACAATTTTGTTATATATTTTTAGGGAAATCCAAGGAACCAAATAAATGCAGTGGAGACAAACAACGAACAGGACCAAGAGGTACATTATTTTATTAAAATAATAATTATACAGTATTATAATTCACATTATTTTCTCCGGGGTTTTCATTGGTTGAGAGATGACGTCACTGCAGATAACTTCCTATGAATAATGCTTTGACGTTCTCCTCGACAATGGCAGCTCAAGCGAATAATGTGAATGGTAAGACAATAATTATTGAACTCGGGTGTTTTTGCAAAATATCGTAATGTCAGGTCTTGAAGATTAATATTTATTATTTGCCTTTGAATCAAACCATACAAGTGTTGTGTTGGCTATTGCATTTGCCTTTGATTGTCACCTACATGTAGCTGTTAAAAATGTTGATCAACTATTTATATTTATACAGATGCATTGTATCTTGCATATTTTTCAGACAATTCTAACTGGTATGGTACTGAATGCAGCAAAGCCACTTGATGGTCTGAAGGTCCTTCTATATCACCTCTTCACTCCTGAAGAGGTGAGAGTATCCTCCCTCAAAGGGGTGACTACAGCAGCGGGAGGGGAAACTGTTGGCTTAAACAGAAACTAATTAGACCTGATATACTGTAAGTGATTCCACTGTTCCATGGCATATTAATTAAGGACTAATTATAACTCACTCTATTAATATATATATATACATTGTGTTCATTACAAATATTAATATCCTTTGTTCTGTAATAATTACTCAGTATTTTGTTCTTTCATTTAGGTGTTATGGCCAAGAAATTCAAAAGTGAAGCAGCACTGGTTGACAAGATGATCAGAGGGCAGCAGAGAAAGCTTAGAGAGCAACAAAAGAGAAAACCATCTAATTCCATATAAAGCTAAGTTTAAAGTACCCCTAATGCTTAATAGAATATTTTCTGAATCAGTTCTTGCTGATGTGTAGGTATAATATGTAATGGTTTAATATTTCTAAATATGGACTGTGCGTTTTACAGTTTTTATAATTTATAAAACGTGCAGTCCATATTTAGAAATATTAAACCATCATATTATACACATCAGGAAGAACTGATTAACAAAATATTGTATTAAGCATTAGTTGCACTTTAACAACACTTTCAATAATATAATAATTATTTGATATACATGTATTATATATTATGATTTAAAAAATAATTTTATAATTTTATATCATTTTTATGCATGTAATGGCACAAATAACAGAGTACATTTTACAGACTGAAGCTTTAGAATTACATAAGACATGCACGTACTTGTATATAGAGATACATATAATCATATATGTGAAATTCATATGTGAAATTGTTACTGTTCATAATCTCTTAATTTTTAAATTAATGTACATATATATATATATTATTTTATGAATTAGTTATTAACTGTAAATATTGAATTGAAAATTAAAGAATTATTATTATCTTAATGGTATCAAATGGTATGTCTTTCAACACAAACTCTTCATGGTATTAAAATCCAAAATATTCCCAAAAATTCCTAGAAAATCCTAAAAATTCCTAGGAAATCCTAAAAATTCTCAGGAAATCCTAGAAAATTGACCTACTCATTATGTGTCTGGGAATTCCTAGGAATTCCTAGGAATTTTTTTCCATCCCAATGACCCATTTGGAATTCCTAGGAATTCCTAGGAATTCCGAGTCCGAATTACCGTGAAAATTCACACCTTGATTCCTAGGAATTCCTAGGAATTCCAAGGTTTATTTCGCAAGGGATGTCTTTCAGTTCAGGCGAAAACAACCGACCAACTGACCCTTTTCTAATTACACCTCAATCCCTCACATAACTTCTTTATTTGTGGCAAGTATTTGAAGACCAAGGTTAGAAAAGGGAGGCTTTCTAGAAGCGAAAACTTGAACTTGAACTGAACTTCAGTCACAGCCTTCAAAATCCACACTACCCTTGCGAAATAAACCTTGGAATTCCTAGGAATTCCTAGGATAATCTAGGAATTCCTAGGATTTTGTTCCTAGGAATTCCTAGGAATTCCTAAGAATTCCTAGGAATAAAGGTGTGAATTTTTCACGGTAATTCGGACTCGGAATTCCTAGGAATTCCTAGGAATTCCAAACCTACAAATATCAGCTTTGGAATTCCTAGGAATTCCTAGGAATTCCAAATCTCTACCAGTGATTCAATATGGCCCCAAAATTCCTAGGAATTCCTAGGAATACTTGGGAATTCTTAGGAATAAATGGGAATTTGTAAGAATACATATAAAAAAAAAAGCTAGAAACCAGTGATTTAAAGCAGAAATTTAATGTGAATTAATTTCCCTGCATGTATAAATATATTTTCATTGACATAAAAAATACAATAAAATTATTAGAAGGCATTCACTTGGATTCAATGCTATCGAAATCACTTTTTGAATTATTTTGTACAGACTGATGTCAGTTCTCTTAGCTTTTTGTTGACCTCTTGACTTATAATGCGGTCCACCACCATTTGTTATGCTTCATTCTATTGAAGAAAAACATAAAAGTTTTAAAGCATATCATCATAATCTACCAGAGAATATTGTTAGTTGTTATGGAAGGATCACAGGAAAGCTCAATAACTTAATATTGATCAGTGCATATAGTACATTCATTAATAACTGAAAGCACTCAGAACTGAAATACAATGTAAGAATACTTCTATACAACGTAGTTTCTTGAGCTGTGTAAGCTAATGTAGATTCAGGTATTAAAACCACTGTTCAAATCTCTTTCAGTGAGTATTTATAAAGTTAAAAATCATTGCTGTTGAACTGACTGGTTCATTTGCGAAATTAATACTTAATCGGCATTCATAATCAGAGAAAAACAGTCTTAATATGTTCTGTTGTAAGCAAAGTATTTCAACAAAGTATTGGTTTGTTCATTATCTAAGACTACTTTGATCTGATCTACTGTAAATCAGGCCGTTTTGGCTACATTTGAATGGCTTCATGACCTAAAGTATAGAATCGAATCTTACCTTGTGAATTCAGCACAATTTCTTGTATTTCACCGCATATTTGTCAAGAAATAACACTCTGCAACACATGTCAATTGTTCCATGTCGTTCTCCAGGGATTTAGTTGAAGAAAAGAGTGATTATTCGACTAATAGTTTCCACTACACGTTTATGCGTTAACGTTAACCAAGCGAAGAATAACAACATGGCGGGTCACAAGAATTCAAAACTGTGTCAGTAGCCAATCAGAGTGAAGCTCTACAGGGGATATGCTCCAAATATGGAGCTTGGAACTAGACTCCCTCGGCCAGACAAAGTTGCTGTGAAATTTCCTAAGTGTCTCGTCAGGCGTCTTTCGTAGCAAAAATAAAGGCAAACTTTTCAAATTGAAAAATAACAAACTTCAAAGGAGAATTTGAATTTAATCAGCTAAGATGATTCCTTGAAAATCATGAAATATATTTTGACTGCTGGACATTTTTTTAAATACGGTATTTTGAAGACTTGTAGCGGGCTTTGCGCTTATAGAAATCCCTTACAAGAATTTTAAAAACCAATTCTCAAAAGTTTTCTTTTCAGTCTTTGAATTATTGGCCATGGGTTATTCCTAAGAATTCCTAACAATTCTCAGTTGGTTTTAGAGCATTCTCAAAAATTCCCAGCAATTCCAAGGTTTTCAGTTCAACCTAATTTGCATGTCTTGGAATTATTTGGAATTCCTAGGAATTCCAAACAATTCCAAGTTGGTGTGAAAGCATTCTCAAAAATTCCCAGCAATTCCAAGGTTTTCAGTTCAACCTAATTTGCATGACTTGGAATTATTTGGAATTCCTAGGAATTCCAAGGTTTCTGGGAATCCATTTCGCAAGGGTACCACATGGATCCCAATTCTTCAAGCATATCACTTGTGTCTATCCAAAACTTCGAGATTTCAGGTACTAGCTAGTCGCAACAGGGCACCAGTGTACCAGTGTGCCTGCTTACTAGTTTTACTGACAAACGATATTTCGGTTGCCCCAAACGATATATCGGTTGCCGCTAAACGATATTTTAGTTGCCCCAAACGATACATCGGTTGCTGCTAAACGATATTTCGGTTGCCCCAAACGATATATCGTTTGACCAAGCGATATTTCGCTTGGTTCCAAATGATATATCAGTTGACAAAGCGATATTTCGCTTGGCTCCAAACGATATTTTATTTGCCGGTAAACGATATTTCTGTTGACAAAGTGATATTTCGCTTGCCGCTGCAAACAATCAGATTTCACTTGAGTATCGCTGCGAACGCCAAACGTCAGAATGATTTACTTTTGAATTTTGCTTCAAAAACTTCAAATCAACGAGAAAATCTTCCAATTGAATTTTTACCACATTTGTCAAATTTCTCCCGCGCTGATTGGATAAGAGCCATTGTCGATAAGAGGACAGACGCATAGAATGACACTCGCGCACGGAACCAGCGCGCGCTTGAATCAGTTTTTCTTTCAAATCTATTTGTCGTTTTTGGGGGCCTTTTCCGCTTTCCTGAGTAAATATTGTTGTAAAAAACAAATCGAAGTCGCTTTTCTACTTGAGTTTTGATCATTTTCTGACGTCATTTCTATGGTCGATAAGAGTACAGACCATAGAAAAGCGACTTCGATTTGTTAAGTTTACAATAACAGAGCGAAATCTCGCAATATGATTGGCTCTCAGTCATTGTCAATAAGAGTACAGACACACTGAATGACGAATCGCTCGTGCACGGAGCCAGCGCGTGCTTGAAACAGTTTTTCTTTCAAACTTTTTCCTTGTTTGGATATTTTTGACATTGTTATTGTAAAAAATCAATTTGATTTGATTTTCGCTATGCTCGTGATTCCACTTGAGTTTTGAACATTTTATGACGTCAAGTGTGTGTCAATAAGAGTACAGACAACTCAAAACCATCTTCAATTTGTTAAACTTATATGTTTTAAAGAATGAGAAATTGACTTTGTTTACGCCCAAACGCGAAAGTATGGAGAACAACCGCAGCAAAACCATGATCGGCACGTGTACAGTTTTGACGTTTTGCGTTCGCCGTAACTCTAATTTACAAGTAACGGCTGCCGGTAAAATATTGACAAAGCAACTTAGTGTGAATTTCAAGCTGTCTATTCTATAATATGGAAGATTGTATTTTATTTGGATGAATAGAAATAATTATTACAATGATCTCTGTGATCGTACTTTTTTACATTAGTTTAAAATTACTACATACGGACGTGTGGTTGTTATGAGATCTGAGTATTTTACACTTATTAGTTTAAATTTGACACGGTTTTCTTTGTTATTCATAGGGCTTTATCTCCGGTATTGACCGGTTGAACAATAGAATTGAATTGAATTGCTCATTATGAATTCACCGGGATGTATCCATATACAGCCCTGGGTTGTATATGAATACATCCCGGTGAATTCATAATGAGCACTGAAATGCTATTCTTCATGCTATTCATATAGTATTCATGCTAAATAACACTCCAAAAAATACCAGAAAATGCCTCAGATTGCTTCGTGTGAAAACCTTGTCAAATTTAAACTAAGTCAGATAAATACCTCGAACGTCGGCAATAAGCCTATAAATCCCTCGAGCCTACGCCCCTCGGTATTTATCTCTTACTTCGCAATAATTTTGATGCATGTTGACCATAATTCTTCTTGAATGACCTTTGCCTCATTGTCAACATACCGCTTTATCACCTCAACTAGGGAATAAAGAGAAAAGTATAATAAGCAATCACATCAAAACAAGCTTTTTTGGTGCATTTTAGGATGATATTTACCCTAGATCCAATGTGGTAACCATTTCAATCATAAAGCAAATTACATAATACACACCTTTCAAGGCCTGCAACACTTCTGGGTCCAGACGATCAAGGCCCCCTTGCTTGGCGCTGACAGTACATGGAGCCATAACTTCGATGCCAAATAGAATTTCTGCTAATGAAATTAAAGCACAAATTTATTTGGCTTCTTAGTCTTAGTCGCATTGTTGTATTTTTAAATATATATAATAATAATAATAACTTTCAAAACTTCAAGTCTCAAAACTTCTACTAGTTTGGCACAAGTGCCAAGACTAATTTATTTATTATGTTCTTGTAACTGAAAAACCCATATTGGGAGGTACAATAAACTATGTATGTATGTATGTATTTGTCTCTTTTCCATACATAGTAATTATTTACTTACAATAAGTTCTATATCAAATCTACTTTACTATTAACCAACTAATTTAAAGCTTTTCGTACACTATCATATTTATTTGGGTGGAATAAGAGTTTGTTATTTTTGCACGCTATTGCGTATTCTATAGGTTCATAGTATTTAATAAGTTCTTTGTAGCCACTTAAATTGAGTTATCGGAGATTAACCTTGCTTGTATATACGTAAAATTTATATAAGAGAAGCAAACTAATTGATTGATTAAACTAATTAGTGTGAGGACACACTAACTGGGACCACTTGAGCAAAACTGACCAATCAGATTACACCTGAAAATAATCACATTCCAACAAAAGTCATCTGCGCCAATCATCATTATGACTATAACGCTGATTGGCCCAGACAACTTTTGTTGGAATGTGATTATTTTCAGGTGTAATCTGATTGGTCAGTTTTGCTCAAGTGGTCCCGGTTAGTGTGTCCTCACTGTAATGGTGAGTTGTGACTAGAGTAAGACCCAATAACCATAACATATAAATTCAGTTCAGGTAGGCAAATGTTGAATTTTTTAACCAGTTTAATATTTTGAGTCTCTAAGTTTAAATCTGACTAAATCTCTATTTAAATATAGACAATTCATTAAGCATCTATATTGAAACCATTTTAGCTTTGTATCTATAGTAGTTTTACATATATGTTATATTATAGCTTTTTATTCCATTTATTTAGTTAATTACATATTATTATTACGATTATTATTATTTATTTAACCTAGAAGGCCCAGTGGAAGATTAGCTATGCTAAACTGGTGCATTTTATAAATGTTTTTATATTAACCTTCTTTAAATAAAGTTCATTCATTCATTCATTACTAAACAAGCTGTTTATTCCAAATAAGGCGTGCGCCAAATATGGCATCGCCGGAAGTACTTATCGTAACAATTAACGTCAAAAAAGTATTGCAATAATTGATTCTCCAACGATTCTCCATGTCTTTTTGGTCTTTTAAGGGGGGATTAACATATTTCGTTGCCATGGTAATTCGTTGCTATGCAGAGCTTGAATGAGAAGAGATTTCATCGAGCAAGCGCCCAGTGTTTTCCCGCAAGACATACACGAGTTTCACTTCAAAAATTACAAGTTATGTATTTTATTGAACGTTATTCTTTTAATTTTAAGTTTGTTCAATGAATAAATATTCGACATGATAGACTGCAGTAGTTTAAAGTCAAAGAAGTCAAAGAAAGCAAGCGATAATTCCACTTCAAGAGTCGTTCAAAAGCAACAACACTGAACAGAGAATATTGAACCGAAGTAAAACAAGCTGACTTACCGTCACAAAAACTTCAACCTAAAGAGTAAAAACCGCCGATAAATCAATAAAAAAACAATCAAAGATTACCTTACTCAACAGGTTGTTGTTCTAGACTCTGCATGTCAAAATGAAACATGTCAAACAGTAGATGAAGTACGTCGACTAAATATCGGTGAAAACACCTTGAAAACACGACTGAAAAACTTTGCCGTATCGAAGGACTTTGCACAAATTAATAATTTGAGCTGCATTAAAATGCTTCAAAACATGAGAAAACCCCACACAAATGACAAGTAAATATCGATCTTCCTTTCTGGGTAAATGTTTATGTACCTTGAACCAAAACAAAGTGCAGAAAAGACATGTTTCTAACACACCTAAATTGTCATGTATTTGTCTTGCGAACGAAAATTATAACGACACAGGTAGCCCAAGTCACAAAAACGGTATTTTCGAATAAAAACGCCGTTCTTTTCCCGTTTTCAAAAAAGTTTACTTTTTTCTTTATGTATCTGCTACGAAAAGTATTCTTCACAAATTTGAGCATGGATTTTAAAAACAAAGAAAAAATGGAAAAAATGTCGTTAAAAATGCAAAGAAACTGCCATAAAAAAATTCAATTTTCATTGAAACGCAAAACGCATGCTCCGCCTTCTGCACCTTGATATACATTTTCAGATTATACTAAAATATTTTTTATTCATCAAAACCCTATGAAAAACGTTTTTTTACGATGTGATGACGTCATAAGGACGTACGTGATGACGTCATCACATGTCGAACTTCTACCCTCAACTAACACATTCCAAAAGTTTCATGCCTTGTGTACTGATTTTAAGAGTTTTATGAGCCTTCAAAGTTTCCCTAGCAAAGGGCCAAATAAATATGTTAATCCCCCCTTAATGAGTCCGTGTAAACGCTTTAAGATTACTTTACCCATAAGAGTAGTAAGTAGAAACATGTCAACAACGTGAAGCTTTAAAATTTTAAAAATCATACAACCCTGTCGTGGTAAACAACGGTTCTCCGCTAAACCGATTTATGAAAATTATGTTTATTGTTTTTGCTTTTGCGGAGAATCGTTCGAAAATGTATAAAATATCGGACAAAGAAACTAATATCCGAAATAGTTGTAACATTCTAATAACTGTACATAGAAACCATAGTTGCGGGTTGTTTTGTTCTCATGGAGAATCGTGACTGAGAACCGTTGGGCTTCCTGTGTTAATTCTCCTTACCTACCGACTACCGACGATACAGCTACAGTCATTTGCAAAAATTCTGGCCGCTACGAAATATCAATATATCAATATATCGGGTGCATTATGGGTAATTAAATAATCGAAAATTCCCCTTAAAGCGGGTTAACGCCAGCAAATTTGGTAGAAATACTTAGTATAATGTTTGTTTTAGTCTTACGTTTGTGGTTTGCACATTTTGCTTCATTTAATAAGTTAGGAAACTCAAAATAGTATTATTTAATTACCCATAATACACCCGATATATTGATATATTGATATTTCGTGGCGGCCAGAATTTTTGCAAATGACTGTATTTCAAAAAAGGTTGGTGAAGGTTTTGTTGCATGTTGCATACCAACCCCGAAATGTATTGTGGATCATATATAAATAATGTCAGCATGCACATACAGAAGAAAATATGCCGGGTCCATATTGCGAAGACAAAGTTTGGGGAAATTCCCAGAGTCCATATTGTTGTGACCTTTCGCTGACTCCCTTCACATGATGCATTTCGGGCTTGGTATGCAAGATGCAACAAAACCTTCACCAACCTTTTTTGAAATAGCTGTATACTGCAGCGATTTTCGCTTCCTTTACATACACTTTTCATGCAGTCATGGTAATTATATGCGCTAGAACTCTTTCTATTTATCTGTCATTCGGACATTCTATCTGTCTGTCTGTCTGAAGGTGACTTACTCACTCTGCCATACAGTCAGTCACTCAGTCTTTCCCTTGTGCCAACTGCACACGGGAGCAAACCTACTCTATCAATGACGTAAATTATCCCATAACAGCTTAGTGAATACGACTTTTTTCACGTTTTTGGGTACATGTACATATTCTTACAAAAGCAATACAAACACAATCGACTTGCCGTTTTCTTCAGTATGTTCAGACTCAGGGGTGTAGGCAGGGGGGGTCCTAGGGTGCCCGTATCCCCCGCCCCCCCTTAATTCCTCTGGATCTGCTCTTTAAATTTATATGTTTGGCAGGCACGGATCCAGTCCCGTTTACATCGATTTACGGAAATCGGTCAGATTTTCGTTTGATCAAGGACCTATATTACTCGTTGCAATCGTTTTCCCATCAGCTGAAGGTAAATCTTCCGTCACAAATGCCTTTTATCTTCATTTCTAAAGCCAGATTGTGCAAAATTGGCATGGCTTTAATGCAATAAATATGTTGAAAATGCCCCTCAAAACACAGGAAATCGCATTTCCGAGAGCCTCAATTTCAATTTTTTTCGGGGGAGCAAGCCCCCGCTCTCCCCCAGATACTTCCGCCTTCGGTGGTCGTCAAACCCCTCAAACCCCGCAGTCCCTCGGAAGTCGGTCACCTTTTTTCCTGGGTCCGCGCCTGTTTGGGAGGGGAGGGGGAGGGAATTGGTGGTGAACGATGGAGTGTGACCCCCCCAATAGAAAATCCTGGCTACGCCCCTGAGACTGTGCAGGACTACTGGCATACAACCGCCCCTCCCCCTACCCCTTGGAGCAATGTTTGGGTGGAAATGTTTCTTTCGAGGTCTCACGTCATAATCTGTCAGATTACTGTTGCATTGCTTCAGGAGGGAGGGAGGGGGGGGGGGGGGGGGGGCCAGTGCCCCTAAAGGGTTAGGAATGAAAGTCACTGTTTGTTTGCGCAAAATAGTCCAGCGTGCCAAGACATTTTAATAATAATATAATTTCAACGATTACGCATTTATCTTTTTACTCGGGCCCTTCCGAAGGAAGCCCGAGTAATAAAATGGACTTTATTTTTTTTATTTTTTTTCATGGTCACGGAATGAAGAAAAAATGCGAAGAATGAAGAAAGAATGCGAAGTATCTATTGATCGTATCGAGTTTCAAGATTACTCAGCAGATAAGGGAAAACAAACGACACACAGGACTCAAGTAGACTTGAATCTTAGTTTTGAAAGCAGCTGTAGATCTTCAAGCTATTAAAGCCGGGTCAGGATTCTAGTTCATCGTTCGACGACTAGAAGTGGTAGAAGGACTAGAAGCTCGTGCTGGATCGAGAGAGAACAAGTCATCTTTCAGCAGATAAGGGAAAACAAACGACACACAGGACTGTTAGTTTTTTTTACTGACAATTGTTTTGAAATTAAACAGTGTTTGCATGATAAAATGTAGGTTTCTCCGTGTTCTTTTCAGTACGATTGAATGAATGAATGAATGAACTTTATTTAGACACGGAATCAAAATCACTAAAATTAAAATTAATTACAAAGTGCTTTCCCTTTGAGCCGTGTAAAAAGATAATTCTACATAATTATTATAATATATGGAATATAAAGAGGTTAATATATATTGATAGTTAAATATTGTTGTTGAAGGATGTTAAGGTGGTGGCCTGCTTGGCTTTAGAGGGGAGACTGTGTTCCATAGACACGCTCCACGATAAACAAAGCTCTTTTTTAGGGCTTCCGTTTGAGGCCTTGGAATAGAAACATTTTCATTTACGCCTCTGATGTTATGAGAATGTACCGTATTCGTTCGAAAAACGTTTTCATGAAGATATTCCGGTACTTCTTTATTCATTGTCTTGAACATGAGCTTCTTCAAATGTCGAGAACGTCTCTCCTCTAAAGACAGCCAGTTTAAGTTCTGAAGGATCCGAAGTATTGTTCGCTCAGGGCAGATACTGAGATAGTGCTAAGTCATCGTCTTCGACGACTAGAAGTGAAAGAAGCAGTCCTGTGCAGAAGAGAAATTATGTTGTATCCAAGGCAAGCCATCCATCAGTTCCTTTTAAATACGCTCTCACATACAAACGCATACGCCGATTCGTTGATGTTGAACGTTTTTGAAAGTCGTAAGGCAAGTTTCATTCATCATTTTTAAGCTTTGAGCTTCTTCACTCAACGAACAAGAACTGACTGATAGCCGACGGCAAAAAGTGTTTGTTTTGAATAATAATTAGGTTCGTTTTTTACCTTTCATCACTGAAACTCCACGAGTTTGACGAACAGTCGTTTTAGGCTGAGCACCTGCTATTATTTCTTCTATTTCTTCTTTAGCTAGTTGATTAAGCCTGTCTTTGTCAGGATCAAGAGCCGCCATGATTGATTGATTGATTTAGGGGGGGGGGGGGGGGGGGGGGTTATTGGGTGCCCGGGCACCCCCCTTGCTGCCCAGGAACAATTCAATAATACGATTTTTTCGAAGTTCAGTGTATGAAGTTTGAGAATAATAAACAATTCATAATGCATCGCAAATACTTGTTATGACAACTGCAGCATGCCTTCAGCATTGATAAAATAGAATCCATCATTTGTGAGTTGCATATATTCATATAGACAAGTTAATAAATAAATATGAGATAGAACTTCGCCATCTTGTTTGTTATTCCTGGTATTTAAATTGGCGCGGGATATATGCACGTATCCGAGGGTCTTTGTGTTAATGTTGGCATTTCACGCATGCGCAGACAAAATGCCCATGTGCTCGCAGTACCTACATGTAGTTATAGACTACCTTTTTCTGTTTATTTACAGTAGCCATGCAGTCCTGGACTGCCTATTTTTCTCATCGTCAACGTCTCGTGATTCCACAGTTTAATTTGACGACTCGATGACGCAAACCTTTCGGGGGGTCGTTACTTTCGGGGTGCTAAAATCGTTAACTGTTAGGAGCCATACCGGTGTACCTTAAACGACATCATGTACGGTATTTTAACAAACAACAAATATTCACAGGATCTAGAACGTATGTTATTATGACAATTGCTTTTGTTACATTTGCTTATCAATGTAGCAGTAAATGTTCTGGCACTTTACATGCTGTTTGCTAGTGCTGTTCGTCATCTGATAGCCATTTCGGAGTTGATGTTTGCAGGGCATTGTGGGGCTGTTTTGAGGGACGCTTTATTTTCAATACGGCGACAAGTTTGAATAGTGATGTACCAAAATTTTAAGTAAGTGAGTTTGGCACAAAATAATTATGTTTCCCAGTCATTTCCTCGTGTTTTACAGTAAATAGACAGCAATAGCGTCCCTCAAAACAGCCCCACAATTCCTTTCGAACATGAACTCCGAAATGGCTAATACTTTCGGAGGGATCGCTACTTTCGGGATTTGGTAGCAAGCATCAATTTTTACTGTTACTTTCGGGGGGTCGCTACTTTCGAAACTTTACGGTACCACGACAAACTATCGGTTATTTGTTAATTAGAGTTAGAAAACAAGACGTCCATGCAACCGCCGCCCCCTTCCCCCTCCCTTTAGGGCCAGGCTACGCAGGCTAATGCAACCAAGTGGTATTTGGCTGTTCTTAAATTTCGAAATATTACAGTCAAACCTCTATTAAGTCTTTGCCTGACGCCAAAGGAGTTTTCATCGCGATTATAACGCGTTCATCTAAGCCGTTAAACGCCGGCCGTTACGGACATGAATGATCGTAAACAATGAGTGAGTTCGCTTGTAAAACTTTACTTCAAACACCTTCTAGCGGGTTATTTCGAGCAATAAGCACGTGGAATACGATCTATAATTATTAAGACACAGCATGAGAAGGTTATTAAAAGTCTTTGCCTGACGCCAAATGAGTTCTCATGGCGATTATAACACGTTCATCTAAGCCGTTAACTAAGTTACAAGTGTTTTATTAACTTTCTAAAATTGCAATTGCTATTCATCATGAACTTCTGGTATCAAAATTAAGGCCTCTTATGTATGAATCTATGGCCTTGCGACAACTACACCATTGTTTCTCTCGTTCACTTGGTGCAACGGGATAGTGTTTAAAAACCTGATCCCTAACTTGCTGAACCCTCGAAATTTCTAAAGGCTGTTTGCCTGCTACACCTCTAACATTATGTCCTTCCAATTCATTCTTTCCAAAGAGCTTACGAACTAAGTGAACTGCAAAATTTCTATCTGATGTGGCCTTTGATCTTACACATACGAAATTGTCTGTCTCTGTTTGTAGCGGTGGAGGCGCTGGAGTGGCTTCGACAGATGGCGATGCACCATTAAATGTATCCATATCTAAAATACTATAATTTTGTTGAAAATTATTTGATGGCTTAGACAGTAATTCTACTATTAAATCCAATTTATCTAATGTTTGTTCATGGTAAGCCATACATTTCTTTTGATGACGATCAATCTGTTCTAAATAAGTTAATAGTTCAGAATTACTAGTGCTACTTTCCATGTCTCGTAGAAGTGTATTTATATGCCGTGATGTTTCCATCGATGATTCGAACCCACTGGAGAACAATCACCCCCGCCTCGGTTAACACCAAGTCGTGGCGACACAATGAATGATGGTGAATGGAATCTTGCTGGCCGGGTTGGCGGGCTGAACTGGAGTAGATGGTACGGATATCGCTTGTTGCAGGGTTGGTCTGTTAAGAGCGGGTGCTGGATGAAGTGAAACAACAGTGGCCTATAAAAATAAAATAGGATAAGTATTGGTGCCGTAATACAAAGTGATCATCATAACAAACACACATGTAATAAATAACATATGACGTGACAAATCAGTACAATTCAAAAATTCTGAGTCTTTTTACGCTTGAAGAAACCTTACGAACTACATTACTAATTCAAAAGTTGTTATCTAATAACCAGTTCAGGTTCTTTCTTTTTCTTTTTTGATGTTACAGAATCGTCTGCGTTGGCCGGCTTTCTTTTCTTTTGCTTGCGTTGGTGGGCAATTGGACTAGGCAGGTTGGGCAGGTCAAACAACTGAGCCGGGTTTTCTTCCACGAATTCTGTCTCCATGTCATGTAACTTTGAATAATCATCTGTTGAGTTAAAAAAGTTTATTTAGTTTTTGAAGTAATGAAATAATACCAATAATATCTCCCCTACACTGCAATATTTGAATAATTTTACAACTCGTACTGAACTGAACATTTTTGAATAGGGGTCGTACCCCACTCTACGTTAAGTTAAGAATTGTCTCTCTCTACTCAATTAAGAGTTAAACAAATCAACACTATTGTGCGTGAACTACACAAAGAGAATATATCTATAAGACGACAAACAGTGGCCAGGATAATTAAGCAATATAAGGAAGAAAATATAATTTGAGTGACAGACCAGGGTGTAAGCCTATTGTCAATTTCGAACTTATGAATTTGATTGACCTAAAGATGGACGAAAATGACGGGCTTACAGCAGTTGGTAAGTGGAAGACAAATTATGTGTAGATGTAGAGAAATTTATTTTTTTGTAGCCTAATAGTTATCGTGTCTTTTTTCAGGACTACAAAAGTTACTCCACAAGGAAATTGGCAAGAAGCTGTCCACGGCAACTTTAAAAAGGTGTAGAAGAAAACTAGGATGGAAGAAATGTGGCACAAAGTACTGCCAAATTGTCCGAGAAGCTAACCGTGTCTCACGGTTGGAGTTCGTCCAGAAGTGCCTTGATTTTTTTTAAACGTCGTGAACGGCCTTTTAAGGTCACTAGTAATGTTCTGACGAGGTAAGAAAAAAATTGTTCGAGCCGAAATCACGTAACAACCGACAGGTCCAAATTTTGACAACAAAAATATGAATTGGTGATTTCGGCTCGATCAATTTCCTTCTTACTTCGTCAGAACATTACTAGAGACCTCAAAAGGCTGTTCACGAAGTTTAAAAAAAAGTGTCGTTTGAATATCAGCTCGCATTCACAAACGCGGCTTACAATGTTAATTTTGAATACACCGTCCAAAAGCAGAATAGTTGAATTAGTATTTGTGTAAGCACAAAAAAATCCAAGCAATATTGACGCGGAGCGAGCGAGTTAAAAAATACGGCAAACCGGTCATTCATTATGCGGGAACCACCTTAAGCCCTTCAACAAAGAAGAACTGGTAAAAGGAATCCAAGATTTTTGGGATACAGTTACGGCAGAAAAATGTGCTAGATATATTTGAAGAAAGTCATTCCTGCAGTTATACTACGAGAAGGAAGACCATCAGGCTATGGACTTGAACTGACTACAGT
Source organism: Actinostola sp. cb2023 (assembly GCA_033675265.1). Taxonomy (NCBI): domain Eukaryota; kingdom Metazoa; phylum Cnidaria; class Anthozoa; order Actiniaria; family Actinostolidae; genus Actinostola; species Actinostola sp. cb2023. The sequence goes on along the minus strand of JAUJYZ010000861.1, from coordinate 388,347 downwards.
TTAATTTGTATTGTAAATATATTCAATTATCAATTAGTGTATAATATTTAAACTATACTGTATATAATTCATGATAAACTATCTTAATAAATGTAATACTTTGAATCAATAGCAATAGTTAATAAAACACTTGTAACTTATGCACAATGTTGTTGTTCATTGACTACCGTTGAAGTCTGTTAACTGACACTATCCTATGCGGGCGTTAACGGCTTAGATGAACGCGTTATAATCGCCATGAAAACTCATTTGGCGTCAGGTGTATATGCACCTATTTCAACGAAATAATAATAATAATAGAGTATTTATCCTGGAACCTCGATGCGCTTTACAATAAGAAAAGAACTAAAAACTAGTGGATTATCAAAAATAAAAAAATAAAAAAAGCCTAAGGGTGAGACCGATATGGATTATGGGTAATGTCTCTCAGTGCGATGATTTATTGATTCAATCAATCAATCAATGTTCTTTATTTACAGTCATTTGCACAAATTCTGGCCGCTAAGAAATATCAATATATAAATATATCGGGTGCATTATGGGTAATTAAATAATCGAAAATTCCCCTAAAAGCGGGTTAACGCCAGCAAAGTTGGTAGAAATAATTAGTATAATGTTTATTTTAGTCTTACGTTTGTATTTTGCTTCAATTAATAAGTTAGGAAACTCAAAATAGTATTATTTAATTACCCAAAATGCACCCGATATATTGATATATCGTGGCGGCCAGAATTTGTGCAAATGACTGTAATAAGATAAATATACATACAAACAGGAGGGAATTTTGTGTGCGCATGCGTCGCCACAGTCAGATGAACACAAGATGTACTCTAGACAAGTTGTTTGGTTCCAATGTTTACAGTTTTTGCGGACGTATTACGAGAATATTGTATGTACTGAACACGCAGAAATGAATTCTTGATGCTATCTTTGTGCCTTAAAGTTATTTCATTGATCGAAATATTAGAGTATTATGCCTTTATTTGATATCAAATTCCTGTTCTTTTGCTGTGCTAAATACTCTATTTTGGACAACATGGCGGCCAGCTGACATGGAGTAAACAGTTTGTCTACGTTGCAAGCTCAGTCGCGAAGAAGATTCAAGGGAAAGTAAATACATTTAGTCAACTCTTATACATATGGAATGTATGTTATTATATTTTAGCTTTCATCAACACCAAATCAACTTCAAATAAACGAAGGTAAACTTGTGTATGAATACTCAATTATCCCAATCTTCAAAGTTAGTTATCTCGAAATTGAGCCGAAATCTCCACAATTTCCACAACATAATTCATTAAAGTCATGTTTCCTGTTTTGAAAAATTCCAGTAACTTCTCTGGGAAAATTCGCTCGTCGAAGATTTTCGACAATTTCACCGTCATAATTTCTAGAACGTGAATTAATCGTCAACACATTTATTATGGTATTCGTTTTATGGTAGGGCCTCTTCTGTCAGTGTTCCAATGTTCTTGTAATGTTCCCATCCGAGGTCATATTCTTAGATATTATGCTGAGATCGGTCAAAGTGTAAACATTTTATTGAAGTGTAAAGTTAGCATAAATTTCATTACTCAAAAATATACATTTTTTGCATATTGCTTGAAATCCAGCCCAAATCTCCACAAAATTTTTACCATTTCATAGAACTATGTACCATATGCATTCAGTATACATTATTGAGATTGTTGGAAAAATTCGCCAGAAGAGATAAAAACAAAATTATTTTCATGGTAAGGTCGGGGAAGACATCTAAATTGTTTTCAAATTCGATGAAACTTTGTACAGGTATAGTAAATAAATACCATAAGACACCAGGACAGTTTCAAGACTGTTATTACAGTATTTATAGAAAAAAAGAAGAAGATATAATCCACAAAATCCCAGCTTGGGCTTCCTGTGCCGTTCAATATCAAACACAAAATACGAATTTTGTGAATAGCCAGTGTGCAGTGAAAAGCCAGAATTAAATTACATTTGACTATATTAAGCCTTTTTGTCGAACTCTGATGATCAAAATAGCAACAGAATAAAATATAGCGTTATTATTACTATAATCGGTTCTTGTGCTTCCGAAATTACGCTTTTATGGTCCAGCGGTTAAGCGCATGCTCATGCAAATTTCCCTCGTGTTTATACATACATAGATAATAGAGATTGATGTTTTGCGTTTTCACCGTTTTACCCATCAACATGAACGCAATCGATCTGCTGTTGCACGTGAAATCGCAAAACATCAATCAATAAATCATCGCACCTGAGAGACAGTACCCATAATTCATATCGGTCTCACCTTTAGGCTTTGAATGGTTCCCGGATGTAATTTTTTTTGTTTATTTATTTGATCGTACTTTTCCTTTCAATAGACTTTGATATATCATCCCAAGGTGCATTTCGCTCCTTGTAGTCAAGGAGCTAGGCCCTGAAAAATATAGTTTTGTTCAACCCACCCGACAGAAAAGGTCTGACACCGGATTCCTACAGAGGAATAACTCTTCTTTAAGACTAAGTACTATGTAGTCCCGAATTGTGGTACCACTGACGAGATATAAGGGATTCTTTGCCCAAATATGGTGATTAGCGTCGAAGCGAGGCTCAACCTTAATTTATGATATTAAACGTACCGTCTTTCGTCAAAGTATCCCAAAAACTATCAAAATGTTACGAGTAGGCCTGTGTCTCAAGTTTGAAGGCTTACATGGCTTCAGAGTATGTCACGTGACATGTCACGTGATCACTTTTCATCAAAAATCACTATTTTTGTCAATTCTGACATGTTTCAATCCCTGTAAAATTCGCACAGACTGCTATATTGATGAAGTTAGTCTTGAAAAGCAACGTGTAGGTCATGTTCTGTCCAATTATGATGAAAAAATGGATATGGCTGTAGAAATTGGATAAAAACGCACGGGTCAGCATGGAAACGAGGCTGGAAGTAAAGCAGGCTTAAAACGTGCCAAATCGTCGAAAATCGTCATACAGAAAAGATTTGAAGATGTTACAAAATGAAAACTGATATGCACTCAAGCAATTTGGGATATATTTATTGCATTTCTACGTTACTGTGGAAACAGTTTCCATGGAAATATGTTAAAAGTTAACATTTTTGCCTGCCCTTGTATGTGATTATCCCGTTTTAATCTCGTTCTCCATATGGCTTATTTAAAATTTGCTCTCTGGTTTGCACTATAAAAATAGTATATTTACATGTTAGATAACCGTTTCCGTGGCTATCCTTGTTATTTACATGAAGATCATCATTGAAATATCAACAGTCATCTCCCAGACTAGCTATATAGGAATGAAATCAGATATCCTTTTTTTTTTTTATTGTTTTTTTTCTTTTTTTTTCACGCATATGTAATGCATCTTCAAGGCTCAGTATCAAAGTCACTGGAATCACTATCAGAAAGTAACACTTCGTTCACAGGATTGCTGCATCCTTCGCCAGCCATGCATACACATGCCTCTGTGCATGGAAGGTTATTCTTCTTACAGGAACAGCTATTCTGTTTGCAATGGGAAGTTGTGCAATGGCATGTTATGAGCTCCGTTATGCTTGATGGCGCAGGATTCTTTGTCATCAGGACTGGGACCAGCTTGCCATTGTCCAACTGCCATCCATTTCCTACTGGTGAGGGGGTGGTTTGAAGTGGTACTAGAGAATTTTTCAACACAAACGCTTGGAAGTTCGCTCTCTTTATATGATGACTAAGGCTTTCTGATGTGGGTGGTAGCTCCTCACTCTTGAGGCTCTTTTGACAGAAAAGGAAATATCGGGCATCATCTGTGATGGAAAAGCTCTTACTTGTGTAAATGGAACAGATAAAAGACTCTGATATCTTCTGCACTGGCTCCAGTAGGGTTGGACTCTCCCCTAGACTGCTGAGATCTCGTTGTAGATGTTTATTCTTGAGTAGCACTTTCCAGGCCTTCTTTTTCCCAATTCCAGAGAAAGCGCTTGTTGAGTCGCACCCTGTTAGTGCGTGAAACGATGGTAGACACTTGCAAAGTGGTTGACCCAGAGAAGACTGGATGTCATGGACTGGAATGTACCTTTGTTTGTCTTGTACGCCTGTTTTGAACCACATCTCCTGGCACTGCAGATCTTGAAAATGTGCTGTTGCAAGTATAATGACATCAGTTCAGTGTCAGGTGATTGTATCACAATCCGTGGATGGGTTACGGCAGCATGTTTCGCATGAAGCAACAGTCTTGTATCAGCCTCTTCGTGGTCTGATCGTAGAATTTGTTCAACAGCCACGGAGACCTGGGTAAGAGAAACTGTTCTTGACCTATAAGATCGTAGTTGATTGTTTGAAGTATGTCCAAGAGTTGGTGGTCTTCTCGTGCTTCTGCAGATTCTTTTATGTTATTGCAGGCTTCAAAGGTAACAATGTTTATCAGCTGTCTGTCCTTTTTTCGGGTTGCATTTTTGCAGAAGAGGCACTTGGACCAATCAAAGGATGTGCGTTGTTCCCTGGCATCTGCTTGAACATCTATAGATTGTGATGAGTAATACCGTAGATTTTGCTTGCTGGTATATGTCTCATAGCATGATGAGTGCCACATGATGTCATTTCCTTCCATGCATGTATGACGTAGGTCATCAGCTGAGAGACGCTGTGACACTTCATCTTGTCTTACCTCAAATGCAGATATTACTTTCTCTATGGAGGATAGCTTTGCCGTACGCAGAACATCGTCACTTGTCTGGCAGAAAATGCACTTATCGAAGCATGTTGTCTTCAGTCTCTTTGCTGGCTTAGCAAGTAGCTGGCAGCCAGCTGCCATCACCATCATCCATCCTCTACGACATAGCTGTGGCAAACAACAACCTATACAGACAATGTAATTCTAAGCATTTGGGTGATTTATTTTATTGATATAGAGTGCAAACAATATAACCGTGAAATAGTACTAATACTAAATAGTATTAAATAGTGTTATCTCTTGTTATCTCTATTGTTTTTCATCAGTGCTATTTAGGACTAATTTGTTAGTACTGTTTCACGGATATAAGCACTCTATCAATACACTCAGTTTTCCTTTCTACATTATCAGACTTTACTCAAGGTGGCTTTTTGCTCAGGCAATATTGAAATAAGCCCCCGGCTGCTGAGCTTGATAGTCATCTAACAAACAAACAAGCAAACAAACAAATATATGAGATAGACATATACAAACAGACAACAAACAAACAAACAGACAAATAGATAAACAAATAAATAAACAAACAGACCGACAGACATACAACAAACAGACAGACAAACAAATAAATTAACAAACATACATACAGATAAACAGACAAGACAGATAAGAAAAACCCAGCCAGATAGACAACAAACAGAGAAACGGAAACACTGAAACAGATAAACAAATAAACAATCAACAGATAAGAAAATAAAAAACAAGAAATAAATCCTTCTTACCTGTAAATACAAATGCCAAGCGATGAAACACTTACAGATTCGCTAGAGATGTCCACTGAGATCAAAATGGTGGTCGCCAAAAGATTGGGACCAGATTGGAAAAAAGCATAGCTTTATCTGTTACATCCTCATTAAATAAAGTGTTATTATTATTATTATTATTATTATTAGTGCTAATCCTGGATTAGCGTCAATAGTTTTCTTAAGATTTAATCCTGGGTTAGCACTAATCGCCTTTCGAACAACCGGGCCCAGCTGGTTCCTAAATTATTCATACTCGACCCATTCCTCCTCTGCATGGAAATCGTGGTTTTTATATATGCTAATGAACTTTTTTGAAAGCTTCTTTTTGTTTAATTAAAAGCATACTAGTTCCATCTGAAGTTAATTTATTATCTAAGTTTAAATCTAAGAAATAAAATACATTAAAAAAGTTACTGATCTCAAAGAACAAAGGCTACTTTTATTTAGGTATACAATTTTTAAAACACAATTATATGCAAATGCGAGAAAAAGAAAAGTTTGCTAGAATATACTCCTTGCTCATATCTTTTCATTTCGTAACATCTTCAAATCTTTTCTGACGATTTTCTGACGATTTTCGACGATTTGGCACGTTTCAAACCTGCTTTAGTTCCAGCCTCGTTTCCATGCTGACATGAGGACTCGTGCGTTTTTATCCAATTTCTTTAAAGTCTGTACAGCCATATCCATTTTTTCACCATAATTGGACAGAACATGACCTACACGTTGCTTTTCAAGACTAACTTCATCAATATAGCAGTCTGTGCGAATTTTACAGGGATTGAAACATGTCAGAATTGACAAAAATAGTGATTTTTGATGAAAAATGATCATGTGACATGTCACGTGACATACTCTGAAGCCATGTAAGCCTTCAAACTTGAGACATAGGCCTACTCGTCACATTTTGATAGTTTTTGGGATACTTTGACGAAAGACGGTACGTTTAATATGATAAATTAAGGTTGAGCCTCGCTTCGACGCTAATCACCATATTTGGGCAAAGAATCGCTTATATCTCGTCAGTGGTACCACAATTCGGGACTACATAGTACTTAGTCTTAAAGAAGAGTTATTCCTCTGTAGGAATCCGGTGTCAGACCTTTTCTGTCGGGTGGGTTGAACCAACTCCTAAAATAAGGCCTTTTCAGAATCTAGCTCTTTGACTATTGTACATCACCATCATATTTCGGTTCAGTGGTACAAAATAGAAGCAATTTGAATATTCAATCGTTTTTGTTTTGTTTCACGGCTCTAATAGAGTCGTTTTCGTATGAGTGGGAAGTAGTTTACGGTACGGTTCGTGCCGTACCGTGACGGTATCGCGCCATCATCTTGCAGTATCCAAGCATTCTGGTTGGTTGAGCAATGATTTCGTGCGCTGGGATTGGTTGAATACAATGTGTGTTCGATTCCGTACCGTGACCGTAACTCCGTACCGTAGGTTTCCCACTCATACGAAAACGACTCTAATAACACATGTGGTCATGTTGTTAAATTGGCAAACGTGTATTTAATAAATGAAGGAGTCGAACTGTTTTCAATTCTTCGCCAAATGGCTGTTGCCATGATCCTTATCGGTCACTCCTTTAGGTTTTGACTATTTCGGGTGATATTTCTACTCACCTTATACTGAATTTTGCAGGTTGTGTTGTGTCGTTAAAGTTGATTCCCATTGATACAGAGATGGATGCACCGGGGCCAAGAGAACCTAACCAGAGACGGACAACAATTAGGGGTAAATAATGTGAGTATAGAATGTTTAAGATGACATCATTCCAGAGACAGACAACAATTAGAGGTAAATAATTGCAGAGAGAGAAACATTGATGTGAGTCTACTCACCAATTTCTTGAAATTCTTGCAGTTTTAACCCTGAACCAAGATTCTATGAAAGACAACAAGATGGCGATTGATGATGATGAAAATCATACTACAGTTATATGATGATGATCATAATCATCTTTAACTGGTGTATAATTCCCATCATCATCATCATCTGATCATCACCATCACCTCCTCCCTTGTATACTACAATAACAAGTACCATCCCACCATGTGAACCCACAATAATATTCATCATCACCATTACTGTTATCATTACTATCATCATAGTATATTAGGGCTCCCATTGATATCAGTACGTTTTGTTACTGAAGGGAATACCCTGTTTAAATAAAGGTTTTCATTCATTCATTCATTCATTCATTCATCATTACTATTATCATTACTATGGCATCATCACCACCATCACAATCATCATTACCATCATCAGCAGTAGCACTATAAATATGACATACCTTGTTTTCTATGTGAATCCACAATAATACTCACCATCAATCATCACTACCATCGCAATCATCATTACCATCATCATCATCATCATTACAGCAAATGTACCATCATTATCATCATCATCAGCAGCAGCAATAGCACTAATATGACATACCTTGTTTTCTATGTGAATCCACAATAATATTCACCATCACCATGACAATCATCATTACCATCATCATCATTACCATCATCATCATCATCATCATCATTACATAACAGCAAATGTACCACCATCATCATCAATAATCCACAATAATATTCACCATCACAATCATCATTACCATCATCATCATTACCATCATCATCAGCAGTAGCACTAATATGACATACCTTGTTTTCTATGTGAATCCACAATAATATTCACCATCACAATCATTATTACCATCATCATCATTACCATCATCATCATCATCATTACCATCATCATCAGCACTAATATGACATACCTTGTTTTCTATGTGAATCCCCTCTACTGGTGCATCACTAGTATTAGTAAAGGTTAACTCTACAGATACCATGGTAGTAGAGTAGATACATGGGCTACGTGTAAAGCGATATGTGGCACCAAGACCATGAGCAGTCATTCTATGAAGAAGCTCGTATGACTTGGTTTGAGAAAAACTAGTGTTCACCTAAGCAAAGTAAACAAGGCAGATACTGGGGTCAAATCATTGCTTGCACTAGGGTAGGGAGGGTGGGGCACTTCCCCCCTAAATTTTTGATAAAGATGTTTGTTTCTTTTTGCTTGTTTGTTGTTTGTTTCTTTTTTTAAATGTCTGGGTGAATCCACCACCCCCCTCCCCCCCCCCCCCCCCCCCCCCCCACATGATAAATGCATGCAGTACTATATAATAACACAATAAACATACTGTAGATAGTGAGGATATCTAACTTTCGAGTGAGGATTCGAGTTAGGATTCGAGTTAGGATTCGAGTTAGGATTCGAGTTAGGATTCGAGTTAGGATTGACCTTGAAAATGTAAACAACAACACTATTGCGTAATTGTGGAAATAATGCACTGACCAAGTAATCGCTGGCTCAATACACATGGCACGAGGTCAAGATGGCGGAGAACAGGGGCTAAACGATACCATCCTCGAAATATTTAGCTGGGAAAGTGCCGAAGGAAAACCTTGGAACGTAGCAGAAAGCTGAGGATAATAATAATAATAATAATAGGATCTATTAGATACAATTTTATCGATTGGGATCCAGTCTAGAGTTTTTTTCATATTTCAACCAATCCGGCATATATTATTATATACTTTATTATTACAATTTATTGTTACCGTTAATATTGTTACCATTGGTAATGGACAAACAGTTGTGAAATAAATAGCCTTGGCACAATGAGTTATTGTGAACTTGTCCAGCAGAGTCAAAAAGTGTGTGTTTACATAACGTCATCTCTGATTAAGGTGGCTCCGTCGAAATTCCAGACGCAGTCGTCTGAAATAAAACTTCGGCCATAACTCTTTTAATATTCGCGTGATGGACTATCAGACTTGGAGAAAGTTGAAGCTATTATTTGGCAATATTACAACATAATTCGATTTCCCTTTCCGCAAATATTCTTAGTGATATCGGAGCTACAGTGGACCTTGTTCTCGCTACAGTGGAACCTCGATATAACGATACTCGATATAACGATGTTCCCGGTATAACGATCAACATTTGACAGCCCGGCAAATGTTACAGTAAATGTATGGAGAAAAATCCCGATATAACGATACTCGATATAACGCGGATATTCCCGATATAACGATCACAATCTGGCAGCCCAAACGTAAAATTTACCCTGATATAACGATAAAATAAATCATTGCGCGCTGAAAAAGGTAGGTTTAACACTTGAAAAGATATGACAATACTAAAATCCTTTAGTTCTCATTGCATAAAGACTGTAACGTGTCTGTTAACAGTTTGTTACGATAGGGATTACATCGCCGGTACACCTATAAGGCACAACGGGCATCACATGAAAAATCAATTATTAACGATACCCGATATAACGATATTTTTGGGTCTATTCCCGAAAAATCGCTATATCGGGAATTCGTTGTAACGATATCCCGATATAACGATCTAATTTGGTCAGTCCCTTCGCACATCGTTATATCGAGGTTCCACTGTACTTAAACGCGCTCAAAAAAACAATTGTCCGATATTTTTGCGTAAAAGTTTGTAGCCTGCGTAGTTGGCTAAACAGTTTGTGAATCGTGTTCAATTGACTTGGTGAATATCCTAACTAAGTTTCAGCAAAATCGGCGAAACCAAAATAAACAGGTTATGTATTTTAGTCATGAATTTGAATGCTGTTTCATTCTACTTACTTTAGCATAAAGAACATGGTCGGCTTCACAAAGGGAGGTGACCCCTGTATTCGCCACTGTCATTATCATGCAATATTTGTTTTATGTCATGTGACAGTTCTTTCAAACTATTAAAGTATATGCTCCAGGATGAACAACCTTTTTTTGTCAGTTTAACGGCTCGGTTCCTAACTCGAATCCTAACTCGAATCCTAACTCGAATCCTAACTCGGTTCCTAACTCGAATCCTAACTTACGAGTTAGTTTATCTCGTAGATAGTGGTGGTGGGGAGGTGATGTCATATGATAAATGCATGCAGTACTATATAATAACACAATAAACATACTGTAGATAGTGGTGGTGGGGAGGTGATGTCATATGATAAATGCATGCAGTACTATATAATAACACAATAAACATACTGTAGATAGTGGTGGTGGGGAGGTGATGTCATATGATAAATGCATGCAGTACTATATAATAACACAATAAACATACTGTAGATAGTGGTGGTGGGGAGGTGATGTCATATGATAAATGCATGCAGTACTATATAATAACACAATAAACATACTTTAGATAGTGGTGGTGGGGAGGTGATGTCATATGATAAATGCATGCAGTACTATATATAAACACACAATAAACATACTGTAGATAGTGGTGGTGGGGAGGTGATGTCATATGATAAATGCATGCAGTACTATATAATAACACAATAAACATACTGTAGATAGTGGTGGTGGGGAGGTGATGTCATTGTTTCCCATGGACAACATTTCCAGGTCTGCTGCTAAGGCTGGTGAGAGGATGGAACTGTTGCTTTCCACAGCAGGCGATGCTGTACTGGGTCCATTCACTGCAGGGGAAAGATTACATTATTTTTCACAAAGAAACATACTTATTTCTCAACTTTCCCTCCTGATTTTGTGAGATTCAATCAGCCGTAAGGTCAATCAAAGAAGATTCTTCATTGATTTACAACACTGATGGCACCCATGTAACTGACTACCATAACGTCGTTGGCGTGCATCAGGACTGACTGTGGATAGACAAATGTTTGTTGAACAATGCAACTTGGTCAAAAAATGTGTTCACGATTCCAAAATGGCTTATTATTCTACGCTTATTAAGGAAAATCAATCTAACCCTAAAGCCCTGTTTTCTAGTGTTGATAAGTTACTTCATCGTCGGCCTGAGAAGAAACTTCCTTCCACTGACTGTGCTAGAACCACTGCTAATGATTTTGCCAAATTCTTCTCTGCTAAGATATCAAACCTAACCAATGACCTCAAGGCAAGAATGGCTGGTATCGTCAATCCATTTCCTGACACTAATTGCTGTACTTCTGCTTTTTGTGATTTCAAGTATGTCACTGTAGAGGAACTGTCAACTCTTGTTGGTGTGTCTGCAGCTAAATCATGTGTTCTTGATCCCATTTCGGGGTCCATTTTGAAGCTGTGCACTGATTTGCTGTATCCTGTCATCACCCACATTGTCAATCAATCACTCGAACTCTGTGTAGTACCTGATAGTTTCAAGGAAGCAGTTGTTTCACCGTTACTAAAAAAGCCATCTCTGGACCATGAACTACTACAGAACTACAGACCAATATCAAATCTTCCCTTCATTTCAAAGTGCTGCGAAAAGGTAGTGGCTTCCCAGCTGAACTCCCATCTGAGTGACAATGTATACCAACTACTCACATATGCGTAGTTAAATACAGCCTCGTTCAAATGCTCTCATACCGTGTTGTGTTAGGGGTTTGGACCCTAGTATTTAGATTGCATGTTGAATGTGATTACCAAGGTATATTCCCTCGAAGATTTGGCCGATTTAAAAGATTTTTTCACATAGTTTTGAAGTTTGACAGTTCAGTTGGATTTATTGGTCTGGGTATTTAAAAATGGCGGCTTCTAGGCCTGATTTTGGAGCAGATTTTGCCTCTGGAAGCGGTCAAAATCACTTGGAAATCGCGTTTATTGACGAAGACAATCTGAATCACATGATTGTTGTGGAACATCAAGACTCTGAAGATGACTTTGGTGATGATTTGGAGTCTCATTGAGTTCTGGGGAGTCAGAGGAACTATCAGAAGAGGACTCAGGTGAGGAAATGGAAGAAGAAGAAGAAGAATGGAGTGATGAAATTACACGTAGAGTCGATATAGAGTTCAATGAAAGTGTTGGTATGGCTGAAAATATAAACTCCAGAAACTTGAAATCAAGCTTAGATTTTTTTGAACTATTCTTTACTCATGAAGTATGGCAACTGTTGGTGTCACAAACCAATTTGTATGCAGAGCAGAAGAGAGGTGTGTCAGAAAATTCAGTATGGTATCCTGTAACTGTTGATGAGATGAAAGCTTGGATTGCCCTCACCCTAGATATGGGAATTGTAAACAAACCATCTCTTTTATCCTATTGGAGCACGGATCCAACATTGAATACTCCATTTTTCCCTGCTGTAATGTCAAGGACAAGATTTATGCAGATATTGAGATATCTCCACTTTGTTGACAACTCTCAGGCTCCCAGGCCTGATTCAGCTGAATTCAATAAACTGTTTAAAATTAAGCCTCTCCTGGACCTAATAATACCAAGGTTCAGGGAAGTGTACAAGCCTGAGAGGCAACTTGCAATTGACGAAACTTTGATAAAGTTCAAAGGGAAGATTCATTTCAGGCAGTTCATCCCTATAAAGCCTGGGAGGTTTGGAATTAAGTGCTTCACACTTGCCGAATCTACTAGTGGTTATGCCTTGGAGAGCAAGATTTACACTGGAAAGGAAAATGATGTAGTACAGAAAGATCTAGGGAAAAAAGTAGTCATTTCATTGATGAACCCTTACTTGGACAAAGGATACTATCTTTTTATGGATAATTATTATACTTCAGTTGCCTTATAGGAGCTGCAAGTAAGAAAGACCCTTGCTTGTGGCACTGAGAGGTCCAACCGGTTAGGCCTTCCCAAAAACATTTGCAATCCTAAGGTATTACAGGTGAAAACACTGAAGAGGGGAGAGTCTCTGTATAGACAGAAAGGAAAGTTGACCTGTGTCACATGGCGTGACAGGAAAATCGTAACTACTTTGGCCACTATTCCTACAGATGATACAGACATCCATATTATTGAAAGGTCAGTAAAAGTAAATGGTCACTGGGAAAAGAAGAACTTTCCTCAGCCTGGCCACATTCACCAGTATAACACTTATATGGGAGGTGTGGATGTGTCTGACCAGAGGGTCACAGCTTATGCTCGACTCATGAAGGGTGTGATCTGGTATTTCAAGATTTTTCATTATCTTCTGGAATTGTGTATTTCAAATGGACACATTTTAGAAACAAAATCACCACATCATACAAGTAGGAGAAATCTAGACTTTAGAATGTGCTTGATAACAGAATTAGTCAAGGGAAACTGCTTCAGGAAAGACACAGGTCCACCACAGATTCCAGTAGCCATTCCTGATATCCGATTCAATCAGGATCATTTTCATCACCTCGTGAGCCATAATACCCGTTCTACATGCAAGGTTCACCTACAACGTCTTGATAGTCTATATAGTTGTGCTGTATGTGGGGTCAGAATGTGTCCAGAGCCCTGTTTCCAGAGGTACCACACACTGAAAGATTTTCTTTTTGATGATGAAAGACGTGAAGGTCCCAAACGTCTGAAGGAGGGGAGAGGAAGGCCTTTCCATTTAGGAAGAAGACGAACTTTGCAAAATTGACTGATAGCTTGTGAGTACATGTAGAAATAACATTGAATTCTTATGACACAACAAGGTTGACAAAATGTTTCTAAGATATAGAGAGTCTGTGCAAGTGCAATAGCTCCACAGTTTCATCTTTGCCTTTTGATAATTCATGTTTCAATTGTGTTTACTAAGCATTTTATTACTAAAGCATTTTGTAACAGAATTACATGTAGGATACTTATGTATTAGAGTTTTACAAATAGATAACTAATGTCTACAAGTCAGAACTAAACTGAAAAAAACATGACATCATACAATGAAATACCTCCAAACTCAAATTGCCTGGAAATTTGCATAATTATCATAATTATGCAAGCAGTGACGTCATGTGTTTCATGACATCTGATAATCAACGATCCAACAGCTTCGACCTGCAATACGGCGTCCCACAAGGATCTGTATTGGGCCCCAATTTTGTTTACTCTCTACACTTCGCCACTAGGAGATATAATGAGACACCATGGCGTTTCTTTTCACCTTTATGCCGATGATACTCAAATTTATTATACTTTCAAGTCCTCTATTGGAGATGACATGGCATATTGTAAACTCAAGGTAGAAGCCTGTATATCTGACATTGATCTTTGGATGCTGACTAACAACTAAAGCTCAATAATGACCGAGTTTCTGTTGCTGCATTCACAGCATCGTCCATCACCACCACTGGACTCTATATTTGTTGGTAATGAACTTATCAAAGCATCTGATAATGCCAGGAACATTGGTGTAGTTTTTGATAACACTCTAAGTTTAGATAAACAAGTAACTGCAGTTTGCAAATCAGCTGTTTTACAAATTAGAAATAAATCACGTATTAGGAGGTATCTGAGTTATGACACTACTACAATCTTAGTTCATGCATTTGTTACGGCTAAGTTAGATAACTGTAATTCTTTACTTTATGGCCTACCCAAACATCTCTTATTGCGTTTGCAGTATGTTCTCAATGCGGCAGCTAGACTCATTAATCTTTCACGAAAGTCAGACCACATAACACCTATATTAATGGAGCTACATTGGCTACCTGTAGAGCAACGTATTAAGTATAAGATTCTCCTTTTTGTTTTCAAGGCATTTAATGGCATTGCCCCTACTTATATTACTGACTTAGTCTCTCCTTATGTACCTTCTCGTTCTTTACGTTCTTCATCTAGACAATTACTCAATGTACCTAAATTTAAATTTAAAACTTATGGTTCCAGATCTTTTTCTATTTGCGGGCCAGTACTCTGGAACGCCCTTCCACAAGATATCAGAGACTGTACTAGCTTGGACATTTTTAAGAAAAAAGTAAAGACATTTTTATTTAAAGAGGCATATTATTAATGTTATTCACAACGTAAATTATTCATTATGTCCAGCATTTCTTATATTGTTATATTTTATTATATTATATTTCAATATATTTTATACATATATATATTTTTGATATTTTTAACTCTATTTTTAACACTTAGGATTAGGCTTACGATTTAAGTTTTCTTTTTTTTTTGGATTATGATTACATTTATTTTAGTTGTATCAGTTGTAAAGTGCTTTGTAAGTTGTCCATGTAAAAGCGCTATATAAATAAAGTTATTATTATTATTATTATTATTATTATTATTATTATTATTATTATTATTATTATAATCCCCCTTAATCATGTCCTAAAAGGTATACATGTGCTACTTACAGTCATCAAATATCAGCAACTGGTCCTGTACCGTAGCTTTTGCAGGTTCTTTGGTGACTGTTTTGGTTTTAGTGGGCTTAGGTGGAGAAACCTGTCATCAGGAATGATACAAAGATGTGTTACAACCATTACACGATACTCATTCTCCATACTGTACCCTGATCATGTCACAAGACAAGTCAGATGGGGGGGGGATGATTGGAGTGGGGAATAAACTAGTGTCAGTGCAGGATTAGTGCAATGGTTAATGTCATGTGCCTGTTAGTATTATATATCAAGCAGTCATTGGCTTCTCTAACTTGTATTTTACATCCCCCTACACACTTTTAAAAGGGAGAAAGCAGCTAATAAAACTAATTACATGTTATGAAACAACTCCTGACAGAACCAACCTTTTGTGGTTTTTCATCCTCTGATTCACTATCTGAAGACTCTGGACTGTCTGTCTCTGACACAGTGTCAGATTGTTCCTCACTTTCACTCTTACTGGCTTCTGACCCAGATCCTGAAGCAGGATAGTTAATTTGGTGAATGACATCAGAGGATCAGTAGACTACGATAGGACACTTTAAACATTATATTATCATTACTGTCATTGTATGAAAGCCTCCAACATAACTACCGCACCACTATCACTAGTAATCTCCATCACCATCACAACCACCCTCACTACAATCATCACTATCATCATACATCAATGTACCACAACATTGTCCAGATAACATGAAACATGATATTATTAATACGAACCAAGACCTGCTTAATCACACGAGTTCCCAGTGGCTCAGTGGTTAGAGCACAGGGAGCCCAAGCTCATTATCTGTGAAGACCGTTGTTTAATTTGCATATTTACAGTAAATGTATGTGGCTTTAAAACATCCCTCCGTATTTCAAGATTTTTCGTAAATAATAAAACGTTTTTTTCACTAATGTGTTGTTCTTACTACTTTCGATGCTGTGACGGCGTTTCAGCGCCATTAGAGCGTTTTTAACGAAAATACCCCTGAAAGAGTAAGAAGAAGACAAGGGAGGAAACTGTTCGAGCGATCCGAACTCAACTAGCTTTACTTCTCGCCAAAATTCGAGCACATACCTCGATCGCACATCAATTTCGACCACATATCCTGAAAGACAGGTAAATTTCCTAAAATTATTGGTGACTTGATTGAAAATCTGCAATGATTAGCCGACGTGAGGCTCCTACGAACACGGTGAAGCTTCTCAAAAGACGCCATTTTAATGCGTGGGACCAGACCAGTGGACACAAATATGCGAAGAATGTGAAACATGTAAACAAGGTAGCCCCACCAGTGGACCCGTGAGTCTTGTTTTGAACATATCACATCCCTGGTAAGTAAGAAATTGTACAGAGCGCAGGGAAAAGCGACAGCGTATGTTTTGGCGGCAAAACAATATCTACATCTGGAGATCGAAAGAAACTTTTTATATCTTGTCGGTCATTTAATTCGTCGATCATGAAATGGAAAGGTAAGAGCGATTCTTTGAAAGTTTTAAAATATGTGAGCTTTCAGTGGATATTATGAGACAACTGAGTCAAACATTTCAGGTAAACAACCGAGAGTTCAGCTGATCTAACTCAGCTGTGTTTATGTTTATACTTCAAAGGTTGACAGATGAGCAGGCTGCGATACTTCGGACAGCCAAATTAAATCTGGTCATAACCTCTTGCTAACAGGACAAGCTGACACGGGAAAAACTTATCCTATAAAAATAATTTTTCATCGTCTGAAGAATGTGCAAAAAACGTCGCTATAATCTGTTCGAGTGGAGTTTCTGCCACAGTGTACGTCGACTTGGGATTGAACACAACCTGAAACTCGGGTTAATTTTACGGCCTTGGAACTGCCGATCTGCCATGGAATCTCGTTGTGAATCGTGCTTTGGCAAACAACTTTGTGTGTGAGATAGTTAACAGCGTCGACGTGATAATTTAGGATGAGATACAATGTATGTTCAAAACAAGACTCACGGGTCCACTGGTGGGGCTACCTTGTTTACATGTTTCACATTCTTCGCATATTTGTGTCCACTGGTCTGGTCCCACGCATTAAAATGGCGTCTTTTGAGAAGCTTCACCGTGTTCGTAGGAGCCTCACGTCGGCTAATCATTGCAGATTTTCAATCAAGTCACCAATAATTTTAGGAAATTTACCTGTCTTTCAGGATATGTGGTCGAAATTGATGTACGATCGAGGTATGTGCTCGAATTTTGGCGAGAAGTAAAGCTAGTTGAGTTCGGATCGCTCGAACAGTTTCCTCCCTTGTCTTCTTCTTACTCTTTCAGGGGTATTTTCGTTAAAAACGCTCTAATGGCGCTGAAACGCCGTCACAGCATCGAAAGTAGTAAGAACAACACATTAGTGAAAAAAACGTTTTATTATTTACGAAAAATCTTGAAATACGGAGGGATGTTTTAAAGCCACATACATTTACTGTAAATATGAAAATTAAACAACGGTCTTCACAGATAATGAGCTTGGGCTCCCTGTGGTTAGAGCGCCTGACTAGTATCCAGGAGGTCACGGGTTCAAATCCCGTCTGGGCTCATCTTTTTACGCTTGAAGAAACCTTACGAACTACATTACTAACTATTACCAAGCGACAAATTACCATATATGATATTATTCATCAAATGAAGAACTAATAACTCACCACTTTCCTCAGATGACTCAGATTTACTTTCACTGTCTGATTCGTCTTCCCTTTCTGAGTTTTCTTTCAATTCCCAAGTGCTTCTATAACTTGACAAATCACAGCTGCCGAGTTTTCTATTTCATTTATAAAATACAATTATGATTTTAAGGCAAGTTTTCAATTGTGTTCGTTGCAACAAAAATGTTTGAATATCTGCTCGCATGCTATGTGCTTTCATAGAGCATGCGGAATTTACACATCCAATCAGAGTTATGTCATAGTTCTTTTATAATGTATAGTATAAAACAAGCCAGCAGACAGCTCACTCTGCCCAGTCAAGTGCTCTTAGTTGTGGCTGTAATGGCACATCATGATGAACACCCACAAAATAACTTACCTGATTCTGAGTCAGAGTAAAATGTTGACTTTTTCTTCTTCTTTTTACTGATTGCCATACAGGCTCAATCTGTAAACAAGACCATGATGGAAAACTATGAACAACCTACCAACAACCTACCAACAATAGATCTTTTTGGAGATGCGATGGTCGCTGTCCAAAGTATCGCGGGTGAGTGTGGAAACGAGGCATTTTCGGGAACAGTAAAGACTGGATACATAATGTAATTAGAGAACCTAATCATATCCATTACTAATTGACAGTGTAGACAACAGAAGTAGAATGCTTACCTTAAGTAGACGTATATGACTTGGGTCATTGGAATGTACAAAAAAGCTCTTCAGATATGGTTCAAATAAACCATGTAGACATAAGTAAGAATCATACATCAGCACTGGACCAAACCCCACATGTGTTGCTGGATTTGATGCCATTTAATTGTAATGGGAAGTGAAGGCTGTAAGGGGAGCAAGTGGTGAGAGCACTGTGATGCATAAGTAAGAATCATACATCAGCACTGGACCAAACCCCACATGTGTTGCTGGATTTGATGCCATTGAATTGTAATGGGAAGTGAAGGCTGTAAGGGGAGCAAGTGGTGAGAGCACTGTGATACATAAGTAAGAATCATACATCAGCACTGGACCAAACCCCACATGTGTTGCTGGATTTGATGCCATTGAATTGTAATGGGAAGTGAAGGCTGTAAGGGGGGCAAGTGGTGAGAGCACTGTGATGCATAAGTAAGAATCATACATCAGCACTGGACCAAACTCCACATGTGTTGCTGGATTTGATGCCATTGAATTGTAATGGGAAGTGAAGGCTGTAAGGGGAGCAAGTGGTGAGAGCACTGTGATGCATAAGTAAGAATCATACATCAGCACTGGACCAAACCCACATGTGTTGCTGGATTTGATGCCATTGAATTGTAATGGGAAGTGAAGGCTGTAAGAGGAGCAAGTGGTGAGAGCACTGTGATGCATAAGTAAGAATCATACATCAGCACTGGGCCAAACCCCACATGTGTTGCTGGATTTGATGCCATTGAATTGTAATGGGAAGTGAAGGCTGTAAGGGGAGCAAGTGGTGAGAGCACTGTGATGCATAAGTAAGAATCATACATCAGCACTGGACCAAACCCCACGTGTTGCTGGATTTGACGCCATTGAATTGTAATGGCAAGTGAAGGCTGTAAGAGGAGCAAGTGGTGAGAGCACTGTGATGCATAAGTAAGAATCATACATCAGCACTGGACCAAACCCCACATGTGTTGCTGGATTTGATGCCATTGAATTGTAATGGGAAGTGAAGGCTGTAAGAGGAGCAAGTGGTGAGAGCACTGTGATGCATAAGTAAGAATCATACATCGGCACTGGACCAAACCCCACCCGTGTTGCTGGATTTGATGGAATTGAATCGTAATGGGAAGTGAAGGATGTAAGGGGAGCAAGTGGCGAGAGCACTGTGATGCATAAGTAAGAATCATACATCGGCACTGGACCAAACCCCACCCGTGTTGCTGGATTTGATGGAATTGAATCGTAATGTGAAGTGAAGGATGCAAGGGGAGCAAGTGGTGAAAGCACTGTGATGCATAAGTAGGAATCAAACATCAGCACTGAACCAAACCGCATCCATGTTGCTGGATTTGATTCCACTGTGATGCCTGCTTTACTCCAGACTGGCCAGTACATGTGAGTAATGCTTAAGAATATTTGTCTGGGTACTGCAGTTTGTCTTCCAGTGAGATGAGTGTTGGTTGCTTAGAGTATTCAATGCAGCAACAAGTGTGTGAGATATTAGATGGGTCCTGATTTAGCAGAGCTGCTTAACCATTTGATACATTGATACACTTAGATTATTTATTTTATAGTGTTTAAGTACAATGCAATGACTTGGATATCCTGCAACACGAGACTGTGCTGCCTAAAGTGCACACTCATTACATGTAAAGGGGCCTAAAATTGACCTGCATGCATTGAATATAATGAGCTCATGTCAGCTATATAAGGGCGTGGCCAGGATTTTCCATTGGGGAGGTCACACTCCATATCGTTCACCACCAAATCGCCCCCCCCCCCCCCCCCCCCCCTCTCTCCCCTCAAACATATAAATTGAAGAGGAAATGTGTGTGTGTGGGGGAGGGGGGGGGGGGGGGGGGGGGGGTCCTCAGGCACCCTGGGACCCCCTGCCTATGCCCATGCTGTACAATACCAATGCCAACCTTTCTTATTGAAGACATTGTAGCAATATTACTTAGCACAATAGACTGGACTTCTCTACAAGGAATATGTTGATCAATAATTGGCAATAATAGTTACAATAATAATAATTATTCATCATTGACAGCAGACACTTTTAATTAAGGGCATATTGTTAAGCACCTAAACATTCCTCTTCAGAGTATCTTAGGATCTTACAAATACATCAAGCTGATTATCCTACCAACAACTGTTAAGGCTTTATAAAATAACTATGATATAACACATGCTCTGATTGGCCAAATGATGTGTACATCTAATGTCGTGATGTGTACATGTATACCACCTGCTTTACGAGAGCACACAGCATGCATGCACAGATATTCTTGAAAACTTGCCTTAAAATCATAATTGTATGTTATAAAAGAAATAGAAAACTTGTCCGCTGTGCTATGAACAGTTTTAGAGCACTTGGGGACTGATCAGAACACTTGAGAAGTGTTGAGAAGCACGACGCGTAACTATAACACTTCTCTTGTGTTCTGATCAGTCCCTGCATGCTCTAAAACTGCGCATAGATTACACACACGTTTTATAATTATTTCTTCAATACATACCGATGACTTCTTAAAAGCCTAACCAATGCTCTGGCTACAATGGTTACTTCACCAGCAGGGGCACAGTGGTAATATAACCTTGCTACAGCCATGACTACCTGCAATAACAAGGTTCAATGTATTATAGCTTCCAATCAGTTAAATACTTCATGGACATTATTTATATTATTATTATTCAAATTTGCAAGAACACCAAATCAAGAAGATGCATCCAATAAGCAGATCAAAGGATGCAAGACATACATGTACAGTAGAACCCAGCTAACCCAAACTCCCAAGGGAAATGGAAAATGGTTCGAGTAACAGGGTAAATTTGCCCCTGACTTGAGCCAGGGAAAATAAAATTAGTTTGAGTTAGCCAAGTTTGAGTTAGCGGGGTTCTACTGTACATGCAGGTGGACTAGCAATGAATCTTCTCATGCCGTGTTTACACTTGAGCGCTTTACCAAGGTATAAATCAGAAAACTAAGGTTAACCGCTCAAGAAACAATAGTTTTCCAATTTCTACTAAGGTTCGGTAACTTGTTTACTTCAGTAAACCTCCAAGTGTAAACACGGCACCAGGTTGGATTTCTTGGTCTATCTTCTGAAATTACCAATGATAAATAAGTACCAGAACTTACTGATGCATTTCTACTCTGTAATAAAGGTTTGCAAGTTCTCAACAACAGTCTGTGGTCAGGATCCATTATGTACACATTCTTCTTCTCTTTCTTCTCCATCTCCTCTTCGTCGTCCTCATCATCATCGCTACTTCCAGACTTTTCATAAAACTCCTGTTCTCCTTGGGTTTGTTCCTGTAATGGCAACACATTATTGAACCTTAATATCCGCACGAAGTGCAAATGTGTGACCACCTATAAATGTATTCACATACTTTCATCTCAGCCAGGATAGTCTTATCTTATCTCTGATCTAACCACTAATCTGTGACGTCAATGCAGGCATCATTTATTATACAAAAGCGCCCCTTTGCAAATTACTAACACTTTTAATCTGGCAAAAAGGTTATTCTACAACTTATATAAATGATGTTACTTTTTTTTCTATTTTAGAAAAGAGTGCTACTTGAAAAGATAAAATTAAGTTACGGCAAATGCCTGCGTTGACGTCACCTAATTAGCATATCACGATTTCAAACCTTCATAACTCGCAAATGCGAAGCTCAAATCACAAAATACTGAACCATCCCACTGTTCATACCCTATTAATATTCATTATCCCGTGCGATGACGTAATGAGCATTATATAAGGTAGACTTAATTATGCAAATATGTCAGTTCACCAAGATCGAGATGGAGGACACGTCGTGATGATTCTGCCGCTCCACCGGCAGCACGGCTTCCTGTGGCAGCTCCTGAGACGGATATTCAACAGGCCGTGCTGCCGATTCTGCCACCAAACCCACCCGTTAGGACGGCACGAAACCTGGCGGCCGTGGTTTCAGATAGTTCAGCCCCTGGTCCGTCGGGTGGCGCTGTGAGCGACGAGGCTACGGCCGGTGGGCCGGCTCAGAATCCACCGGATAATGGACAGTTACAGGTTCGTTTATGTTTGGTTTCTTGGGTGGCTATTTGCACTGGGTTTGGTTCGGCAGAGCTAGAAGTTTTGTAAGGTTTGAGTTCTTAGTTTTGTGTTTAGTTTTGTTTGACTCAGGAATGGGGCGTCCACGTGCGTACGTGTTTGTTTAAGCCTGTTGGGAGTTAATTCATATAGGTGATTTTGTTCGTTTCAATTGCTTGTTTGAGGGATTGGGAACTATTTCTCCAGGTGGGTTGGAGTTGAGCAGTTATATTATTCGCGATATGTCGTTGTTGGTTTTACAGAATCGAACGGGCACGTGTTGAGGTGATCCGAGAGATAAGATTCGGGCGCGCCTATGGGACCCCAGGGAATACAAGCCGGGCGAGTTTGTGTGATCCTTGATTGCGCATGGTAGTTGGGAGTGTCTGTGTGACCCCAGGGGATCTAGATGGCGGCTGAGTCTGTGTGACCCCGAATCGAGAATATATATATATAGTATTATTTTTTAGCTGGGTGTGTCTATGTGACCCTAGGACTAGAAGTCGGGTGAGTCTTTGTGATCCCGGAGCGAGAGTTTCTAGCTGGGCGTGTCTATGTGACCCTAGGACTAGAAGTCGGGTGAGCCTGTGTGACCCTCGAGCGAGAGTTTTCTAGCTGGGCGTGTCTGTGTGACCCTAGGGCTAGAAGTCGGTTAAGTCTGTGTGACCCCGGAGCGAGAGTTTTTAGCTGGGCGTGTCTGTGTGACCCTAGGACTATAAATTGGGTAAGTCTGTGTGACCATCGAGAGAGAGTTTTCTAGCTGGGCGTGTCTGTGTGACCCTAGGACTGGAAGTGGGTGAGTCGGTGTGACCCTGGTTCGAGAGTTTTTAGTTGGGCGGGTCTATGTGACCCTAGGACTAGAAGGTGGGTGAGTCTGGGTGACCCTCGATCGATAATTTTTGCGCTGGGTGTATCGGTGTGATCCTATCCTAGGGATTAGAAATTGACGGAGTCCTTGTTTTGTGTGATTCCACAAAACCTGGACCTCTGTGTGAGGCGGGGGAAATGGAAATGGTTGGATTGAGTGTCGGTATTGAGGGCCTGGGGGCTATGACTTAACGTTTGGAATGTTGAGTTGTTCTGTGCTCAATACTGAGTGAGTCTTACGTTTTATTTTTGTGTAGGATTCTCCCTTGGTGAAGCTCCAGAAGGAGCTAAAGGAATTGAAAGAGTCGACGAGTATCGCGTTAGTGGATAACGCGGTCAATTACCTCCAGCAGTTGATTGTTCGCCCCGCTGGGCTCTTTGACCCTTACGCGGCATTGGCAGCGTTGGAGCACGTGGTGGATGTGGCCAAGGAGAAGGGTGACAGCCGTGGGGAAAGATTTGCGGTGATCCTCCGTCAATGTCGCTCGTTGGTTGACAGCCCGGCGCTGCGATCGATTGTGGTAAAGTTGGTGGCCTCGAAGGAGGAGGCGGAAGTTGCCAAAGTGGTGGAAAAAGCGTTGAAGAATCCGGCTCCTAGAAGATCTAGCCCATCAGGAACGGATCAGTTATCGTTTAGACAACG
This sequence comes from Actinostola sp. cb2023, assembly GCA_033675265.1. Taxonomy (NCBI): domain Eukaryota; kingdom Metazoa; phylum Cnidaria; class Anthozoa; order Actiniaria; family Actinostolidae; genus Actinostola; species Actinostola sp. cb2023. The sequence continues at coordinate 363,860 of JAUJYZ010000861.1, read as the reverse complement.
TCAGAGAAGCCAGAGAGCTACCACGCGTGGCAATATCAAGTGTTTTTCCTGTGGCCAGTATGGCCACATGTCCCGTTCATGCAATATGAAAAAAGTGTAATTGGCGAAGGCAATAAAATATTGTTGTGGGCGTATTATCGTGTACTAGGTTGTTTATTATTCCCATACACCCTATTGGGTTTGGTCGTAGTTGTTGTTGTTGTTGTTTTTTTCTTCTTTCGTTTCCTGTGGCTTTAAGGTGGTTCCCGCATAATGAATGACCGGTTTGCCGTATTTTTTAACTCGCTCGCTCCGCGTCAATATTGCTTGGATTTTATTGTGCTTAACACAAATACTAATTCAACTATTCTGCCTTTCGACGGTGTATTCAAAAGTATCATTGTAAGCCGCGTTTGTGAATGCCAGCTGATATTCAAACGACACTATTTTCACTAAAACTACTGCCAAGCGTTATTCCCTCGTACGATTTTTTTTAACCTTCGTGAACGGCCTTTTAAGGTCCCTAGTAATGTTCTGACGAGGAAAGAAAAAAATTGTTCGAGCCGAAATCACGTAACAACCGAAAGGTCCCAATTTTTACAACAAAAATATGAATTGGTGATTTCGGCTCGATTAATTTCCTTCTTACTTCGTCAGAACATTACAATGGACCTCAAAAGGCTGTTCACGAAGTTTAAAAAAAATCGTACGAGGGAATAACGCTTGGCAGCAGTTTTAGTGAAAATAGTGTCGTTTGAATATCAGCTCGCATTCACAAACGCGGCTTACAATGATAATTTTGAATACACTGTCCAAAAGCAGAATAGTTGAATTAGTATTTGTGTTAAGCACAATAAAATCCAAGCAATATTGACGCGGAGCGAGCGAGTTAAAAAATACGGCAAACCGGTCATTCATTATGCGGGAACCACCTTAAGAGCAGGTGTATGAGAAAATCAAGCAAAGTTGGAAATGAAAATTTTTCACCCACCTTGAAATTTTGTGTGCAGGTAGACCACCCAGGGGGGTGCACAAAAACACCCCATGTTGGGGTCATCAAATGCATTGTTGCCATAGCAACGGCAATTGTTCGTTCTGGCCCATGTGCCACAAATTCAACCCAAAATGCCCTCCAGTAAAGGGTAAATGAATGAGGCTCGTTCTCCGGCGCATTTAAACCAATTTCATTCAAATTTGTTCCACAAGCAGGGCAACTCTTCTAGTTTTAAAAATGGTCAATCACTACAATTCGCTTTGAGTATTCGCTCAGAAAATCAGCACTTAACGAGGGACCATGTCGGCCATTTTGGTAGACATGAAAAACAGGTTAAACTCTTTGGCTGATATCTCCTAAAGTACGCTCTTCTAAGAAATGATACTTTTATCACAGCTTCTATAGACATTGATGTTTTAAATTCTACAAAAAGGTTTTTTGGGGAAAATTATAATTTTACGGTGGGGGTTCGTACCATTTGAGGGAAATGGTCAAAATGTGAAAAATTAGTCTTGTTATAGCTCGATTATTTCACTCAGAAACTAATTTCATTTACTAAATATCACTATAAAGGCAATTCTTATTATCTCCTAAACACATTCAATCCAATTGTTGAAGGTCTGAAGACGCGAAGTCTGAGAAATAAATATTCATAAAAGACCTACCTTGCGAATTTGGTCACTTTTCACAATGTCGGTCTAATCAAGGTGATTTTACCCTGATTATTCCACATTCTTGGCCATACATGGTGCAGTCACTAACAGGCATGAAAAAGCTCTAAATTACAACTTTAAGATGTCCAGATTAAGATAACCTTTGTTTATTCCGCTCACACAAACTGCACAGCTATCGACCAAGTCGTACCGAAGAGCGTAATATCATGACGATCACTTCAATCGAAGCAGGACAATCCCTCCATAGAGCTGCATATATGATCCAAGCACTTTGTTACAGACAAAGCAAAACTCATGGTGTATCCTGATTACTGTTATGTGCTGAAATATTGCCATTAAAACCTTTAAAACGACAGGAAAGTAGTTTCTTGTTCGTATTGTAAAAACACCGGAAATGTCAACCGCTGACCGGAAATGAGACCACTTCGAAACAAAATAACCACCAATAAATCAAGAAAGACTGTATTTTTATCTATCCATTGATATCAAATATTTAAAAAAAAACATACCAAGTCGAAACAATAATAATTCGCCTATCTATAATAGTTTACTGAAACCCGGCCATACCAATCGATAATTCCGATAGTCGATCATATTTTATTTCTCTGATATTTCTTTTGCTGAGACCCCAAACTGGACTTTGTAAATGTCATAGTATATAAGACGAGGTTCTATACCTTCATTTCATTCCTTTATGCACTTTATTAACTTACTTAGCGAAAACTAGTTTCGTTTTCTCAACCTCTTCAGTTCGCTAAAGATATAACGCATTATAGTTTTAATTTCGCTAAGTAAGTGAATAAAGTGCGTAAAGGAATGAAATGAAGGTATAGAACCTCGTCTTATATACTATATACTATTTATTATTATTATTATTACTGTTTTATTATTATTATTATTATTATTATCATTTTCATTGATTACCATCGATTTCATATCGATCGATAGTTATCGATTTTCAACGATGCTTAGAAATACTTAATGTGGATGTGCTATATCACACAACATATTTTATTGAAGACTTGTGCCTCCCATACAGAAATCAGGGGCGTAGCTAAAAAAAATTGTTGAATAAAAAAAGCAGCTTCTTTTAGAAAAAAGAAAAAGTGAAAAAAGAAGAAAAAAAAAGGCAAATAAAAAAACAAAATATTATCACGCTATGGATTGTAGGGATTAGTTATTTGTGCTTGAAATTTCTTTTTCAATCATACAATTATTGGGAGTTCGTAAAATAAAGTAAAAGTTTTATAGATATGTCTGGAAACTATTTGCAGGAAATGCCATTTCAGAGAAAATATACCTAGCAGCTTGCGACTTCGCCGCTCGTCATATCAGTTGTGCTAAGCATCGTTTGCATCGAACCAAATCGATAGAAGAAACAGTAGGTGCTAAATTGAGTGAAGTAAGAAGTACATAACTAGTTATGTACTTCTGGTGAAGTGTATACAATTCGTGAATTTCACAATTTTGCGTCACTCCGAAAAAATTCCTGGCTACACCCCTGGAAATTATAATATTATAGCTCAAAACGAACTACCTCAACGTTAACTAATAAAAGATGTAATAAAAAACTTTTTTCTTCAAGCGGAAAGTTCAAAAGTGCATAAACGTAAAAAGAACACTCATTATACCCCTTCACGACATAGTTTTTACAAAGTCAACGCACTAACTTTGCGGTAGATGAACTGACGACGCTCTGTTGTTCGCTGCAGTTGGTGCCCGGGGGGAGGGGCACTCCCATATATGGGCTAATACAGGACGTGCCGCTGGACATGGTATGGTTTTTTTACTCTCTCCTGATCAGGGGATATAATAGATAAAAATACAGTCTTTCTTGATTTATTGGTGGGTATTTTGTTTCGAAGTGGTCTCATTTCCGGTCAGCGGTTGGCATTTCCGGTTTTTACAATACGAACAAGAAACTACTTTCCTGTCGTTTTAAAGGTTTTAATGGCAACATTTCAGCACATAACAGTAATCAGGATACACCATGAGTTTTGCTTTGTCTGTAACAAAGTGCTTGGATCATATATGCAGCTCTATGGAGGGATTGTCCTGCTTCGATTGAAGTGATCGTCAATATTACGCTCTTCGGTACGACTTGGTCGATAGCTGTGCAGTTTGTGTGAGCGGAATAAACAAAGGTTATCTTAATCTGGACATCTTAAAGTTGTAATTTAGAGCTTTTTCATGCCTGTTAGTGACTGCACCATGTATGGCCAAGAATGTGGAATAATCAGGGTAAAATCACCTTGATTAGACCGACATTGTGAAAAGTGACCAAATTCGCAAGGTAGGTCTTTTATGAATATTTATTTCTCAGACTTCGCGTCTTCAGACCTTCAACAATTGGATTGAATGTGTTTAGGAGATAATAAGAATTGCCTTTATAGTGATATTTAGTAAATGAAATTAGTTTCTGAGTGAAATAATCGAGCTATAACAAGACTAATTTTTCACATTTTGACCATTTCCCTCAAATGGTACGAACCCCCACCGTAAAATTATAATTTTCCCCAAAAAACCTTTTTGTAGAATTTAAAACATCAATGTCTATAGAAGCTGTGATAAAAGTATCATTTCTTAGAAGAGCGTACTTTAGGAGATATCAGCCAAAGAGTTTAACCTGTTTTTCATGTCTACCAAAATGGCCGACATGGTCCCTCGTTAAGTGCTGATTTTCTGAGCGAATACTCAAAGCGAATTGTAGTGATTGACCATTTTTAAAACTAGAAGAGTTGCCCTGCTTGTGGAACAAATTTGAATGAAATTGGTTTAAATGCGCCGGAGAACGAGCCTCATTCATTTACCCTTTACTGGAGGGCATTTTGGGTTGAATTTGTGGCACATGGGCCAGAACGAACAATTGCCGTTGCTATGGCAACAATGCATTTGATGACCCCAACATGGGGTGTTTTTGTGCACCCCCCTGGGTGGTCTACCTGCACACAAAATTTCAAGGTGGGTGAAAAATTTTCATTTCCAACTTTGCTTGATTTTCTCATACACCTGCTCTTAAGAGTTGACTCCGCAAGCGTTTGTCTATAAAGGCAGCCCTTGTGTCTCGATTCATCAGGCATTTGGTAGTCATCTTCTCTAAGTCTGGGTGGGGGGTATTTCCCCGTTGCTTTTTGGTTACGGTTATCATTAATCTCCTACATGTTGGGGTGTTTATTCCCTTTATTTGTGTAATTTCTTAAATGCAAGCAGTGGATGATAAGGGGGAAGGTTTTTGCCCTTTTGCGGTGCAACGAGCCGCAAAACTAAGGAGAGTGCAATGGGTTAGTCTGATGAAACCCCCTCCCCAGACTTAGGGAGGATGGATAGTCTGTGTGATGTATGGTCTTATGCACAAGAAGTGGCGTGTGGTGGACGTGCGTCTCTACAAGATATTTCGTTCCGAGAACCCAAGGTTTATATAGCGGGGGAACTACACAATCATAGAGAAGAATGGGAGGTCGTATTGACTGAGTACAAAGACCATGACATTATTCAAGGCTATATCGACAATGGAGTGAACTTTTGTGACTTTTTTCGCCCTTTTAAAGGGATTTTCAAGGGTATTGAGTATGATAGTGGCTTGCCACCGAGGGAAAGGTTCCGTAACCATATTTCTTGTAATAGTTTTGTAGAATTTGTGGCCGAGTCAATTTTAAGTCGCTTAGTAACCGGCGCCGTCAGGGTTTGGGGTAAAGTAGGTGTCATTGAACCCCCCTGGTTGGTCTTACCCCTCACAGTGGAACCATCCAAGCCACGTTTGTGTCTCGACGCTCGGTTTCTCAATTTGTGGATGAGGGATACTCCATTTTCTTTAGATAAGCTCGCCGAAGTTCCCAGGTACGTCTACCCGGGGTCCTTTATGTCAAAGTTAGATGATAAGCCTGGTTACGACCACATATCGTTGACGAAGGAGTCTCAGACTTATGTCGGTTTTGAGTGGGAAGGTTGGTGGTATGTGAACACCACTTTGCCGTTTGGCTGGAAAAATTATCCGTTTGTCTATCAATCAGTGGGTGGTGCAGCCATGAGCTATCTCCGAAGTTTAGGGGTGGCCTGCTCACTATATATTGATGACAGGTTAATTGGGGAACTTTTTACGGATGAGGGGTTTTGGTCTCGCCCGATTGCCCTTCGGGACAGTCGTTTCAGTCAGAGTGCAGCGGAGGCTGCCCTGTGTATTACGTGCCATGTTCTCATTCGTTTGGGTTTCACCCTGGGTTTGAAAAAGTGTGTGTTGACTCCATGTTCGCGTTTACGGTTTCTGGGGATGGCGATTGACTCGAATCTTCAAACGTTCTTGATTCCCCAAGACAAGATAATTTTTTTTTGCAGAATTACGTGAGAACCTTTTGGCCTTAAAGTCAACAATTCCCTTGAAGTCAGTGCAAAGGATCTTGGGAAAATGTATATCGCTCTCGTTGGCTTTCCCGGGAGCGAAATTTTATATTTGAGAAATGGCTTCGGCTATAGGAGTGACATTTGGGAAGCGAGAGGTAGTTTTAATGCCAGCGTTAAGAGAGGAATTGTTGTTCTGGCGTTTCTTAGATTCGTGGAAAGATTGCATTCCATGGAGAAGTGAAAAACATGCTGCACTTGAGATCTCCACAGATGCGTCTCAGTTTCGCTGGGCAGCGGTGATTCGTTATGACTCCGCCAGGTTGTCGGTGGGCGACTACTGGGAAGAGGAAGTTCGGCTCTTGAACATCAATGTCCAGGAACTGTGGGCGGTGGCTAAGGCCATTCAGTCGTTGCCTCATGAGATTCGGGATTGTCGGCTGGATGTCCACGTTGACAATCAGGCCGCTATTCACACTTGGCACGGCCGGGGTAGCCGCTCTCGGGAGTTAAATCGAGTGGCTCAGATCTTGTTCAACCTTACGATCGAGAGGAATATCTCTCTCTCCATGGTATATGTGCCTTCATTGAGGAACGAGGCTGACTGGTTCTCCAGGAAACTGTCCAAGATGGATTCAATGTTATCTGACCGGTGTTGGATGAGATTGGTACAGGATGAGATTTGGGGGAAAAATGGTCATAATCTTGACCTGATGTCCCTGGACAGTAACGTTATGCGGGACATGGATGGGGGACGTTTACGTCATTTTACCCCTTTCCCAACCCCAGATTCAGCGGGAGTGAATGTGCGTAATCAGGATTTGTCTATTTGTGACGGAGCTGTCGTCAACGCGTATGTGTTCCCTCCTTTTGGACTTATTCTGCCACTCTTGAGGTTCTCGATGGATCAGAATTCTGTTGTGACTTTGGTAGTTCCAAAACTCTCTCCATTGCCAGTTTGGTGGCCAGTCCTGAGGGGTATGGCTCAGCGGATGATCCTATTAGCACCTCGTGATTGCAAGGATGCAGTATTGTTTCCAACTAAGAAGGGTTTCACGCCCATGCCCATCCCTTTTGAACTTTTCGCATGTCGCATTCAGGGTTCGTAGTGTCGTTTGGATTGAAGGATAGGGAAATAATCGTGTCAAGAGTAACTACAGTACGTTTTAAGGTTCACGGTTTGGGGGCAGTTTCAGGGGAATGTGGGGTGCCAATTAACGATGTTTGAATAGTGAAATAAAGCTTTGAATTTTGTGTTGTTTACAGCCTTGGCGTACAGTATGTGGTTCTAATTGTGAACAGTTCTAATTGTGAACACTTTTCAATAAAAGTGCCGTTTTTATACCGTAAAGTTAAGATCGACAAAAAAATATTTTACCCGAGCAAATATTGATTTATTTTCAATCATTCAATGCTATTTTGGGCTTCCTGACATTTATTCCGTGCAAAATTTCAACTTTGACGGCAAGGTAAGCTGACGACTGTTGTTTACAAATTCGAATTTTAAGCGCGCCTTTAAGATTCTCAGTGGCAAAGTTCGCATATTTTCTTTCTAAAAACGCAAAGTTTTGAGTCTGTTTTTATATGAGCTAAAAGGTAAATAATAACACTTTTCTTTACAAAACAATATTTAGAAAAGTGTTGAAAATGAACGAGCAGCATCGGAATGAAAAATTATGCGTGTTTTTGCGATGTGCATCCAATTGTAAACACACATATGCTCACGCATAGCTTGGCACTTCATAACATATGTAGTTCTTAAGATATAGAGTAAAATTGCCGCTAATGTACCTGCACTGGTACAATAGCAAATATTTAGAAGGAAATATGTATAAGAAGTCCGCGTATGTGATACAAATTTGCGTTGTTAGCAATTAGACGAGCGTGATGAACGGCATGCATCAACGAACATGCGAACACGTCAGCAATTTAGCGTTGCCGTCTGATTTCACTTCGTTTTAACATTTTTCTAGCATTCGCATCGAAATAACACGAATATTGGAACTTGTACATCGAATTGCAAGGCTAGAAATCGAGAATAATACACAGTATTAAGCCATTAAAAAGCAAGCCAAAAGTGTTCACAATTACAAACACCTGTTCACCATTAGAACCACCAACGGACATGATAGAATAAAATATATTTAGAAAAGTTCAAAAATAAATACAACGAAACTTAATCACATGTTAGCTGAAGTGTAGAGCTAATTCATAGCAAATGTTCAGGATAATCGTACCATATGTCGACGAGAAATATCATCAAGTGCAAAAAGTGTTCACAATTAGAACCACATACTGTACCTAGATTGTTTGTACCGGCTGTCCAGTGTCCAGAGTGCTTCTATCCAAACGATGAAGATTTTCGGTTTTGAACGTTGTGGATTTTCTAGATCTCCAGCGCCTGCGATTGACCCTCAACCGTTAAAGGCGCCAATAGATCTCCCACAAATCGAGGCTCGGTTAGGAGCCTTGCGGCAGCGTAAGAGTTCTACTCCTTACAGTCGCCAAAAGTCAGCACTAGAGAAAGAGTTAAGCATTTTTCTCCAAAATATTTCACCGTGCCGCGATCTGTTTTCTGCTACTCCCGATGACGTCATCCGTTTTCTAATTTGGAAGGACAGCGCGGGAAAAACGAAAGTACATGGTTCAACATGTATTGGCTTTGGAAACAAGGGAAGGTTCAATTGTAAATGCCCAACCCGGTTATCTTTTGGGTTGGTGGCCTCCATGATTGGCAAGCTGCGGCCAATCTTCGCCGCTATAGGGAGGGATGCGGCCTTATCCAGCCTTCCGGGATATGGGAATCCGGCAGCATCCATGAAAGTAAAAGAGTATTTGTCGGCGGTGAGGGGGGAACAATTGGAAGCAAGGATTGTGCTCTCGCAAGCTGAGCCTGTCTTCATTAATGATCTTTTGGCTATCGCTAGATTAATTGGTGGCCAGCTTATGGAGCCTGGACTGTCGCCCAAACAGGTATTCGTTCTAGCCAGGGACCAGGCCTTTCTGAAAACTATGTTCTTTGCAGGCGATAGGGCAGGAGATTTAGGCCGTGTTAAGTGCCAAGAAATCTTGTACTTTCCGGAAAAGGAGGTTCTTCTCTTTAACCACACATTGACGAAGACTCTGAGGGATGGTTCAACGAATTTGTTTGGACTCCGTCCTTATGTTCAACATGCCTCAGTCTGTCCGGTCACGGGGGTTGAAGCATATATCCAGTTGTGTGATTTACTGAAAGTACCGGTTAGACATGGGTACCTCTTCAGACCGCTTAATCCTTCGGGCGAGGTGATGGAGGCCCCTTTAAGTTCCTCAGCGATCCAAGCTCGATTGTCCTCTTACGTCGGTCGCTTACCAGATACCTTTGCTGGTCGGAACGTCACTTTACATGGATTACGAAGTGGTTGTGCTATATCTTTGGCTCTGGCAGGGACGCAGTTGGATGATATAATGTCACATGTTGGTTGGAAAACGTCGAGGATGGCGACCCATTATATCAAGTTAAACCAAGTGCTGTTACCAGGGGGACCTGGTGAGCGATTGGCAACGATGTCTTTAAATTTACCAGAACTTTATAAAAGTCATAATAATTTGACTGGTTTCACGAATGCTTTTCAGTAATAGGCCTAGGCGTTGCCAGATTATTAAATTCATGATGAGTATTGGGGTATATTTTATAAGTGTCGACCCGGCCATGAGATTAGGAATGGGGAGTGGGTTATAAGGATTGGGGGAGTAAGTGAAGGGGAAAATACTGGACGTATGGACACACGTACTGTGCCAGATAAAGGGCGAGACAGGATCCCATTCCCATACCTTAATGCTAATGAGTCAGCGGGAGGGATAATGTACTATTCATACCCTATTAATATTCATTATCCCGTGCGATGACGTAATGAGCATTATATAAGGTAGACTTAATTATGCAAATATGTCAGTTCACCAAGATCGAGATGGATGACACAAGTCGTACCACCCACCCTCCCTCTCGTTGACAAATTTAGCACCTTTTGTGCTCTTTGTCGTATTGCTCGACAGGAGCCCATTCTCATACCTTAATGCTAATGAGTCAGCGGGAGGGATAATGTACTATTCACTTTATATGTAATCGATTTTCAAAAGAAACGAATAACCCTGATATGCACTTGAAAGGTGGTCATACAGTACAGCCCAAAAGTTTTTCCGGCTATTGCGGTAGCCGTTATTGCGGTTGTAAATGCGTTTCAACCGCAATTGCGGTTTGTAACTTCAACCGCAATTGCGGTTGGAGAAGCCACAATTGCGTTTATACCAAACGCAATTGCGTTTGGTCTAAACGCAATTGCGTTTAGACATAAACGCAATTGCGCTTAGACAAAACGCAATTGCGTTTAGACAAAACGCAATGCGGTTTAAGCAACCGCAATTGCGGTTTGAACCGTCTGATATTTAATTTAGTAAAATGCAATTGCGGTTAAAGATCTCACACATGGATGAACTGAACGGCCAACAGTGAGTGTTGTGTCACACTGGCGAAATGCCACTGAGCAGCGACCAAAATGAAATTTAAATGCCCGCGCGCTTTACTCGCAAGGAATTCTGGGTACTATCCCCAAGCCACTGTTGGTGGTTGTTTACAGAAGAAAACTGGGCTCTACTCTACGTGTTTGTCGTTTAGCAGCCGGCCATTTTGTAGAGCTGTCTTCTGGCTCGAAAATTCGACAATATTCAAGACAATCGACAAAGAAACGGCGTTATGATACTGGTAAGTTGACTGATATTGAGTATTCATAAGTGTAGAATATTTCAAATAAAAATCGAAATAATTTCAAGATAATAATTTACAAGTTGTTTTATTAAAGTTTTTGAAACCATACGATTGTCATATGGTGATTGATTGACGTTTGCCCTAAATTTTACTGAGTTCTCTCATTGTCTTGCAGAATTAAACCGGCGATGTTGGAAAACGGTCACTATTTTAGTATTCAAACATCAAACGCCGATTAAGAAGAAAAAACCTAAGACGAAACCCTTGGTCACTTGAGTTCGTGAGAAACATCGACAAGGAGGTTTTTGATATCATTCTGTCGGTACTGACCTCCAATTCGTACTGCACAACCACACAAAGGGATAAAAAGTGTATTAAAGTAATCATAACACATAGAAATAAATTGGTGTACTACATATACAATGACGAAACCGAGATTTAATATTGGAAGGCTGGCAAGAAGAAGAAAAGAGCTGAAGGAACAGTGTATGGAACAACATGCTTCAATAGTTAAAGCAAAGCAAGATTTAGAAAGACTGCAGGCACAACTAGAGAGTATCAAGAAAGAGGTAAATGATGGCAGCTCATTGTTGTTCATCTCACAAAACATTCGTAGACAGCTGGCGAGTACTCCTGAGTGAAAACATTATCCACTCCTCACAGAAAACACCAGCGTACTTGCTGTCATCAGAGCAAATTATTTTTGCAGCCAGTGAGAACTCGCAGATAAGTTGAAATTATTTAACTGATTTTGTTTTTCATTCAGCGAGCTGTCTACAAGTGTTTTCTGCGATGAGTTGATAACAGCTTTTCGTGTCCCAAATTATATTATATTCTGTTCTATTATGTCTTATTAACAGTGGATAACTTTTGTATTTTATTGTATGTTTTATTCTTATTTAATATTTTATTTTTAGAGGGGGCTGGTGATGAACGAAATGGTGCATCTACCAAAAAAGAATTCAAAGCCAACATTGCTTGATGCTGAAAACTCTGAAGTAGCACAACTATCTAAATATCTTGCAAGACAAAGAAGGTACTTGTATGTACTGTTTAATAGACGAGCAAGAGTGTTTTATCGGGTTTAAACCCGATAAAACCCGTAAGTAGGAAGCCGTAAGAATATTCGTAACTTGCTGTCGGTGCCATGCAAAGGTCAATGACACAAGTAAATGAGACCTTTGCATGACCTGTGTTGAAGGCAATCAGTGTCTACAATGTATATGAGATGTATAATGTATAAAGACACTTAATTTGTCTAATGTTTTATTCATGAGCTATTAGGCCAATGGGAGCTGTCCATTTGGTCAGGTGCATGGACCTTTATACCCTCGTACAGACCTGCCAGGTTTTAGTTATACATTTGTACATGTAGAACTGATTAATAAAACATGAGTGTTATAACTTTTTAGTTATAACACTCATGCATAAACATGAGTGTTATAACTAAAAATGATAGAACACTCATGTTTCATTAATCAGTTCTAGAACTGTCTACCCGATGCAAAGGTCTGTTTTAGTATCGCATCACTGACCTTCACATAGGCAGTTTTGGAATAATATTACTCAGTTCCTTCTGACACCTACAATATCTCTTTCAAATGTGGGACGAGTTGTGGTGTTCAGTGCGCATGATCGCAGTGTAACAGTCATCTCTTACCTACAAATTTGTGGTTTTCTTTAACTTTTTCCATCGGAAATTATTAAGAGTGGATGCCAGTAAGGATCGAGACTAATTCTTCAACTCAAAAAATTCGAATTTAATTTTATTTCGCCATATCATTCCTTTCGATGACCTATTTTAGGGAAAAATACTAAAAAGTTCCAGCGATTTTTATTTTAGGAGAAATTTCCAGTTTTTAAAAACCCGTCTGTCTACTTAATTTTTTTGGCTAAATTATAAGCCAACTTTGAACAGTCGGTGTGTGTTCACCTCTAGAACTACAACAATGGCATTAAGCACACTTAATAAACGTATCTCGGTCTTTTCTACTGTGTAATTTATTTTTCTGTAACTTCTGTAGTTATTTTTCAAATTTGGTTTTAAAAAGGTATACTGAGCGCCATGAACGGAACGTTGAAATATAGGCAATGTTTGAGGTACGAAAAAGGAATCTGGTACATAATTTTTTGATGAAAACGCCATGCCCCAGGAAAGCTTCACGTTTGCTCTATCAGTTTAGAAAGTTTCAAGCTTGGGAATTCAATGTAGCATTTTTGAGAAATAAAACTATTATGCTTGGGACTGCCAAAATTAGCATAATTTTCGTCCTGTGGCGGACATTTTTGTCATCCAAACACAAAACCTAACGCCAAAACACGGCTATCTTGCATTTTTAGTTGATTGCTGCTGATGGAAAACAATGTTCGAGTCAATAGGAATGATTTTCAACAATGTTTGTGTTTCGATAGTCGTAAATAACTCTCGCAAAAGTTAAAATTAGCATAGATGGTCGATCAGATAACAGCAAAATACGAATTTTGTTTAAACAACGTTTATACGAAATTCCACCCATTCAAGCAAGTATGAATTCTGTTTAGTATTATATTTTATGATTAAAACTATTATTTCATGCCGCAAAAATTTTATTCGAAGGGCAGTAGCGTGACTTGCAGCAGCTACATTGCGTTACATAATTGGCTTGTCAACAAAGTGGAGCATCGTGTCAAAATATCCGAACTCTTCATGATAAAGCGCCAGTTTGAACTAGAAATCAGTGCAATTGTTTGTAAATCTTATTTGGAGCAAACTCTAAGCATTTTAGAGTGAAGAACCACAATTTTCGGAAACGGTGTTTATATTTGATCAATGAATATGCTAATTGTCACTATTTTAGGAGCTTATGTGGCTGAAATAGCTCAAATATGGTTGAAAATAACTCTTATTAACTCCAAGATTGTTATCAGTTGGCAACGATCAACTAAAAGTGCAAGATAGTCGTGTTTTGGAATTAAGTTTTGTGTTTTAACGACAAAAATGTCCTCCACAGGACGAAAATTATGCTAATTTTGGCAGTCCCAAGCCTAATAGTTTTATTTCTCAAAAATGCTACATTGAATTCCCAAGCTGGAAACTTTCTAAACTGAAAGAGCAAACGTGAAGCTTTCCTGGGACATGGCGTTTTCTTCAAAATTTGATGTACCAGATTCCTTTTTCGTATCTCAAACATTGCCTATATTTCAACGTTCCGTTCATGACGATCAGTATACCTTTTTAAAACCAAATTTGAAAAACAACTACAGAAGTTACAGAAAAATAAATTATGCAGTAGAAAAGACCATGAAACGTTTATTCAGTGTACTGAATGTCATTGTTGTAGAGCTAGAGGCGAACACACACTGACTGTTCAAATTTGGCTTATTATTTAGCCGAAAATTTTCGGTCGACAGACGGGTTTTTAAAAACTGGAAATTTCTCCTAAAATAAAAATCGCTGGAACTTTTTAGTATTTTTCCCTAAAATAGGTCATCGAAAGGAATGATATGGTGAAAGAAAATTAAATTCGAATTTTTTGAGTTGAAGAATTAGTCTCGATCCTTACTGGCATCCACTCTTAAATATCAGTTTAAATGAATGTTGGGTTTTAGAAGTGATTTATAAAACTCGATGCCGTGTTGTATTGGGTATATAGATACTCGGCTTCGCCTCGTATCTATATCCACCGATACAACACGGCCTCTCGTTTTATAAATATCACATAGACACTGATGTTTTAAACATCATAAAACATCATTCAGTCTTTATATAATATAACTCATATAGACACTGATGTTTTATTCATCGGTGTTTTATCGGCTATAAAGATCCATGCATGTGACCGATTAGACAACCCTGATTTGACCAATTACTCATGAATTATTAATGAGTTTTAGAATAATTATATTAATAATGTTTTTTTATTATTATTTTCATCCATTGATTTAATTGTAGTAACAGCTGAATCAGGGTGTTGCTTGTTCCACTGCTTTAAATTATTGTTTAGGTCATTGTTTTAATTGTTTTTCTTTCATAATCTACTTACCAATTCAGATACTAATAATTATTAATTCTTATTTGATTCCCTATAGATCTAAAAAGGGGTCTAAAACCTTTATTTCTTCCATTGTTTAGGAGACAAACATTGCAACTTGGCAGAATTATTCACTCAACAACAAACAGGACTGCAAAAGAGCAAAACAGTGATGCCCGTGCTGGTTTGTGGAACACACTTGTCAATTGTAAAAGCACTAAGGAACTTTCAAATTACATCAAGTGTTCTTCTAGAGTTAGAAATGTTATTATGTCAGATATTGTAAATAAGGAAGGTGTTAAATTTGAGAAAAGCTGTGAAAACATATCTAGGTCTGCCAGTGTATTTTACACAGGAGGAATTCTTAGTAGAAGAAAGTATGAATCAGTTGCTAAAACTGAAGCTAATGTCTACAGGCGGGCACCCGTTCGCTTTAAGAGGGGTGTGGCCAAAGTTCGGCGTACCTTTGGGGGTAATTTATTTCTGCCAAGGCTCATAGAATATAAGAAACTTATTAATTTTATCACATCATATGATGTTGGTGAACTGCTTTCAGTGCCACAAGCCAATGCAGGTGAGTTTTCTGATTGTATTAGTACTGAAAACATTGAACAATCCCCACCAGTTCATGGCTGCTACAAAGATCTTGAAAAATACCTTGTTGATCTAGCTGATCTTTATTTGTTCTTAGAGCAGGAGGAAGTTTTATCCCTTGACTGGTTTGGCAATCCAGAGGGCAATTTCAAAGTGGCTATTGGGGCTGACGGAGCTCCTTTTGGGAAGCACAATGAGGCTACTGCATGGCTTATTTCATTTCTGAATATCACTGACCGGGTAGCCTCATGTGATGATAACTTCATTTTGTTAGGAGCGAACTGTAAAGAAGACCATCCTCATATGAAAAAGTATGCTTGTCAGCTACGGGATCAATTTCCAAAAATCGAGGAGAAAAGGTATACAATTAGAGGTGTTGAATGCTCATTCACATTTGAACTTGTCCCGGCTGATCAGAAATGGCTAGCCACTTTTTCAGGAGAACTAAATAATGCCTCCAAGTACCCATCACCTTTTGCCAATATCTCAGCAGATGACTTGAATAAGATAGGTTGTAGCCTTGGTGTTTCACAGAATGACACATGGCATCCTTGGGAATACAGTAAAAGGCTAAAGACTGCCAAGGCTGTACATGACAAGAAGACAGAGTTATTAGAGAAAGGTAAGTCAGGGTCAGCACTGAGAACTAATGTGACCACTTTTATAGCAAGACAGAAATCCAGACAGGAATTCATCCCCTTTCTTGGGCCACTAGTACAAAAAGCTAAGTGTGAACCACTGCATTTAGCCAACAATTGTTGGCAACTGTGGTTCAAGGAAATATTTGGTATTGCCTTGGCTCACACTAATATTCCTCAATCTATGAAAGCCATAACAAGCCTCGATCATAATTGCTGTATGATGAAGTTTCTTACTGTTTTGAAATCTGAAGTGAAAGCCAACAACCTTTTTAATAAGATATGCAAATGGTTTAAAGAGAGAAGTGCAAATTCAAATTTTCAATGTAGGTTTACTGGGGAGGAGACCAAGAAATTTTGCCATAGTTTCATGAGCCTTGTAGTGGCAGTCCTTTCTGCTTGCAGAGAAATTAAAGTGAATATTCAACTGCATGCTCTGTCGTATATTGGTGTTAAACTGAGAGATGCCACATCCTTGTTTGTCAGAGTAACAGATATTGACCAATCTGGTATCAATCAGCTCAAGGCTGACTGCACAAACTACTTTAGAGCAGTGAAATTATTTTTCCATGTAACGCTTAGTGTGTGGACTGTTGGTCATTGTGTCCCCCTGCATTCTCCGCAACTTTTTGATAAGTTCAACTGTGGTTTGGGTTTAAATACGATGCAGGGCCGTGAAGCCAAACACCAGAGGATTAAGAATTATGCTCAACATTCTACACACAAAAACCGATGGCAAAAGGTCTTTCAGCATGAATATATGCAACTTGTCTGGCTTCGAAGACAGAACCCTTTCAGTGATTCCTACAAAAAGTGTAAACAGGCTTATATACCCGAGTGTGTGAAGAAACCAGACTTTTGTTATTGTGGACTACCATAATAATTACTGTGGCGAGCGTAAAAAAGCGGCTGTATTCGCAGGCTAGTACTATATAAGCTTAGTACTATTTATGTTGCACGTTTTTAGTATTTGTACTCTATTTTTAAAAATATATCTATTTTTATGAAATATATTTATAACTGGACTTTATTCAACCAGTATGTTTTTAACAGATTTGATAGATGAATTTGTACTGTAAGTACTGCAATGTTTTACAACATTTATATGATATTTATTGTTTAAAATAAAAAAGGTTTTAAACTTACTTACTTGGCACAGTTGGGTACAGTGAATTATTTGTTGGGGTGTCTTTTCACACATTATATAAATGACAGATAAAGCAACTTCTCCAGTCACATTTCAATGAATAAGAATGAGGAAATAAACATTGTTTAACATGTTCCCAGTGCTGTAGTAAAACTAGATATTCTAATGTTGTGGGGCTCCACTTTCATTCCAGAATCCAAATTTTGCTTTGATTTCAACTGTCTGTTTCTTTACAAAAAATGTAATGATGAAAGGATTATCTTCATCAACAATGAGTTTTGCTGTCCCATGGTTTAAAAACTTTCTCTGTAGAAAATCTTCTGCTACTTCACCCATCCCTTTCTTCAAGAGGAACTTCAGTTTCTTCATATGTGTTATGATTACTTTAATACACTTTTTATCCCTTTGTGTGGTTGTGCAGTACGAATTGGAGGTCAGTACCGACAGAATGATATCAAAAACCTCCTTGTCGATGTTTCTCACGAACTCAAGTGACCAAGGGTTTCGTCTTAGGTTTTTTCTTCTTAATCGGCGTTTGATGTTGGAACACCAATGAGCCAGTTCCCTCGAAGCCATCGGAAATGCTACAACAACCCTTCCTTCGACGCTTTTGGCTTGACTAATACTCAGCTTTTCATGCACAATATGGGGCACTAGCTTTTCCATTAACTTGAAAACGTTTCCACATGAAATAAACTTTGCATTGTCAATACCTGGCGACAATAAATATCTGTCCTCGGCCGCCTTTAGGGTATCTTTGATAAAGTTTTCCAACTCTACTTTGCCTCCTTCTGCCGCCATTTTGAAAACACCAGACGACTGCCTCGTTTCCATGTTTCCATATTTCAGAGTTGCCTCGTTTTCGTGACCGTCACTTGAAGAACAGTTTTTCGCCAGAGTGTGTTGATTCAGTCAAAATGCAAAACCAAAAGAATCCTAAAAGCACGAAATAATATAAAATTACTAAAGATGATTAGGAGCATTTTATAGTCTAGTGTGGAGCGTCCTTTCACTTCTTTTTTAACGTGAAGCCGGCAAACTTGAACGTGAAGCAGGCAAACAACAAATACAAACTTACGACATTTCTTCGCGGTTTCGGTCTTCAGCGCTAGTTAGTGTACATGCACGAAACTTAGCTCGTTTTTAAGCTAAATACTTAAGGAAAGTTTTATAGTATTTTGACTGGTGTGCAATTACATTGTATATCTACCGGTAATTGGTTTTTATACAAGAAAACGAACAACCGGCGAACGAAGCGTTCTTGCACTTTGTCTCAACAACACCATAGTGATGATCGTAAACAAACTTGTTGAATCACCGTTTCTAAAGCTTACTGTAGGAGAAAATACTCACATTATGATAATGATATCAATGTGATTTATAGTAAAGCTCTCTTCACAAGAAATTACCGTATCGCTTAGATTCACCATTAAAAAGTAAAGAGTAAAAGAAGCAGCCCTGGTTCCCGTAGACTTGTTTCACATGCTAACACACCATGTGTCAATCAAGTGTCTCAAACATAACTGTTCAAGACATAAACACTGTTAGCAATTGAACATTAACACGAACATTAATATAGATTACATTACCGTTATTTGATACCTGATTACAATAGAATTACATAGATGACCTTTAGATCATAGCCTCGTGATTTCAGTTGACATAAGTTTACCGGCATGATATAAACAGGAATACTCGCCGATACCTTTAGACGTACATAAAATGACTGATTTATAAAGCTGTAATTCGCCACCAGATGTAAGTACAATCATGTATCTTTGATCCAGATATTTAGCAATAGACTTGGATTTAGTTCTAATAGAAATCATTGTAATCGTAGCAAACCTTCAATCGACTACAATCAACAAGATAATCAATGAAACCTGAAATAAATGAAGTGTCTCGATCGTGGCTGAACAGCGAGATTTGATTCCTACAATAACATTCTCACGTGCACGCTAATGAACTAGATTTTAGAACTGATAATGCCGAAAGTTCGGAAAGACATGACATACTTGCGTAAATCATTCCGACCTGATTATATTTAAACGACATGTTGACCACCGTGAGTGTAATCTGATCGTTTTCACTTACGATTAGTGAATGTCACGCATTATTACTTACGGTAACCGGCTTTGGCTGAGTCATTTACGTTTTACACTAATGATAAGTTAAACCGTTTGGAAAGAGGTTACGGTGTGTGTAAATAGAATTTGAAAATTAAACTTTCCACTTACTATAAGTATTTTTGGTACTAAGGATGCATATGGTATATGGGAATACGTGTTTCGAGTAAAAATATCTAAAAAGCATCAGGCCCAGTCAATAAATACAAGATACAAAATGGTCCTCAGTGCAATCTACCGAGTTGATGAAATGTCGTGATTTCAAAACTATCGGTACATGTCCGTGTGTAATTAAAACGAAAACAACACACAACGATCAGTGCTGGTCAAACGAGATGCATTCGCGATCTTTACTCGGAATGAAACCCTTAAGGTATCAGGGTACCCCAAAAAAACTTTCAAACCACCGGTTTTGATTTTTTTTGACAATCAAATCTAATTGAATATTATCTATCATCTCCAAAAAACAGAATCTAAAAATATCTTTTTCCTAAAAAGTTAGAATAAAAACAAATGTTGGTTTCCTTTGATGCAAAAAGATGTTGACAAGCAAGCTGTCAACAGCACTCACGCAACAGACTTCCCACAAAGATTCAGATGCGAAGAAAGTATCCAAAAATCGTAACTGCTCATTCAAAACATCCTTGAATAACGATGCCAAACCACTCACGGTCAAAATGCTCGTATTTTCCGCCAGCAGTTACTCTGTTCCTGCCACGTTGTTGAATGCCATTCATATGTCATCAAGTATTGGATCACATATTTGTGGTGGATTATGGACGCTTGTGTAAACAAAGGCGCCACTTGACTTGAAAACTCTTTTGCCTTTATTTCGGAAACAAAATAGCCATGAATCAAGCGCACATTTCGAGTTCCCGGTCAAAGGGATTTTATCCAATTTAGCTGAAATTTTGGTAGACACTTTGTCAGGTAAATATTCTTCACAAAGGTGTCTCCGAATTTTAATATTCAATTTCCTTCGAAAGTTATAACTTGTTTTGTAAAGTGTTTTCCAGTTTTTGCAGAGCTCGAAGTTTAGGACCGTATAAAAACGCAACAGGTTAATTTATCGATAAACGGAGACACCTTTTTTGTAAGCTATATCTCATGAGCTTATAAAGGTATTTATAAGGATTTCCGATAAATTGCGGCTGTATGGGACCTCGGCGATGATAGTGATGTGAAAATCTGAACTTTTTTACCTATTTCAAATATACTGTTTTTGTTCTAAAAACTAATTGTTTTATTGAATTCTGCATTTATTCAGCTTTCAGAAAATGTATACTTTATAGAGGTTTTAACGTAACGAGTACGCGCTAGAGCGTGTTGCGTGCATGATGGTCGTTTGGGGTACCCTTATACCTTAAAATACTCTGAATAAACGAATTTTGGTCGCGGTCTCTGTTCCACTTATTGTCTTCATTTGGAAGTATTTTTTCAATACTTTAGATCACTGTGATCGGCATGACTTATATGAACCAGCTTTGGCGTTTACACTAATGATGAGTTAAACCGGTTGAAAGAGGTTACAGTGTGTGTAAATAGAGTTTGAAAATAATACTACAAGTATTTTTGGTACCGATCGAGGATGCATATGGCACATAGTTGGGAAATTGTGTCGAGTAAAACGATCTAAAAAGCATCAGGCCCGGTCAATCAATCCAAGATACAAAATGGTCCTTAGCCACGTATATTGACTTGGCTGAAGTTGTCTGCCAATTCACTGCCAATTCGTGATCTGCCAATTGGGCCGACTAAAATTGTCGGCCAATTCAAAATAAACGTATTGAATCACATACTGACTCCAGAAATAATTAGTTAGACGTATATAATGATTGTCTGTTTCAGCCGGCCGTTTAGCGAACATTTTGTACATTTTGTTATCAGGTTAAAAAGACTTCCAATACGACGAACATTTCTCTTTTACTGAAGCGAATAACTCGTCACATGATTTTTCAATATTCCCAAACTTGGTACCATCTTAAAGCTAACCATCCCCCCGGGTCATCTCAACGACAAATACTTTCATCTCAACGGGTTTTCAACGTGGAAGAGAGTAAGAAACTATACGAACGACCGAGTATGACTGTACTTCCGGTAGCGAATAACTCGTCACATGATTTTTCAATTCTCACAAACTTGGTACCATCTTAAAGCTAACCATCCCCTCGGGTCATCTCAACGACAAATACATTCATCGCAACGGTTTTCAACGTGGAAAAGAGTAAGAAACTATACGAACGAGCGAATATGACTGTACTTCCGGCAGCGAATGACTCGTCACGTGATTTTTCAATATTCCCAAACTTGGTACCATCTTAAAGGGGCTGTGTCATGGTTAACAAGTGGACTGGGTACTAGTGTTAAACTTGAAAAAGTTATCGAGTGCCATCTTGGATTTGAATCGTAACGACAGATCGTAGTTTGTATATTCTCCAGTTGTATGTGCATATTTTATCCGTTTTGAGTTAATGTTCGATCCCTTTTAATGTTCAAATGTCTTCTGGTGCGAAGTTCAAAGGCAAACGATCTCAGTTTCACGGCGGCCGCCGAAGGCAAAATTCGGGTTGCAAGAAACGATTCGATAACAAAGACGATCGTTGGATCGGAGACCACGGACCACGGCAGCAAAGTCGGGCTAGGATATATGTCAAGGGAGATATCTATTCAGCATGGAACAAGGCCAAATAATGCTCTGGCAATGGGATATGTAGCGATAGTTTTTTTGATTCGCTTGACTACTTTCAGTTGAGATGAGAATAATTACTAAGTTAACATGTCATGAATATCATTAAAAATAGGCACCAATGCGCATGTGCAGCTCATGACACAGCCCCTTTAAAGCTAACCATCCCCTCGGGTCATCTCAACGACAAATACATTCATCTCAACGGGTTTTCAATGTGGAAAAGAGTAAGAAACTATACGAACGAGCGAATATGACTGTACTTCCGGTAACGAATGACTCGTCACGTGATTTTTCAATATTCCCAAACTTGGTACCATCTTAAAGCTAACTATCCCCTCGGGTCATCTCAACGACAAATACTTTCATCTCAACGGGTTTTCAACGTGGAAAAGCGTAAGAAACTATCTCAAGCCTGTTAAGGCTTGGCTTTTTCAGATTCACGGAAAATCACAATTTTCCGAAATATCTCCATGCAGTTTAAAACTATGAAATAGAAATTTATGCCGTAAGTCACACTTAGGTTCCTTAATATTTTAAGCGGGATATTGTTGACTTCCGGTGGTCATGTGACATTCAGGGGAGAAAAATATAAATTTGCAAATGGGCTGATGGGCGTCTTTCATTTCAAAGTTCTTTTGGTGTGAAATTGTTACGTTTGATGAGCTTAATAACAATCTGTCCGGTATGGTTGAAGTTTAGTTTCGTGCTGATGAGATAATCGGCAAAATATGTCACGTGGTCATGTCATGAATTTCAATATTGTCATAAGCGTCACATATTGGTGCCAGTGCATTTGCCAAGAGAACCCATAAGTCATAGGTGCCTACTGGTAAGTCTTTTTTTTTGGCTATGCAGGCAATATATAGTACCTTTGAGGTATGTACGGCGCGACCTCGAGCTAAGTCAGACTCGATCGTACCCAGTTGCTTCTCTTACTCGGTATGTGCGCCTTTGCGTCCCTCCTTCCCAATCGTCTTTGCGCGCTTTCCGTTCCGGTTTTGCGCTTTCCGTTCCGTTTACTTCCCTTTCCACGGTAAGTAACGACTGGGTTCGAGTCTGGAGCTGAAGTATTTACGCGTACGCCCTCTACCTCTGTCGAGAGAATGATTCAGTGCTACATATTGTGTGCTTGTTGAACTTCTCTGGCTTTATTATTATTATTATTATTAATATTATTATTATTTGAGGTTGATGAAAGTGATAAAAATGATGTTGAAGTTGTTGATGTTCTTGCATTGAGGGTGACAAGGAAGATGTTGATGTTGTTGCGGGTGAGGTTATTGAAGTTGACAAAGAAGATGTTGAAGATGATGAGGGTGACAAGGAAGATGTTGATGTTGTTGCGGGTGAGGTTATTGAAGTTGACAAGGAAGATGTTGAAGATGATGAGGGTGACAAGGAAGATGTTGACGTTGTTGCGAGTGAGGTTATTGAAGTTGACAAGGAAGATGTTGAAGATGATGAGGGTGACAAGGAAGATGTTGATGTTGTTGCGGGTGAGGTTATTGAAGTTGACAAGGAAGATGTTGAAGATGATGAGGGTGACAAGGAAGATGTTGACGTTGTTGCGGGTGAGGTTATTGAAGTTGACAAGGAAGATGTTGAAGATGATGAGGGTGACAAGCAAGATGTTGATGTTGTTGCGGGTGAGGTTAATGAAGTTGACAAGGAAGATGTTGAAGATGTTGGGGGTGACAAGGAAGATGTTGAGGTTGTTGCTGAAGGCAACACACAAGACGAATCCGAAGAAGAAGAAATAGAAAAGGACTTGTTGCAATTCATCGAGGATCAAATGCCCTATCTGAAAATATTGCTAGACACACCGACAGCTAATCCCAGTGTATATGAGCGCCTTAGGGCATCACAGATCCTTCCCAGAGGTCAATTTTTAGGAATTCAGGAAAATGAATTTAAAGCGTTGTACTCTTTCTTTGGCGACGAGTATTATGTAATTTTGGAACAGTTGATTTCCAGTTTCGTAACAAAAATACCAGTTAATAAGAGTAGTATATAGGGGAGATCGCGAAGCCATTTGCAGGGTTTTCTTGACTCGATCGCGATAATCCCCATCAATTCTAGCGGGGATTACAGGCACCGTAAAAAGCAGGAGATTAAGGAGTCGAATTTCAGCGGGAGTTAAGGCATGAAATTTTCCAACGGGGTTTATAGGAGTCGAATTATTCAACCCCGCTCGGCAAAAAGACATTCGGTATATGCAGCTTTTACCACAGCCCGACATCTGCAGTAACGGCTTGGATTAAAAAAAGACGGTAAATTTATACGAATTCTAAGACCGTGTAAGAGGGACCACTATTTAAGAACTATATATTCTACTATATAGAGATGAATTCGAAACCAATTCAACCACAATCATTAAAACAGTTAGCTGGAAAGGCGACCAGCTTAGTTAGCGACTTCGCAAAATGGTTTCACTCAATTCGATTTGTGAATATTGAAATCTTGAAGAATGATAAGCAACCACTTTTATATTTGATTAAAAAGAAATCGGCTTTGCGAGGCTTTGTCAAATCGTATCAAATCGAAGGGTATAAAGCAGATCCGAAAACTTTTCTAGAAAATAGCAAACATAAGGTTATCGATATTTTAAAACAGCATGAAAAGCCTCTCAAGATGAAGATGCTCTTAGAGTGTGAATTTTATAAGATGAAGGAGCGTACATACGGGCAATTTCATTCAACGATCATGGTAGTTACAGATCCGACCGATCTAGGCGAAGTTTACAACCAATGTAAGAACCAAATCTTAGAGAAGGTTGATAACTTTCAAAACCAAGGATCTGGATGGATTTTCAATAAAGTGATTAGTTTAGGAATTCACATTGATAAATATAAGCCTATTGCAGCTAAAGGTTATATAGAGCTTCCACAAGTTTTAAAAAGCAAAGAAGCAATAGTTAACCCCCAAAATAAGGATAACCAGTGTTTCAAGTGGGCTGTTACTATCGCAGCATTTCCTAATAGACAACATCTAAGCAGAATCTCCAAAGTTCTGAAAGCTAACGCTGAAAAATTAAACTGGGATGGGCTTGAGTTTCCAGTAAAGCTTGACGCGATTAGTATCTTTGAAAAGAACAACCCCAAATATGGTATAAATGTATTTGGATACAAAGAAAGTGTTTACCCGCTTCGAGTAAGTGAAAATAGTGGTAGAGAGGAAAACAATCAACCTTCTAATCTTTGACACTCATTACTGTTGGATTAAGAATATGTCCAGATTGTTGTCAGCGCAAATTACAAGACACAACGGAAAAAGATACTTCTGTGAAAGATGCCTCAACTCGTTTAAAACAGAGATAGGTCTTAACAAACATTCCGAATATTGCATACATGACGCTGTTAAAATAACTCTGCCAAAGAAAGGTACTACACTACAATTCAAGAACTATAACCGAAGCATGAGAGTGCCTTTTGTGATATATGCGGATTTCGAATGCTTCACTGATAGTATTGATTCATGCGCGCCTGATGAAGACGAGTCTTATACCGAAAAATATCAAAAACATAAGCCATCAGGCTATTGCTACACGATTAAACGTTGTATGGTTAAACCAGAAATAGTAAGGTACACAGCAGTCGGAGATGAGGATATCAGCCAGCACTTTGTTAATTCTATAGAAAAGTCTGTCAGAAAATATTATTCAAAGGAAAAGGACGCGCCCAAACATATTCCAGTAATATTCCATAATCTTGCAGGATATGACGCTCATCTGTTTATTAAAAACTTAGGAGTAGCAAAGGGTAAAATCGATTGCATCCCTAACAATGAGGAGAAGTACATATCATTCAAAAAGGAGATAATAGTAGACACATTTGAAAAAGATGGAAAGACAATCGCTATTAAACGTGAGATTAGATTCATCGACAGCCTCAAGTTCACGTTGATGGGGCTTGACAAGCTAGTTGGTAATCTTAAAAAAGAGCAGTTCAGAAATATGAGTATGTTCTATGAAGGCGAGCAGTTAGACTTGTTACTGAGGAAAGGATTGTATCCCTTTGACTATGTCAATCGGTTGGAGAAGTTAGATGAAACATGCCTTCCTCCAAAAGAAGAATTTCATTCCAAACTCTATAACACTGATATTTCAGAAGATGGTTACAAACATGCCCAGAAAGTCTGGAATACATTCAAAATGAAAAACATGAGAGAATACCACGATCTCTATCTCACAAGCGATGTCATTCTGCTGGCCGATGTATTCGAGAATTTCAGGGATGTCTGCGAGAAGAATTACAAGTTATATCCCGCATGGTATTACACAGCTCCCGGCCTTAGTTGGGATGCAATGCTTAAGATGACTAAGATAAATCTTGAATTGTTAAGTGACGCTGATATGCTTCTTATGGTGAAAAAGAGGATCCGAGGCGGTATTAGTATGATAAGTAAACGTTATGCGAAGGCTAACAACAAATACATTAAATATGATAGCACTAAAGAATCAACATTCATAAAATACTTAGATGCTAATAACCTCTATGGTTGGGCTATGTCTGAACCACTACCTACACACGGTTTTAAATGGATGAATAAACATAAATTACTTAATTGGGAAAAGCATCCATGCATTCTAGAAGTTGATCTTGAGTATCCAATCGAATTACATGATCTGCATAATGAATATCCATTAGTTCCAGAACGATTAATGATTAACAAGGTGGAAAAGCTGGTTCCAAATCTCAATGATAAGAAGAGCTATGTAGTTCACCATAAAACCTTGAAGTTATATGAGAGCCTCGGAATGAAGATAACAAAAGTTCATAGAGGCATAACATTTCAGGAGTCAGACTGGTTGAAAAAGTATATCAGCCTGAACACTAATCTTAGAACAGCAGCAACAAACGATTTTGAAAAAGACTTCTTCAAACTGATGAACAACAGTGTCTTTGGTAAAACAATGGAAAACATAAGAAACAGACAAGATATTAGATTAGTAACAAATGAGAGACAGGCCAAGAAGTTAATTAACCAACCAAACTATAAAAGGCGAACAATATTTTCAGAAAACCTAGTAGCCATCCATATGACAAAAACAGAATTAATATTCAATAAACCGATTTATTTGGGAATGTCAATCTTAGATTTATCTAAAAAGTTGATGTACGACTTCCACTTTAACTACATCAAACCAAAATATGGAGACAAAGTACAACTACTCTTCACAGACACAGACAGTCTGATGTATGAGATTGAAACAGATGATTTTTATAAAGACATTGAAAAAGATATTGAAACAAAATTCGATACAAGCGCTTATCCACAGGATCATAAAGGAATCAAAGAAAGAGTTAATAAAAAGTGATAGGTATGATGAAAGATGAAACAGCAGGTGAAGAGATAACTGAATTCGTAGGCCTGCGCGCTAAGTTATACGCTTATAAAGCTGATAAGGTAAGTAAGAGGTGCAAAGGTATTAAAAAATCAGTAGTTAAAAACGATATTACATTTGATGATTATAAAAAGTGTTTGTTCGATGGTCAAAAAGTTATGAGAAAAATGAATGTAATCAGAAGTCACAAACATCAAATATATACAGAAACTGTAAACAAAATCGCACTATCAAGAGATGATGACAAAAGAATTATTCAAGCAGATGGTATCCATACACTTGCGTATGGTTATAAAACACTATCAGGTGGTAACTGAGTGTCTTCAGGAACGACTTGTAATTCCTCCCGAACAAAACTACGTTTTGGGGCTCCTTCAGAAAGGAAATATAAGACAGGTTGATCAGATGATACCATAGCTCGTGATATATCGTAAATATCTAATGACCAAATAGGATCAGTAGCTCTATGTTTATCGCCGCCTTCCAATTCACCAGGAGCATATAAATATCTAACTTTAACACCTGCAGGCAGTCTTTTCTCCTTTAATCCAACAGGTCTTTTATAAACAACCTCTTTTGTATCAACATACTTTAACTTTATCGATTCACTTGGTGTGTTTCCAGTAATTCTTTTTATACCACTATTAATACTTTTTATAACAGAAGGTAATCTTTCCACCCATTCACGGGATCTATCATCGCGTATCATTTCTTGAGCATATTGATGGCTGAATAACTTTTCGGCTATAGTTCGATTAGCACGCTCAACTAATGATTGTGCTCTATGATTTCCAGCTTCTGATCTTTGTATATTTCCATGTTTTCTCATAACCGTTGTAACTTCACCCATAAATTCTGTACCAGGATCTACCATCATTGTTTTTGGCCATTTTAGCTTACGAGAATATATTTTACTGAAAGCTTTAGATACTTCTGATGAGTACTTAGACGTCAAAGGTTCAGCATCAACATATCTGCTAGCTATATCAACTACTACTAGAGCATATTTGTAAGTCTTTCTTTTTACAGTATCGTGAGGTAGGAATAGTAGATCTGCCTGGTGAATTTCATTTGGTGTAGAAATATCCCAATGCGGTTTTGGTATATAGTCAGGAGGTGATAAATATATCTGCCACAATGCTTGCTTCTCAAACCACTTCTTAACAATATCTGAATCAATATTTGCGGCATCTGCTAATTTATTGATAGCAGAATAACCTTTCCAATATCCAACAGCTGAATAGTATATTTTTGAAAGTTTCTTGTCCATTATATAATGACACAATCTATTCCAGAAATATTGGATGTAAATCGAGAATACAAACAGCCTTTTGGACTAAAAGCTGAAAAAACTGTTCATCGTGTGACTTTCAACCCATCATCAGCTAATTCAGGAGAGACATTGTATGTCCATATCCCGAAACTGAGTGAAAATGTTGTGATAATACCAAATAGTGTAGGTCTTCTTTTCAATATAACTCTTGCTAGTGATGGTCAAGCTAACAACACTATTGTCAACAATCTAGGGAAATGTCTCGTTCATCGTTTTAGACTTCTAGTCGGAGGCGAGATCGTTCAAGACACCAACCGTTACGATTTAATCCAGGCATATCAAGATTTGGTTAAGAAGAAAAGTGATCGTGAAAATATGTTGATAGAAGGTATTTCCACACTAAATATGAGAAAGCTACGAACAGCCGCTGGAGATAAGGTATCAACAGACGCTAAGGAAGTAGCTCTAGCGGCAGTTTATGGCACAAGATATAGGATTCCTATTAATCATTCCATTATTGACAATCACGTTGTATTCTATCCCCGCAGTCTCTCAACCCCCCTATTATTTGAGATAACATTGGCTCCAAGTAGTGATGTTGTTGTAACTTCAGATACTACCAAACCATATACATACAGTCTTTCAAATCTTGAGTTAGAATATGAGTGTGTCAGCAATGATTATCTTGCATGTGAAGCTATGTCTGCATACCAGGTTGGTAAGGGTTTCTATTATGAAAATATTCTATTACATAAGACATTCACAATTAATAAAGCTGCTGACAGTGTATTAAACGAACATGTTAATATACCTCGGAGATCGATGACAGGTGTTTTACTTCTCTTTACAGAGCCATACACCTTGGGGGCACGGGATATTGAAAGATTTGTTAATCCTTCTATCACAAAAGTAGAAATTAATGTTGATGGATTACCTAATAAACTTTTTTCGAAAGGTATGCTACCATTTGATTTCTGGGATTCCATAAGAAAACGTTTTGGTGAAACTGATAATATCACACAAAAAGAGTTCTATGCCGATAAATTCGGTCTATGGATCGATTTGAGAACTTATCACGATAATAACATTCATGGAAACGGACTACTACTTAACTCTACTAAAGATGGGGTAAAACTGCAAATAAGCCGAAAAGTAGGTGGATCAGGAAATATAACATGCTACATGTATGTTGTTGCCGACGCTCTTATGGAAGTAGAAATAGTAATTTAAAAGCGATTCTGTATTAACTTTATAGTATTATATGGATGAATTAAAAGATAAACTTCCGTATAACTGTTTGGTGGTTGGAGGAACAAATTCGGGTAAAAGTAGATATATCGTTAATTTATTACAAGGATCTTATAGAAACGTATTTGAATACGTTGTTCTTATTTGCAGTACTTACTCTAAAAATGAGACTTATCGAGGATTTGGTAATAACGATCATAGATTTATTGTTATTCAACCTGATGCTAGTAGTATCGATGAGATTAATAATATACTATCGTGCTGTAAATGTGTGTTTTCAGGCTTTGAAACATTGTTAATACTCGACGATTGTGCCTTTTCAAAATATCTAAAACAAAGATCAAGTGCTTTCATCGATCTAGCTTTCTCGGCTCGTCATCATGGAATATCAGTATGGGTATTAACACAACAGTTAACAGCAATAGCAAAACCATTCCGTGAAAACGTTGCATGCATAGTCTCATTTCACAATTGTAATAAAACATCAACCCTGATACTATTTGATGATTATGGAGGTGATTTAGATGTAGAGCATAAAAAAGAATACATGAAAATACTTAAAACTGAAAAGTACGAACATGTCTGTTTCAGCCTGAGGTTCCCCTACCATCATTATGTAGAAATTCCTAGTATATAACATGTCATCAATTCTCGATCAATATGCTCAAGAACCAGAGGAAGCTGAAGTAGTGGTAAAACCAAAGAAGAAGGGCAAGAAAAACGATGTTCCAGAAGTAGAAGAGAAGAGAGAGCAACTTTGTATTTTGGCCGTGCTTGGTACTATTGACCAATACACAGGAATTAAGATGAGTTTGGAAGATGTTAAAAAGCTAGCATCAAAGGATGTTGAGAGATATTATAACCGGTATCAAACTGTTATGGGTAACCAGGTAGCAAAATCCCTTGTCGATACAGCTATAGAGACTTCTGTTGCAATTCTAAGCTATGTTGTCCCAATCGATAATAACGATGAGCTTTGCAAAGATTTACAAAATAACCAATTATTGAGACAAGAGCTTGATAATATTGCAGGCTATGCAGTTTTAAAAGGGGGTAGATTTATAGCTCTATCATCATGCCTTGCGCAATTAGTAAAACATGTTAAGATTATTGGCTCAACAGAAGTTGTTGAGGACCAATCTCTTGAGCAGATTCTAAAATCGTCTAATATATAATGATTCCAACTGACAAGCACTTCGCCACTAATGAAATAACGAAATACAGGGATCTTCCTATTGGTATCTATGCCATCGAAAAGGCCTCACCAATCGAAACTAAATTTGGCGATGGGTTAAAATTAGATTTAGCTGATAAAAATCAAAACAAATTCACTGTTTGGGGCCCAACCAAACTTGTACGGGATTATGATCCAGAAATTCATAATTTCCTCCGCAACAACGGTTTGAAATCCAAAAAGAATCATAAATATTTCGACTTCGATTTAATCCACTTTGAAGTAAATCCTCTTTACAGTTAATGGAAGTGTTTATAATGTCCTGCAATATTATCAAGCTCTTGAGCATCTGTTGAGCGGTCTTGAGCACCTGTTGAGCAGATTCTAAAATCGTCTAATATATAATGACCACTACTTGTTATAAGAATGACGAATTAAAATTAACCATGTCAACCTATGTTGACGGACATAATGTATGGTTTAATGCTAAATCAGTTTGCACTATTCTAGGGTATGTTGATACAAATCAAGCAATAAGGAGGCATGTATGTGCAGAGGATAAAAAAACCTACCCCGTCGAAACGACGGGTCAGGTTCGTCACACCACTTTTATAAATGAAAGCGGCTTATACACACTCATCTTTTCATCTAGATTGGAAACAGCTAAGGTGTTCAAAAGATGGGTTACAAATGAGGTTCTTCCATCCATAAGAAAATCAGGCTATTACAAAAATGCCACACTGAAGATAGAAAATGAAAACGACCTGCACACAAAGGTAGTTCAATATATTAGACGGTTCTACCCCGATATTCTTATGATAGCGGGCTTAGGTGAAAACCAAGACTCTAGCTACAAACGAATTGAGTCCTATAAGAAGGGGTATGTGCGGGGACAGCCCGATTTAATTATTAACAACCAACATCAAAAATACGAGGGCTTATGCCTCGAATTTAAAACACCAAACGGTAGAGGAGTCTTATCAGAAGATCAAAAAAACTTGTTAGAAAGGTATGAGGATAATGGATTCAAATGTATGGTGTCTAATGATTATGATCTTATTATCAGAGAGCTTATCAGCTATTGTGATGGTATAAGGTTGAAATGTAGATACTGCCCTAAGAAGTTTAGAACAAGGAACACATTAAAAAACCACTATAAATATTTCCATAGAATGTCTTGAGCAGACTCTTGAATCTGTTGAGCATCTGTTGAGCAGTTGTTGAATTTGTTGAGATAAAAAAAAATGTATAATATAGCATGGAGCTGAAGGACGATATAATTACTAAAGAACCTGAACAACCAACTGTTAAGCAAAAAGATCCTAAGAAGGTCGCAGCTGGAAAACGGTTAGCTGAATATCACAAGAAAGCGAGGGATGCACTTAAAATAGAAAAGGACCGCGAAACTGGGGGCGAAACACCTTCAAACTGGGCGCCAGAAATATCGCTAACAACAGCATTGACACTAGTTGGAATAGCCTTGACGGTTCTAGATTTATATTTTAGATATAAGAAACCCATTCAAAATAGTGAACAGCCAAAAATGGAGCACAGTGAAGCAGAACAGCCCATACCTAGAACTGGAATGGATTAAAATATTAGTATATAAATGTCAAACGCAGAAAACAAACTTATTAAGACGGTTACAGACGCCTCTGTAGTCATCGGGATCGCGGCGGCTGTTGGTTACGTTGGTAAGAAGACGATGAAAGAGTCATTTATCAATGATCCCAGTAGCAGTCTAACAAACTATGGTAAATGGGTGGCGGTTCTAGCCGGCTCTATGTATCTTAAACAATATCTTGAAGATCAAAAAATTCTACCAAAATATCTATAATATCAATGGCGACTATTGCAATAATGGTGGCAGAAGCAGTTTTGAATGCAACAACATTTGTGGGATGCTCTTATCTAGCCAGATATCTATCATCAGATGGAAAACACGTTGATGAAGAGAAAATTCGACATGATAAAGCTATTGAACTTTATCAGAAGAATATGGGCGAATGGCAAAAGAAAAGACAGCAGTACCAAGATTGGTTAACGACTCAATATGTTAATAAAAAGTTGGCAGATGGTAATTTACAAGATACTGATTATGCTTTTACACTTTATAATAAAGCTCACCCCGAATCAAATTTTGATCTAAAGCAACCACAATTTTCTGAATATTATAAACCAACCAAAAAACAAAAACAATACGAAATGGTTTATGTTGGTGGTGGTATGCTAACTGCTGGTTACCTAGCATCAAAATATTTATAGGATATATGGCAGAAGGAGGTCTTGATCTAGATATGGATCCTTTGGGTGAAGGGGCTGAAGATATAAACCATGATCTAACCACTGATGATATAGATGAATTATCACCACAAGAAAAAGAAACTAAAGAAAACTGGTGGGGAAGAACTAAAGAACGGTTCCGTAGATTAGGAATATCAAAAAATCGAGGCTATGAATTATTAACAAATTCATATGAGAGTAGAGAAATTCGGGGGGAAAAGATAAGAGAAGAAATTCAGATGAAAGATCTATCAAAAAAGAGTGAAGATAAATTAAAGATAGGAAAGCGAAAAATATCAACAGCAGCAAAAAGAATTCTTAAATTCTACCCATTCTGGGATTCTAAATTAAGTTCATTCTTGTTTACAGTAGATGATTTTAATAGAACCGAGGTTAAATTGAAAGGTAAAAAAACTATTTATTATTTATATGAGGATGGTTCTTGGAGTGGCAAAATACCAGATGCAATAATAAATAGTTTGGGACGATCTGATAAAGTAATTGATGAATATAACAATGTAAAAACAAAAATTGATGAGTTATTTCCTGACAATAAGATTATCTTCAAAGACGGTTTTGATCTACGTTATAACCTTGGTAAAATAGAGGTTACTCACAAGGATAATGAATATTGGTATAATTTATACAATAAAAACGATGAAATAAACGGCAATCTTCCAAATATTATTAAAAACGCTCTTGGAGACAGTGAAATAGTGAAATAGTCTTAGACAAAATTGAAGCAGAAATTGCAGTGCTATACCCTCAGGTTGTTGATTTAAACGACGAAATCGAGTCGGATACACAAAGTATCATTTCAAATAGATCACAAATAGCAGATTTAGATTGGGAGTATGAAGAGAATCAAACTGATGAAGCGATAAAGCAAATGGACAATGAAAAACAAAAACTAGGCGGATTAATTGCAGAGAATAATACGTTAATTGATCGTATTGCAGCTAGAAAAACTAGGGAAAATACTTTACAACAACAATTAGCTGTTTTAGAAAACCGCAGGGAGGTAATAGAAGAAAAACTTCCTTTGAGAGATCGTATAAAACGTATTTTTAAGAAGTATGGCTTTACCGCAATAGCGGTTGTAACTGCTGTTGGAGTAGTAATTGGAGTAATTATTTCTAGTCTAAAAAGCGGCTTATCTTCGGTTGCAAAAGGTCTTGGAAAAGGTTTGAAAACAATAGGCGAAAAATTAGCTCATATATTACCAGGTATGGTAGGGGCAATAGCCTCCTTTATATTTAAAACTGCTGGCCAGGCTATTGGTTTCCTTGCTAAACATGCCTGGCTATTGATAGTTGCTGTTGTCCTGTATTTTGTCGAAAGGTATAAATAATATATATGACGATACTATACATCAGTAACAAAACGTTTAAAAAAACACTTTTCTTCAAGGAGCCGATTAAATCCTTCAGTAAAATAAGACTGGTGGGTTGTCGATTTATAAACAAAATATACAACCTTGCCGAGAATGGTACGATATCGAATGATAGTGATGTTGAATTGGTGAGTTTTACGAAGGGGAATTACACGGCTGATGATATTATAAAAAAGTTAAATGAGGCTAACAAAGGATTTACTATTATTTTAGTGGATGAAAAATATAAAATTTTCACTAATATCCAGCTTAAATTAAATGATAGTATGGCCAAGTTTTTTGGTGTAAGTAAAACAGTAAAAAAACACGGACCGGCTGTTGAAGTTTTCATAAAACCAATATTGAGTGAAGTTTATGTCAATGCTGATATTGTTGATTCAAATGATGTCTATAGCGATGGTGTTAAGAGTAAGATATTTTCTTCTATCATTCTCAATACCCGTGAGAGAACTGACTATTCCCCCAATGTCTTATACACCAAAACGATAAGTGCTGATTATCTAACCACCTTTAATTTATGGGTTACAGATCATGAAAACAAGGTAATTGATAAAAGTTTGTATGATATTTGCATGTGTCTAGAAATCATATAATATAGTATGGACTACAATGAGATTTATCCGAATCTAAATGAAAAACCAACAACTGGTCAAAACTTTAGGCTTCATAAAGTTAACACAATATTGGAAAAACTAGAGGCTGAGCACAAACATTATGAAAAGGTGAGAAAGAAATATACTCGGGCTAGATCATTTTTCCATGGAACATCTGTTACAGCAGGAACTTTGTCTGGTATTCTTACGATTAGTGGAATCGGTACAAGTCTGACAGGCCCTAGATTAGTTGTTGGGGTGCCACTCTCTGCTGTAGGCGGTTTTTTTGGTGTTGTTTCCGCAGGATGTACTGTTGCTGTTAAAAAGCTCACTAAGAAGATATCAAAACATGAAAAAACGATACAGCTTATTGTAAGTAAGGAAAACAGTATATCGGATATGGTGTCAAAACCATTACATAATGATCAGATCGATGAAAAAGAATTTGAACACATTATATCTGAACTCCAAAAATATGAATTGCTTAAGAATATTATCAGAGTGAAGCAGAATAACGAATTAAAAAACGATGTTCCAGATCTTCGGAAGCTGAGGGAAGAGATGGAAAAAGAGATTATAAGTCGTCTCACAAATCCAAAGAAGTAACTTTATCCTTTGATAGAACACCCTATGGATTTATTTATAAACTGAGATATGATAATATTATAAGATGAAGTTTACAGAATTTGTTAAAAAGTATCCAAACTATAGCACTAACAGATTCAGTCAGGATGTAAATGGGGATGTTAGATTTTTATTTAATGGGGATGACTATAACCCCTATGATAAAAATGGAAATCTGATAGAGATATATAAATTCCCTTCATGGAGAGGTGAAACCCCAAAACCTGAAAATATACATTATTTCCTTGGTTCCTTCCCAAAAGCTCTACTGCTCACCAACAAAAAATATCCAATTCCAGCGGTAGGTCTAGATGATGAACCGCATGATATTAAAAGTCCACTAAAAATATATGTAACACCAGCTAAAAGCTTCACTGTTAATCTTAACAATGTTTTTCAATTAACACCACCAACTGTTCAAAGTGTAGGTGATTATGCTACATGGCTGGAAGAACCAAATATGAGATTTTGGTCTCAACAGCTGAATTTTGCTGTTTGGGCTGCTACATCGGGTTGTGGAATTGGGTTTAATCTTCTTGAGCCTGATACTCAAATAGCCTCTATCTTAAGGTTCCATGTTATTTTCACGATAAGGTGTATTTTAAATGATCTCCAAGTACCATTACCGTGGGATAATAATTTCGTTTGGAATGGTACACGATATAATAAAGGAGCATTGGTAAAGTTGTGTAACGAATTTGGTGTATCCAACCCAGATTTCAGGTTCAAGGGACAATCATCAGATGTATTTAGTTTTCATTATATTTCGTATAAGGATTCTCTAACTGGATACTATAAATCCACACATAAGAGTAGAAGTCAGTATAATTGGTTCATACCTCAAAAAGGTGTAGGTATAACGAAAGCAGGAATGTCACGATTGAATCAAAGTATAGAAGCTTTCGTATATTGCGTCTTAGGCGCTCAGGTTAATACACGATCCCCAATCATAAGCGATTTTGGTTCGGCTAAAGAAACTCAAGATGTATTCTTAAAACTATTCGAAAGTTCAGTAATCGGGAAGGATATTTCTAAAAGTATACAGAGATACCAGTTGGCAATTCAAGAGGCTAAAGTAAAACTCGATTTAGCAATCTCGCCAGGATGTTGGTTGTTACCATCAAATCTAATAGTTAACACTCAAACAGTAGTCGGTTACAATAATAAACTTCAACGTGTGACGGGTGATATGCAATTTGGTATAAATGATATTAACAATGAAACAAAATCGGTTGGAATACCCAAGAATAATATGGGAGATTCAAAGGTTATCCATCAGAAACCAAAAACAAATAATTTTATTAAACCTATTACAAAACCTTCACCGCCAAAAACACATGAAAATAATTTTAATAAGCCTGATGTAAAACCATTACCATCCTCAAAAACACATGAAACTAATCTAGCGGTTATAACAATTGGGGCAGCTGGCCTATCTTGGTATATGTTTCGGTAGATGCGACCGACACTGGTGTGTCGTCATTATACATGTAACGCAAGCACAGTCTACAGTCTTAACCATCTCCAAACTTGATGGTGGTAAAGGAATTTCCATCGGTTTTGCTTTCTCGCTAAAAACGCATGGCTTCTAATTGTTGCTGAAAATACTATGCGTAGGGCCGAGTGGATGTTTGCTCAGCTGGATAAGAAAATTTCTTATTACCCCGACGTAATCTACGAAATATTTTATGAAATCGACCCCAACCACCCCCTCTTGGGGTGGATTCTTAGGAAGTCTTATGCATCGGACTAATGACGTGTTCTTACGTATCCAATGATATTGTTCCTGAAGTTACCGAAGGAGTACTTTGACAGAGTGGATCTATCGAAGTCTCACAAATATTTCTTGATGCAGCTGGCTAAGTTGGTGGGAAAATATTCTAGGCATTGTGAGTTACCCCTGAATTTCTTCAGCAAGAACATGAAAGACATCCATGTAATTTGTGAGGGTTCAGAGGAGTTTTTGTAGCCGGATTTGACGAAATAAAAATTGTGAAAATACTTGATTACGCATATTTTCTAGACTGTCGTTCAATATGCAAATTAAATCCCGTCTGGCTCTTTTCAAAACAAATATTTACTGAGAGAGTTTTCTTTGAAGCTCCTCTTTCGCTTCTTGGAATATTTTTTTCTCGTCTCGGGTACTGGCTGATCCATTAAATGGTTTCGAGTTCATCTCTTATAGGGAGATATATTCTTAAATAGTGGTCCCTCTTACACGGTCTTAGAATTCGTATAAATTTACCGTCTTTTTTTAATCCAAGCCGTTACTGCAGATGTCGGGCTGCGGTAAAAGCTGCATATACCGAATGTCTTTTTGCCGAGCGGGGTTGAATAATTCGACTCCTATAAACCCCGTTGGAAAATTTCAGGCCTTAACTCCCGCTGAAAGTCGACTCCTTAATCTCCTGCTTTTTACGGTGCCTGTAATCCCCGCTAGAATTGATGGGGATTATCGCGATCGAGTCAAGAAAACCCTGCAAATGGCTTCGCGATCTCCCCTATATACTACTATAAGCGAGGATTATTTGATAGTCCATTCGAGAACATGTATGCCATTCTGTACCCGAGCTCCTGACCCAACTTGTAATGAAGCGTGAGGCGATCACTAAAGATGAAGCCACATTAAGAGTCTTTAAAAAAACGCAGAATCGAAGAAAAAGAGCCAGAACCGAGAAAACGAAGAAAACCAATTAATCTCAGAAAAAATGTTAAAACCATGATTCCTTTCTTAGATAGGAAGCCAGGCTGGATCATTGAAGTTTTAGAGAAGTTCAAAGTTAAGGTGATTCCCTTGAAAAAGAAGCAAATCCTAGAATATTCTATAACTTGGCATGGTGATACAATACGGTATGGAGTTTCGTATCCAGTATAAATAGAACCCCAGGATCCCGGTATTTTCTGCATTGCAAGGAATCCGAAGAAGGCAGACAACATCGACTTATTTCTTGTCTTTTGGTCATCGCTGCGCCGAGCTACCTTGAAGTCATGGCCCAGGTACCAGTCGCCCCTGCTCCGGGGCAAGTCGATGCAATCATCGCGGACCTTCAACCAGAGCCAGCCGAAAATGCTAACGCCGTTGTAAACGATGAAAACCAGCGTGAGCCAGTTGCAAACGTTCCTGAGATAATATACTCTTGTTTAGTTTGGGTGTTTTTCTTCAGCCTATTGTACTTTGTAATGTAGAATTTCGCTCATTTTCTCTAATATCCCAGAGTTTTACGCTTGTTATATTGTCCTTTGTCGCTACGCGCCCTGGGTCTATCTTATTTCGTACGTTAGTTGCATTAATGCAGTTTTCGGTGAATTAGGACTTCGCCTTTGCTAGTGCTTGGCTTCGCTTATGAGAGAGAATTGTGCATATCTTGTAGGTGCGGTCGTAATTAACTCCAATAAGACAATAGTATTTGTATTGACTTCGGTGTAAAATGAGGCTATTGTTGTAGTTTTTTCCTAATTGTGCTTGGATGCGGGGCCACATGCACTATTGGTGTTCTAACGATCTTGGCAGTATTTTGAAAAATTGCCCTGTTTAGTACTCTTGTTCAAGATACTAGTGACTGTTGTAAAAGCTTATTTATCGACTGTGTGACACGAAAGGGAGGCCTTCAGTTTAGTTTCGGCCTGTGTGGCACGTGAAGTTTATAGTTTTTCGCCTGTGTGGCAACGAAGGCAGAAATGAAAAGGTTTATATTTATTTATTTGTTTATTTATTTTTTCCGCCTGTGTGGCACCGAGCCTTGGACCTGTGTGGCATAGATGTGTAAGCCTTCAGTTTAGTTTTTCGCCTGTGTGGCACGCAAATTAAGTTTTTCGCCTGTGTGGCACGAGAAGTTTAGTTTTTCGCCTGTGTAGCAAGGAAGGCAGAAATGAAAAGGCCCAAGTTAATTTTTTTCCGCCTGTGTGGCATTTGAAGTTAATAATTTTTCGCACGTGTGACACCGAGCTTTGGACCTGTGTGGCATAGAATGTAAGGCTTCAGTTTAGTTTTTCGCCTGTGTGAACGTGAAATTTA
Organism: Actinostola sp. cb2023; assembly: GCA_033675265.1. NCBI lineage: Eukaryota > Metazoa > Cnidaria > Anthozoa > Actiniaria > Actinostolidae > Actinostola > Actinostola sp. cb2023. The sequence continues at coordinate 323,983 of JAUJYZ010000861.1, read as the reverse complement.
GTGCTTTTCGCCTGTATGGCAGCGAAGGTAGTAATTTTAAGGTTCATGTTTATATTTCTGCCTGTGTGGCATTTGAAGTTTTTGACTTGTGGCCTGTGTGTTAGCTAAAAGGAAGCTAATGTGGGGAAGGCTCATGCCTATTCTCCGCCTGTGCGGCATTTTAACTTTAATTTTTTCGCCTGTGTGAAAAGTAGAGCATCGTTTTAAATTGGAATAGTGGAAAGAGTTTTATGGTGGCCAGTTTCAGCGTGGATGGCACCAAGACATACTACTGAAAGTGGTGTAGAGCTAAGCCTTAGTGTACAGCGCTAGCGCTTCGGGTGTAAGGTTGGATTTTCATGTGAAGTTGAAGTCGGAATTCCTGGATGTTAGTGAACCCAGATGTTGTCCATCGTTTTAATTTTGGCTTATTATTAGTCGTTTTTTTTTGTGTGTGTGTGTGCTGGTTTTGCCATTGTCTGTTAGTAAACGAGTAACGAGCATGGCTAACCTTAAGGTTGATATATTCTCTTTTAGGGTATAGAGTTGAGAGAAACAGTAAAACAACTACAATCCTCTTTGATGGCTTCGAAAGTTGACCAGACCCTAGAACTGGTGCGTCACCTTTCTGGGCGACCCAGGGATCTCGTTGACCCTTACGGCCCTCCTAGCTAGCTTGGAACAACTAGCGGATCGAGCTGACAGGAGGAAGTTTGAAGCAATCTTCAGACAGTGCAGACCTTTGACTGGGTCTTCAAATTTTGCACAAGTAGTTATCCGACTGCTTGGAGAGAAGGAGGACAAGGAAGTGGCGGCCCAGATTAACAAGATACTGAAGCAGGCGCCGGCCCAGTCCTTCCACTGGAGGAGAGAGCCTGGTGGCTGGGGAGTCCAACGTCCAGCGTCAGCTCAACCTTGGGGAGGCTACTCCAGACGACGCGGCCGGGACGCGGCCCCTTACGCAAGTAGACGTTGCTTCAACTGTAACAGGGAGGGCATATTGCCAGGAACTGCCCTACTAGTGTAATTGCTGGTGTTGACTCTTTATCAAAACATGTTTTAATTTAATGAGGCATTATATATTTAAAAACAAAAACAAAAACAAAAAAAAGTTGTGTTGTCCTTTAATGTTCCGTTGTATTTTTAAGACTAACTGCAAGCTTGTTCCAGAGGGGCTATCTAAAGCTCTTAATTGCTCTGTCCTTGGACGGGGTATTTCGGGACCTGCTTCGAGGTTTTGTTTTCCCCTTTTCCGGTTCTCTTTTACTACAATGTGGTCACAACCAACCATAGTTGTTCCTCTTTAGGTTCGTAATTCCAAAAGAATGCGCCTAGAGTTTGAGCATGATAAGGTCAAGAAGTCGGTTGTGAATTCCCGCGTAGCAGGTCCCAAACCCCATGTAGATCTGGTTGCTCAAGGTATGATCCACGCCTCTCAAAAGATTTGATATTTCGGAACCCAGACCGCTTTGTGGCAGGTGAAATACATAGTCACTTAGCAGATTGGGAGCTAATCTTACAAGACAACCCTAACAGAGTTGAGATCCTCTCGTAAGTAGTAGGGAAATGACAGTTCTGGGCCACGGGCGGCCCGTGTCAGCCCGGGCTACACGGGCGGCCCGGATCAGCCCGGGCTAGGGGGAGTTCTGGGCCACGGGCGGCCCGGGCCAGCCCGGGGAAGAAGTCAGACCCTCTCCGGGCCATCGCACAGGTCCCGTCTCTGGAGTTATTTTTAAAACGATCCTATTCGGTCTGCCGCACCGGCCTATAGATCTGTTTTATTCCACGACTATATTTAGAACGAACAGACGGACTTTCGGTTTTTGGCTGACGTTATTGTTCAGTCTTCGCATACTCATACACTGTTACTTTTCATATTTCTTTTCCATGATTGCACCATCATGATGTAACTTAAAATGAGATCATTTTCTAGAAACAGAATCATGACGTCATGACTTCTGTATAAAGAAGAGTATAAACGGTGATCATTTTCATTCTATGAAGTTAATTGTTCATGTTGTTAACAATTATACCCCTCATCTACTGTTGGGTCCGAGATTACTACCAAGGCCTTTGTGGACCATTCACGAACGTCTCAAGTTCGAAGATGATGCAAAGCGTCTCCCTCGTAGACGACAAAGTGGTGATAACTATCACTGATGAAGTGGAGGTGGTTGGGCGCGCTAAAATACAAAGTTCTGACCTACCTCTATGCTGAACTCTGTCAAAGAAGCATTTTCGATTGCAAGTTCCATTGCGAAGGTTGTGATGAGAATTGGCCCAGTCAACGCGATCATAAATGCTGTATCAGAAGTGAAGAGGACATCTTCGACAGTTACTACGACGATGTCAAAAACGATATTGATCTCGAAATGTTACACAATCTGTGTGTTCCGTTTACCACCCTAGTTGGCATACCCATGACCACAGAATGGAATGAGTTTATTTCAAATTTCCTATCCATGTCCACTCACATGATGTTTACCATTTGGCAAGACATGCTACATTCCTGGGATGATGATCTAATCATTGCTGACTTTGTAAATATGATGTGTGACACCATGCACAACAGTAGCGCATGGTCACTAGATACTTATGATGAATTTAAATTAGTAATGACAAACTGAATAAAAGGATGTTATTCTAGACCATAAATCAGTCTCATGTTTGATTTCAAGGGAAAAAGACATGGGTTGTGGGTGCCTTAGCTTTCAACCTATAAGTGGTTATAGAAAATTCTCAAATCGATGGAGAAACTTCTAGAGAAACTCTACTACAACATAAACCAAGGAGGGGCCTCGGAAGCGTAGATGCCTTATACCATGCTGCTAAAAAGCGAAATAAAAAAGTCACAAAGAGACAACTTCGAGAATGGTTGAAAACACAACAGGTCTATTCACTCCACTGACCAACGCGTAATTGAGCTCAGGCTCAGGCTAATTTTGTGTACATATTTCATTCTAAATTTTAATTTTGTATTTTAATTTGTACAGTATATATATCATATATAATTTTTTTATTTTATTTTTGTAATTAGTTATAGTTATTGTAATGCGCACTTGATCATTTTATGAAAAGTGCGCAATATAAATTAATAAATTATTATTAATTATTATAAACAGTTCCGTAGAAACCGAGTTATCGTAGGATCCATGGACGCAGTGTGGGAACTGGATTTGATTTGAATATATACTATTAAGGGTCACGTTTTTTAAACACAAAACAAGCACACGTTTTTCTTCAAAGTGTTTTATTTTCTAAATCCATTTGTATATACATTATTCTTTATAATGACAGTAAAATATCCACTAGTTCTAAATCAAATTTGGTTAATGTGATACGCTGGTGACCGTACGCTAAACTAGTCACACCATCATCAAGTATAAATCGCTTGTCATCATAGGGACTTAATCCAATTTTGTTCATGTTTACTGAAAATAATTGATGCTTGTCACTACGTATTTGTGTCATATTCGCCATCGTTCGTTTTTTCTTAAACAAACAATCTCTATAGTGGGTGTGTCGAATGCGATGTTTGGTCACATGCTTGGCCACACCTTTGGCGGTCTTTTTCTCCACCTCACGACCCTCTTCGTGGTACAGGAGGGAGTACAATTTAGGGCGTAGACCCACAAATTCTTCAATGGGTAGACCGTGCGTCTCGTCCTTCGTTTTCCCCAATACTTTCTTGTTCACGGTGCTGTGGAGGGTGTGGTCTCTGGGGTACTCAGAGGTGTCGTACAAGTTTAAATCTCCATGCATGTCTTGGTAAATGTCCTCGGTTTTGATGTTGTAGTACAGCACAGCGAGTCTGTATCGGTGACAGGAGGGTGGCGTTGTTCCCGTACTTCTGTTTGATAACACAATAATGGAAATTGTACATCAAAATTTTTGAGATGTCGAGTATGCAGAAGCCCACATAGATGGGTCGGTTCAAGTACAGAGTGGGTTTTTTCATGTTGACTCCTACCAGGTTTTCATCAAAGATGCGGAAGTAGTCGAACAGGGGGTTGGCTGTGAGTTTCTTGAGTTGTTTGGGCGTATTCATAAGTTTGACACTGACACATCGACGGAGGTTCTCCATCGTCTTACCAAATACTGAATTATTCATCAACTTGAAAAAGTCTTTTTCAAAGTCATTACGGGCTTGCTTGCGTTTTTCCGTGTTGAAATCGATGTACGTTTTGAGCCAAGGACTTTGATCAAAACCAAGCACACGGTGAATCTTTGTAAGTTTCATGCCTAGGGACATGAAACTTGGTAGTGGATGATGTAATGTTGCTTGTCATTCAAGTTGGGGACCAGTTTGTCGGTCGAGGTGCAGTTCAGCTTCAGTTCTTCCATGAGTTGTCGACAGTAGGGGGACAGCATGTCTTGGGTCACTTTTTGTCGTTCTGGGGCCAGAGGGTAGTCGTTGTGCAGATCGTGTAGTTCCTCTGGGTAACTCAAGTCTACTTCCAGAATGTACCCTTCTGTACCATCGTCGGGGAGGGTCATGAGGTGTTGTTGCAACTCTGTGGCTTCCTGTTCAACCAAAGTTGTTGACCGGGAGGGCCTGGGACATCGCCCAACCATAGAGATTGTTTGCGTCCAGGTACATAAGGTAATTATTGGGTTGTTCAGGGTCGTACCCTTCTACATAGGGGTTGTTGGCTTTAGCATGTCGATGAGTGATCATCGAAATACCCGCGCAACCCTTCTTCAATAAACAAATACATGTCAGGGTCTGTCAATAATTCCAATTCGACCCCAGTCATTTTTAAACATGACAATCCGGGGGAGGTGTAAAAATGACCTGGGTCGAGTTGATAGTACTCTAGGCAAATGGTTCTAAAATTTTCAAAAACGTCTGCCAAGAGCAGCACGTCTGATAATAAGTATAGGGCGTGGTACTCCCCTAAATTCTGACACCGAAACTCCCTGTATACCTTCTGCGCATGCTCGTAATCGTCTTCAGTTATACTACTGTCCTTCAACGAACTGTAGAAGGCTTCCTTTGGAGGGAGTTGAGTCTCTTGAAACTTATCAAAACTATTCATGTATTCGTATGGGTACACGCCTTTTCGCAGTAACAAATTCATTTTGTCACTCTCAACAAACTTTTTAAGTATTGTAAATTGATCATCCCCATTCTTGCTAAGGTTCGCAACAAGCCTTTCAAGAGACGCGTTCATGAACTGCAAGGAGTCGATAAACACCAGATTCCCCACCGAAAATGAAATGTATTTTTCCGTGTTGTTGGGGATGCAACTGATTTTTTTCTGATGTCATTTTACCGAGTCCCTGCACGATCAAGTGGAAGTCATACCCGCGTAAATTATGCAACACCACTGGGATGTTTCCCGTGAACTTATAATTCAAGTTGCACTCGTTGTGGGCAACAGCTCTCTACAACCCTGTGAGGTGGCCATGATCGCGAACCCGGTCCGCGCCTAAGTCAAACCCGCAGATATGACACACTGTCGCCTCTTGAAACGCTTGCTCTTGTTCGTTTGTGATTTCCATGGGGACAACTACTTTTAAAATTTCCGTTATTTGTTTTTCTTCTTCTATTAAGTTTTCTAAAAATAGATCTACTGCATCCTCCCCACGGTACACGACAGGGGTTTTGCAGTAGTCTTCTACAGTTGATACTATGGTATAACAAAACCCACACGGTTGGTGGTGTTGGGTTTTCTGTGTAAAACGCATATTTCTATCTAATTCTGATTTGTCATGTTCGATGAGTATGGACTCAAAGTCTGCATATATTACAAATGGTACCTTGAGTTGTTTTTGCACCTCTGTATATTGAAGTGTGGTATGGTCCTCGTCTGGTAGTTTGATCTTTTGGGGCCTGTGACGGCCACAGTGGGGTTCATGGTCGTCTAACAAATCTTGTCTGACGAAGCCATGCATACAGTAGTTGCAGTGGTACATACGCCCATCATGTCGTGTTATACTTGATAGAAGTCGGTCCAAATCTCTGATGAGGCAGTAGTGGCGACGTATGTCTTGTGAGTATAGCAGTAAGTTCACGTGCAACTCTTTTTTGTCTTTGGTGATATACAATGGAAACAGTTCTTGCTCTTTGAACCCAAAGACACTGACGCTGATGGTGGGGTTTTGTCGTTCAAACTTTTTCACTTAGTCGATCTTAACAGGGTAGTCGATCCCTGCCATGTTGAGTTCTGAGAGGCAGGTAGCTGGCCCCCTCCACAGGTTTGTAGGCAGCCACACCCAAGTCTAAGTGCAATACCATGTCCAACTGCCAGCCACTCCCTTCTCGCTGGTACTCTAGGAAGGAGGTTTTGATTTTTTCTACTGCTTGTTTGTAGTCCTTTTCCAGCTCAGTTTCGTTCACGGTGGTGAAACACATACTTCTGAAGTAAGGAGTAGATTCCACATCCCCATTAGGGCTGGTCTTGATCATTTTTACATTAGTACTGACAAACCACTTGATACCTCGATGTTTATGTAACTGTTTTCGAAGTTGCTTGATAATGTTTTTCTTTTTTCCCTTTAAAGTCAGTTGAAGGTCAAACTTTTCTTGTTTGTTGGGTTGGAATTTCGAGAGGGAGACATTTCCATCCAATGCACAGTCCTCTTCAACTTCTCCACCTCCTTCCTGTCGTACATCGTCATTTTGGAGTACTTCCTGTCGTACATCGTCATCTTGGAGTACTTCCTGTCGTACATCGTCATCTTGGAGTACTTCCTGTCGTACATCGTCATCTTGGAGTACTTCCTGTCGTACATCGTCATCTTGGAGTACTTCCTGTCGTACATCGTCATCTTGGAGTACTTCCTGTCGTACATCGTCATCTTGGAGTACTTCCTGTCGTACATCGTCATCTTGGAGTACTTCCTGTCGTACATCGTCATCTTGGAGTACTTCCTGTCGTACATCGTCATCTTGGAGTACTTCCTGTCGTACATCGTCATCTTGGAGTACTTCCTGTCGTACATCATCATCTTGGAGTACTTCCTGTCGTACATCATCATCTTGGAGTACTTCCTGTCATACATCGTCATCTTGGAGTACTTCCTGTCGTACATCGTCATCTTGGAGTACTTCCTGTCGTACATCATCACCTAGGAGTGGTCCACTATATTCCTTATACATTGCATCGGGAATGTTGGCCAACTGAAATAGGAACAAGAACAACGGTTAAAACTATTCCAGCATTTATGGAGTTCCTGTGTATTATTTATGTATTTTTTATAGGATGGGGTTCCTGTGTATTTTTTCTTCTTTATGTGTTGGGATCCCTGTGTGATGTGTGCAGTTAAGGGTATCAAACTATAATTGCAAATGGCTGTGCTAGAGATGTATCGTGTGTAAGTGTCTAGTATCATGTAGTGTGCAAGGAAAAATAAATGATGAAACTATATACATACTTTAAACGTTCTTCGAGTTTCTGCTTCTTCGAGGGTGAGTCGTTGACTTGATCATCTGCTTTACGTTTGGACGATGTTCCACCGTTGCATATGAGGCGCCAATAGTGACAAAATGTTAGAACATTTAAATTTACGTCACAATGCGTATATACGTATCACAAACTTGAAATATATATATCATACAAATATATACACCACAAATCCAAATATATATATCTTGAAAACATATTTACGTTACGCAGAAATTATGTAGATCGTGAAAAATATGTACGTCAGGAAAAGTGATACTTTAGGCCAGCGGCAATCTAATATCCGCCCGTGGTATTACAAGACAGCGGTCTTCAGGTCTGCACGTGTTTAAAGATGGCGTCGAATAACGATAACAGTGAAGGTGCTTGTGGAAGTTCCTCCACTTCACTTGATGACCTTGTTGATCGAGTCGTCAGACATCCCAGTTTCCAGAATGCTGTCTGTCCCTCAAATACTCCAAGTACGAGCAGAGGAAACAGATTCTCCACAACTCCACAAGAGGAGTTCCAAAATCTGTTTAGATTTAGAAGCACTTCATCTTCACGACAAACAGTGCGTCAACGGCCTTCTGACACATCAAACTCGTCAAACAAACGCTTCAAGGGCAAAGGAAAGTCTCCAAAGACTTCGACCTTTCATAGAGAAGTTGTTCTCTTAAAAGATTCTTCCCAGACAGAAATAGTACGTGGAACAAGAAAGGCAGCTTTATACCGCGAAGGATGTGTTCTAAGCTCAATGGAGTTATCGAAGAGCTGGTCTGAAGAAGAAGTCAAAGCAAAATTCGAAGAGGTTTTTTCAGAGAAACTTGAAAACGTTCACGAACAACCGAAGTAAGCGAAAACAATAAATTGATTGAGCTTGCATAATTTTTCCGCAATATCGCACCTCACTCGGGGCAATGGAGGGGACTTTGCAAAAGCAAAGGGCCTGTCGAAGTTGTTAATTTTCCCCTGCTAGGTGGGTACGTAGAACAAACAAATGCCCCTCCAAAACTAGTCTCCTTAGCTACATCCGTTATTAATTGTTAAAATTTGCAGTGTCGTAATAGCAAATGGAAGGAGTAAACAAATGCATTTACAGATTATCAATGGATTATCATAAGAATATACAACCTGAACTGGATGTCGCCATCTTTACACGGTCATGAGGAAAAAGATGAGACTGCATTCTTTTGTACATCAGATTTCTTGGACAAAGTCCCCTGTTTGTTTCCCGTGGTGCAAGACTAACAAAGCTCCCTCATTTCCCCCCTCCTCCAGGGAGAAATAGCATTCAAACCTCCCTAAAAGTCCCCATGCAAACCTGTATTTGCCCGGGGTCCTCCCTAGGGGATAACCGATGATAGATAATTTTTACTTTTAAGCTAAATTAAAATTACAAAATTATTTTTCTTAAAATAGGTTCAACATTATGATGGCAGTTGGAAGTCAATTAGTCCAGCCCAACCTGGCTAATGACCAAACTCTTAATGGCGAGTCTATTAGTAAAATATTTACACAGAGAACCATTTGGCTAGTCCCATCCTCAAATATCACCCTTACATCTCAGAGCAGTTTCAAAGAAACTCATGTAAGTTTTTATCAGTTTTTGCTTTAGAATGGTAATGTTGATGATAAATGTACATACATTGTACGTTTGCTTGATGGTTTTGGATGAAGTTTGATTCTCCACCATCATCATCCAACACTAGGGGGTGTTATTAAAAAAAAACTTGTATGAGTTATAGTAATGCTTCTATAAAGTGAACCCCTTATTACCAAGTGGACACCTTTAGTTAAGAGGACACAATTAAGCTCGGATCACTTTTTCTTCTTCTTATACATTCGGTACTGCAAACTGAGCCTCTATTATTAATAGTACTTGTTTCAATTTCCTATAGTTAACACTAGATTTTCATCTTATATATTCAATGTTTGTATTTGAAGACCTTTCTTGCAATGTTTTTGTTCTAACCAGGATGGGGATGAGAATGGAAGTGATAGTGAAGATGATTTCCTCAATTACCCAGTGTTCTCCTCTCCACCATTTACCTCCAAATCCAAGTCTGTAATAGCTCCCCAGAATAACTCCGATGTAAATGGAACATCTTCTGTGGGATCAACATCTGCTCTTGGTGGTAAGTGTGTAGTATTTAGTGTATAATCTTATGGATGATAAAGGATACTTATACTATAAACACAGACTTGGTAAGGTACATTATTATTATTATTACATGTCCACTACTTATTAGCAGTGTTTGTCTTTTTGCTTATGACAGAATAAGCATGCATGCAAGCATAAACCTGGAGAAAGGAACTCAAAACCTTAAATACATGAAGGTTTTGCAGCGAGGTGAAAACTAATCCTTAAAAAATATTTGTTTTGTAGATAATGTATCAACTCTTCAAGAGATCTTCCCAAATATTGATACACCAGAGATTGAGTTAACTCTCAAGTCTGTTAATGGAGTCTTAGATGAGGCAATAACTCTATTGCTAACCGACAAAGGTGCAGTTGGTATGTTTTTTTGGTATTTAACTTTAATCATTAATATTATATAAATAATTATTTTAAAATACAGATCTGAATATTTGAGTACATGTATACAAACACTAAAAGCATGCAGTCTTGTTATATATGATATATGATATGATAGATGATACAATTATTATAGTTAACACTAATAACGGGTGCGAAGGAGAATACATGTAAGTAAAATGCTGATCACTCATTTTTTTCAGTATTTATTTTGTTTGAGAGACTGTTCACTGGGGCTGCTAACTACAATTATTACTATATACATGTGCACTGACTAAGGATAAATACACTCCCTAACGTGCCATTTCCTGGGTTTTTGACTCAGTCAGTTGGACAGTAGACAAATTTTACCGTTTTCCGGAAAATGTTGTAAACCGATCTGGATCCGCTCCTGATGAATAATGGCAAACTCCGTATATGTACGCCCCTGATAAGTTACCAGAATAATAATTGTATATAATTTGTTAATTAAATAACGGTTTGTTGTTGCATTACCAGTGATTTTGTAATGGAAAATAGATACCACCCCCCTCCTTTTCCAGAGTAATTTTAAATTACCCCCTCTCTTGCCATGTATTTTTACACTATGCCCCCCCCCCCCCCCCCCCCTCCCGTTTCTCAACCCCCCTCCTGCTAATTATTGCACAGTCCCTAAATAGTACTAAATTGTGCTAATTCTATTGTTTTCTGTAGTTTAATTAGTGCTGTTTAGTACTAAATAGTGCAAAATATTGCACGCTTTTAGACTGTGTTTGCACTCTATTATAGTTGCTAATAATACAACTGACAATATCTTCAATTACTGTAGACTGATATTTTTGCTGTTCTAAAATTATTTTAGAGAAAGGTCCTTCTTCACTCATAGATGTTATGAAACTTTACTGTAATCAAGCAAGCAATGGGTCACCTATGCTAATAAATGCTGAAAGAGAGAACCTTACATTATGGAGACAAGCACTGATCTTTTACAAATCGAAGACTTGTGAAGAACTAAAAAGATCAGTGTGTATTTTGACAATGTATATGAGCTTGGAATTGATGCTGGAGGTCCAAGCCAAGAATACTTTGGGAACCTTCTGAGAGTTGTGAATGATCAAGTTTTTGAAGGCGAAGAAGGGCATAGAGTACCACAACGCAACTGGGATAAAAGTCACCTTCTGAAGATGGCTGGTATCATGATTTGTCATTCCATTTTACATAAAGGCCCTCACTTTCCAGTCATTGCACCTTATGTATACCATTTTATACATAGTGGTGATAAAGAATTATCTGCTGGATATATTTTGCGTAAAGATTTACCACATACACCAGCGACAAGCAGTCTTGTCTCCTTAACTAATGAGGTGAGTTTTGCATGCCGACATGCAATCATAATTTAAAGACTTTGTATGCTTAAAGTATTGTTTAATAAACGAGCAGGAGTGTTTTATCTGAGGTTTAAAACCACGAGGCGAAGCTGCGAGTTTATTGAACAGCTTCGAAAACGATATTCCAAAGTAATACATTTTTGGATGACTTCAGTAAGAAAACAGCAAGGAAAACACAAACATAGCAGTATCGTGTTGCTTCTGATGCCTCACACATGCGCACCGATACTGCTGATACTCTCAAAAAGACCCCACATTTGAACAATGGTCCGAAACTGTGACCAAGGAAAAAAAAATCTAAAATACATACCCTGTCTAGGACAACACTCTCTATTTTAGGACCCTGTTTAGGACGAAGGACATTTTATATTAACTGATGACCTGCTAAAGACCGGGAAATCTCGGATCTCAGATATATGGCTAAATATACTGGATAAAACCATATTTCACGACGACAATCGTGCATTACCATACCCTGTTTAGGACAGACTCACATAAAATTATATACCCTGTTCAGGACAGAGAGGCCAAACACCATACCCTGTCCAGCGGCACGTCCCCGTCCCCAGCAGCTCAATAAATATGATTACTGCTAAACCACTGAATGAAGTACATACCATACCCAAAATTGTTCAGTCAACAAATTTATACCCGGCTCTGTACACAATTTGGTGCTTTTACCACAAAAATACAAAATTCTGCAATTTTTATGACATCAATCTGCTCGACTACTAATGGTAAAACATTAGGAAAGAGAGGTGTATAAAAATGCCTGAATTTCTCACGAGCTACACCACCAATCGCTTGCTATCTGGCATTTTCTACAATGGTATAAGATTGTAATCATTATAGAAAACATTGTTCATACTTTAAGTATTAAATATTTATTTAATGATTTTCTTCTTTCATATTGCAGTTAGAATATGCCAAAAGTAATGATGAGATAATGGACATCATTGAGAAACCAGATAGTGCTTGTATTGTTGACTCCAGTGGATGGCCAGCTGAGCGACTTATAACCATTGAGAGCAAAGATGAATTCATCCAGCTACTGCTATGTGAAGAACTTCTCACAAAGCGCATGGATGGCCTTAGAAATCTGTGTGAGGGGCTAAACTATTTTGGTCTCGTAGATCTTCTTAAAGCAGCTCCCAACTTTGGTGAAGTCCTTTTCTTGTCACAAGGTAATGATGATCTATCAGCCAAAAATTTTCTGAAGTGCTTTGAACTGCAAGATCCCACCAAGCCTGAAGAACTAAAAGCATACAACCATCTGATAGCATTTGTTAACGAGTGCGAAAAAGTAACAGGTCAGCAACTTTGACATCAATAAAATGTTAATTATGATTATGTGGCATTGTATTACAACATTTATTTTGCCGAAATGAATTATTTTGAAAATAACACATTTTGGAACAACAGTTAAAATAAATGACATGTACATGTACGAGTAACATTACAAGAACAGTAATTACAATATATGCAGCTTCACTTGCATGTGCCATGGTTTACACTGTTGTAAAAGTGCTTTGAAGTTGTTGCATTACCATAGCAACCAACACTAACTTTTAATTTTTTCAACAACAATCAGTGAAATTCACAACACTAAAATTATGAGTTAACACCAGAAATCTCCAAGTGAAAATGCAGCAAATGTCCTTATAGCTGATAAATGAGGCTAAATGTAATTTGGGCAAGGTTAAACTCGAGACAATGCTGGCCAGCGGTCAATCCTCCTCACTAGAGGGGCTTGATATGTGCTTGACATTCTGTATGTTGCCCCTTTTGCTGATCATAGCATTACAATGGCATACTTGTAGATCATAGCGGATCTATTATTGCCCCTCCCTCCTCTCCATAGCCTCTCAGGTAAGTATAAAACAAGGTACATGTAGGTTAGTATATGAGTGCCACCTGAAAATTATCATTTTTTGGTAACGGTGTTACCCTGTTCAATAAAGTTATTATTATTATTACTTCCACTGCTTAGTCAGTGTGCCAGGTGCCAAGTGGGGGACTGTGGTAAGGTTGTCATGGTTACCTCCACGAGGGACTTGGCGCAGTCATCCCTCATACATTAGTTTATTTGTACCACAATTTTTTCTCAACTTATTTTACAAGTAGATATAAATATATAACATGTAAATTTGTTAATATAAAAATCAGTAGTGGCACCCAAACTCCAAGCTCATCTATTGGCGATGAGTTTAATTTTTATTCTAAAATTCAAACTGGGGACAAAAAATGCTTCCCAGACCTCTGTTCACTTGATTTTCTCTTTTGCAGAGGACATTCCTGCCATGGGTGGAGATGTGACAATACTTGTCTTGCTAATGAAGTTTGTCACTGCCAAAGCAAGAATTCCTCTCCTGGGACTCACACCAAAGATACAAATAGCATACCTTTCAGGCAATGCAGTCCTTCCTGATGCAAATTCCTGTTTTCATATCCTAAAACTGCCTACCAAGCATGGAGATAACTACAAAGACTTTGTAGAAGCAATGAAGACTGCACTCAGACATGGGTGCTGCTCTTTTGGAGAAGTGTAATCATTACTAATATTTATCAAATGCAATTATAATTCATGATCACGAGAAACACAAATCATAACTCTGAATTGGATATCTACAAATGTACAATGTAATACACTCATTTCCATATAATCATATGTTTAAGATAGCAAACCTAATCATATATAAAACCCATTTCCTTGGGGGAAAATGCCATAATTGAGACTACAAGTAGAAAAAATGTCAAGCAGTCTCAGATCATAAATTCCAGATCATTTGTTTTTTGTTGCTTTTACAGTCAGGTCTATGCAACATGACTGCCTATGTTGCATCAGATTATCCTTAAAATTGTGTATCATGAATTATTAATGTTTGATAAGTACAAAAAGCATACCGGTATATCAAATTTACATTGATAAGTATTTACCAGATTCAAAAACAGTTATTTTACATGTGCAGCTGCTTCATTTGAAAAATTGTCTTACAAACTTGTTATAAAAATTTACAGAGTTAAAGTGATATAACATGTATCATACTGAGGAAAACAAAGTGTTGAGTTATAATTATTACAACTATTTATTATCAAATGACTTGTTAAAACAGTCATTTTATTTTGAAACAATTATTTTACATGTGCAGCTGCTTCATTTGAAAAGTATTTTAAGTATTGTCATAAAAACTTTTAAATTTACACAGTTTGAGTTCAGGTTAAAGTGATTACGTTAGTTGGAGTTAAAGTGATATACCGGTAACATGTTTTGTTGATATAACATGTTTTGCTGAGTTACAATAAATAAATAATTATTGCTTAGTTCTGTGCATTCATTTGCTCAAGAAGTTCCAGTGTAGTTAGATACAATTCAATACCATGGTTGCCATCGTCTTGTAATGGTTCAACTGTCCTAGAGATATGTTCTAGCTGATCTGGTGTGACATGAAATTGGACGTCAGGAACCTCAACATCATATGAATCATCATGGTATGAATAGATGTCATCATCAACTCCAAACCCTTCCCAGTCACTTCCATTTAAGACACTTTCAACTTCAGTAAAATCAGAGTTGTAACATGCAGCTAATCCAGAATGCCATAACTGTCGTGGGGACCTATTGCGAACAGAACTCATTGGGTGATTGTTCCAACTATTAGTAAGTTCAGACAACGACCTGTTGATTCTGGGAACATACACAAAATGCAACCCAAACATATTCATCTCACAAAAGGGATCCAGTAAATCATTATCTTCCAAAAAGTTGAAAATGTTTTTATAATATGAAACAACGAGTCTCCTTACATCCAACCATAGCCGCTCGATTCTCTGGTTGTGAACACTTCTACCGGTGATCATGCTTCCCCTGTTTAAACCTCTTGCTGGGTGATGAAGCATGAACCTTGCAACATCAACATTTTCTGTACCTAAATCTGAACGCACCCTTGAAGGTAAACGAAAGGCTGCTACAGCCCTATCAAAAAGTCTGACAACAGTTTCTGCTCGGTTATTAGAAGAGCATGCAAGGTACACAATGCAACGGCTGTAACCGTCAATACCACCATGGATAACAAGCCTCCATTTGATAAGCTTATGGTGCCCATCTATATGCTTGTAGATGTAAAAGCAATACACATCATGAGGTTAACCTCGTAATATCTGCATCTTCATATACAATTGATTGCAGAAATGTTGTAGTATACATTTATACAAATATCTAATGAGATGCAATACAAAATAGTGCTGAAAATCATTATGTTGTCCTTGCTGGAAGCGATATCCTAATCTAAAATTGAATAAGTGGTGTTTCACACTTTGCATCTCATTAGATATCTTATATCTCATTAGATATTTGAATAAATGTATACTTACTACAACGTTTCTGCAAACGAGTGTAAATGTATATGTTATACATAAATTTAGGTTCATATCTTTGATGAGTTGCCTGTGGTTGACCACAGCATATCGTAAATCCGTCTTAGAGGAAATTCACTGAATTCTGATTTGGGCTCAAAACTTGTTCTTGAGTCATAATACCTACCACAAAGCATTGGGACATGGAACATTATATGTTCGTCTTGCCACACAAAACGTGCGTCGAAGGGCACGACTAATTGGATCCACAATTTGAATAGTATTACGCACACGCCACCTCTGAACTCGTAAACCCCGACTTCTTAGAGCTCCAATGACAATGGTCTCGCCACCATTGGGAACCATTCCCAGAACATCGCGGATATGTTCACAAAGTTCCTCATGAGAAATATTTGAATATGATTCTCTAGGACCCTCCGTATTTGTAACAGGAAGACCATATTGCTGTCTTCGACGCAGGATAGTCCTGTAAGAAACACCACTCTCTTTAGCAACAATCCTCCAAACTCCATGAATTTCGTGGAGGCCAGTGATTAGAGTTTGGGGTATGTCAAACCTTGGCCTGCCCGAAGAGTTTGAGTGGACGCGTGGGCAACTGAACCTTATATGTTCTGTACTATTATCGTCATCAAAATTGGCACACAAGCTGTTGAGCTGGCCTTGTAGTTCACGAAGACTATGATGAATTACAAGTAAGTCTGATGAAACGCTATCACAGCATCCCGGTTCTCTGGAGTAGTTGTCAATTATTTCTTGCAAAGCAAAGCAGTAGTCGTCCAAGCGCCGCCGAAAATACTCTATAGTGTTCAAGTCATCACTATGTAGGTGTCTATTCGCCTCCTCAACAAATCCAGGAAGAGATGTCAAAATATTTATCGGATCGCCAATACACTCTTCGCTCGCCATCTTAGTTTTCTGAAGACCGCTGTCTTGTAATACCACGGGCGGATATTAGATTGCCGCTGGCCTAAAGTATCACTTTTCCTGACGTACATATTTTTCACGATCTACATAATTTCTGCGTAACGTAAATATGTTTTCAAGATATATATATTTGGATTTGTGGTGTATATATTTGCATGATATATATATTTCAAGTTTGTGATACGTATATACGCATTGTGACGTAAATTTAAATGTTCTAACATTTTGTCACTATTGGCGCCTCATAGTTGCAGGTACGTTCGTGTCTTTTCAAGTCGTATTTTTCACCAAATTGTAAACCACAATTACCACAGGTGTGTTTAATGTTCAGGTGTTGACTGTTTTGGTGTGGCAGGAGGCCTCGTTTGTGCTTGTATTCTTTGGTACAATCACTGCATTTGATGATTATTATTATTATGAAGGTTGGTTCGCGTGGTTCATGGTTGCTGATTTCTTATGGATGATTCATGGTTTTGTTTCTTCAAACTGTTCCTAATGCAGGTTGAGATTTCAAGTGATGTTGGGGTTCAAGTTGCCCGGTTTTATAACCCTCGTTGCAGTGGTGTGGTGTAAGATTATCGTGTCATATTCTAAAAATAACTCAAGCGGACGGGACGAAAACACGGACTTAATTACTTGGGCTTCCTGTGGAATGCCCAAGTCTAAGATTACAGACGGTTATTCTTTTTGGTCTACGCCAAATGTGCAAGTGGTCACCATAGCGCATGCGCATGCTAATCTTCTCTGTATCGTTCCAATTTTTGAGTATACAGAAGTTGTGGTCAGCAGCTTATCAACGAAATTCAAGATGGCAGACGTACGTAACGATAAATCAAATCACCAGCAGCATTCAAAAAGGATTTTGCCGTGCTCCCTTGCTCGAGCCAGTCGAGTCGTTCATTAATACTGCTTAGTAAATATGCAAATATCCTAGAGAATACTTTTTGGCCTTGCAATTCTGTCTGAAAGTGTATTTCTAACAGATGTCTGTGGCTTAGTAAGAACTCGATCGTAATTTTATTGAGTTTGTGAAATCGTTTCTTGCAAGGTAATCGAAATGTGCTTCGCCATGCAGCTGTCAGCTAGGAGTGTGAGTGTTGAAGCTAATTACGTATGCATGCTCTACTGAGTCACGCAACGAGTGACTTAAATTCTGCAAGTAATACATGTAGGCTAAAACTACTTCTGTATGATGATACAAGCTATTAGGTTTCACATTTAAAATCTATCAAAACAGCTTTATTAAGAAGCCCAAGTTCACGCTAGTAGAGCGTCTTGTTAATTCAAAAACATGTTTACTCCGAAGGTATTATGGAACTCTTGACTCCATTTCTAGTGCGAGGCTAAAAATAGCCATGACAACTGAATGGAAGAATGAACAATACCGTATTGGAGAAAACAAAATCGTCAGTGAAACACGAAATAATGTACCAACAAAATCAAACCGAATCTAAACTCTAAATCGATTCACGAATGATTGCACTTCGTTCTGGTTGAAATAATATATTCTTTTTGCAAGTTTTATAAACTGTCTATAGTCAGTGAAATAGAATTTTCACTCTTTATCACAAAATTCCAATACAACCATTAAACTATCTTATTCTAATTAGTTTTAAATTGACTGGTTTTGAGATGTGAAGCCTTGAACAATTGAGTTGATGCGATTAAAATATATTTATTTGTCAACGGTCTGGTGAATCCAGCACTATAGCTATAAACTCATGGAAAAATTAAATGCTGGGAAAACAAGAACGTATAACACCAACAAAAACGGTTAAATCGGACTGAATGTAAACTCTGAATCGATTCACGAATGAAAACACTTCGTTCTGGTTGAAATAAAATTCCGTCTTTGGTGTATTTTATTGAGTCATTGAGACCGTGTTTGGTCTTATATTTTACAAATGGAATTTCCATACAATAATATAATAACAATTTATTAACTTTTATAGCGCATTTTAAAGGTATTTTATTTTGTTTATCATAGTCATAAAGCAGAGTTTGAATTTTGTCAGATTTGAGTGTTGTGAAACAATAGACTATAAGTGTTGTGAAACAATAGACTATAAGTGTTGTGAAACAATAGACTATAAGTGTTGTGAAACAATATACCACATGTGTTGAGAACTGATAAAGTAGGGTATCGTGTTGTTATGGGAACGACAGCAACTCTTTTTCGTGGTCTAGAAAACTTTTCCCAAGTTTTCGTCAGCAGCTTCAGTCCTGTAAACTCTACCATTGATGATTAAAACTTCTATTGTAGATGAACACGCTCTGGTGCATCACGGTATAGGAATTGCTGATTCACGGAAAAATAAAAAACTGGGAAAATAAAAACGTCAGCCAAAAACCGAAAGTCCGTCTGTTCGTTCTAAAAATAGTCGTGGAATAAAACAGATCTATAGGACGGTGCGGCAGAACGAATAGGATCGTTTTAAAAATAACTCCAGAGGCGGGACCTGTGCGATGGCCCGGAGAGGGTCTGACTTCTTCCCCGGGTTGGCCCGGGCCGCCCGTGGCCCAGAACTCCCCCTAGCCTGGGCTGACCCGGGCCGCCCGTGTAGCCCGGGCTGACACGGGCCGCCCGTGGCTCAGAACTGTCATTTCCCTACTACTCTCGTACATCTCTAACGGAGTCAGAGTTGTGGATTTCTTGGTTCCTTTCAAGGGAGATTTTCAAGGGAAGTTTTATGACTGTTCTAGCCCTCCAGACGCGGTTTTTCCAAATAGCAAAATATGCGATCAGTTCGAAGAATTTGTTAGTGCCACAATCTTGGAACGCGTGGGGAATGGATCCCCCGCGAGGTCCTCCCTCCGCGATTGGTCATGCCTATTACTGTCGAGCCAACCAAACCACGCATGTGCCACGATGAGCGGTTTCTAAACCTTTGGATAAAATACCTCCCTTTAACACTGGACTACATTTCTAACTTGCCTCGATACGTCGGAAGAGATCATTTTCAAACTGTGCTCGACGACAAAAGTGGATACAACCACGTTCAACTATCTCCGGACACCTCAACTTTCTTTGGTCTGGCCTGGAATGGGTGGTATTTTGTATACAAGACAATACCATTCGGGTGGAAGGCAAGCGCCTACATCTACCACACTATTGGCATGGCGGCGACAAGTGCCATTCGCTCGATGGGTGTACCTTGTAGTCAGTATATTGACGATCGACACGTTGGTCAGCTCGTGATGTCAGAGGACCAATCCACATGTCGCAATTGGTCTAATTTTGAGTTGGCAGAATCGGGTGCATACATAATCTGCTCTACTTTAGTATCCCTGGGGTACTTCATTGGTCTAAAGAAATGTGTGATTACTCTGCAAAAAAGGGTACGCTTCTTGGGTTTCCTGAGCGATTCCGAGCTCCAAGCGTTTGTGCTCCCCGAAGATAAGAAGGTGAAGTTTGCAAACATACGTGAATCCATCTTGAGGGGGTCAACGACCTCAGTCAAAACGCTCCAATGGCTGGCGGGGAAAATCACGTCGTTTTGCATCGCACTCCCTGCTGCTCGGCTGTACGCGAGAGAGATTTACTGAGCCACTTGCGGTCCGTTCCGTTCCAGTCGCCCGATTAAAGTGAAGGGAGATTTGCGATGTGAGATTGAACACTGGCGCTTCCTTGACCTTTGGACTGGGAATTTGCTTGGCTCGACGAGCGACACATTTCCATAAAGGTATGCAGTGATGCATCTGGTTTCGCGTGGGGTGGCATTATCGAAGACCCCAAGGGTGCACGGGTGGAATGCCGAGATTTCTGGTAGGATAGTGAAAAGGACAAACCAATAGCGGTGAAGGAGGCATTGGCTTTAGTACGCACTCTCGAGTCTGGAAAAGCTCTGGTCTCCAACTGTCGGGTGGACGCTCATGTCGACTCGACTACCTTTATACACTGCTGTGAAAGACAAAGGGGAAAAAGTAAAGATCTTAACGACACGTTCAAATCTCTACACTGGCACTACGGCACACAGCTCAGACACTTCACTCCATTTGCCACACCCAATTCCGCGGGCATCAATGTCGTCGCCCAGAGTATCCGTGCCAAACCCAGTTCTTCGCTTCCTGAGAGGCGCCCTCTTCCAAGTGACGATTGTAGTACCGAAACTTGCGCCGATTCCATATTGGTGGTCCCTACTACGCTCGGTCGCAACGCACAGTGTTCTCCTGGGTCACAGGGGTGAGCGGGGTGTGCTACTGTTTCCCTCTCCGCATGGTGTTTTCACCACATGCCCTTTGCAAGGTTTTGAAAACCTGCCGTCCCATGTCCTGAGTGTGCATATCTCAACAATAATGACTTCAACTTTTGCCAGCAGTGTGGTTACCGAAGTGAAACCATTTTAGCTGCCGCTGGGAAATCCATCCTGGATATAGACCTTCAAGCCATCAACGAGAGAATCAATCGCTTGGAAGCGGCCAAATCGTGCAAAGGTTATGAAAGCCAAAAGTCGGCTTTACATAATCAGCTTACATGCTTCCTGGCATCCCTCCCTGTTCCCAAGTCGTTGGCCTCAGCTTCTCCTGCAGACATCAGGATGTTCCTGGTGTGGAAAGACAACTCCGGTAAGACGGCCGTGCATCGTGTTTCATGCCCCAATCTGGGTAAACGACGGACTAACTCATGTGGGTGTCCAACTCGACTGGCAGCTGGGACGGTAGATAGCATGATAGGAAAGCTGCGGTCAATCTTTTCTCAAGTAGGCCTTGGGGGAGAGTGGGACGACCGGCTAGGTATCGGTAACCCAGTATCTCACTCCTCTATCAAGGATTACCTCAAGTGTGTGCGGGAAGAGCAAGCTCATGCACGGGTCCAACCACGAAAAGCAATTCCAATCTTACAGGATAAACTGATCAAGATGGCACGGCACATCCGTTCTAGCATGGGAACCCCAAATACTTCTCCGACATCCCTATATATCCTCAGCAGAGATTTAAGTTTCCTGTGTATCGATTTATTCGCTGGAGACCGATCTTCAGACCTGGGAAGGGCGAAGTCGAAGGAAGTCCTGTTCTTCCCGGACTCCTCTGGACTGTTGTTCAACTATACGTATGGGAAAACGTTGAGAGGGGGTGGCAGCCACTCCTTTGCAGTACAGCCAAGTAGCCAACTTCAAGATCTACATAGACGTTTGCCGCGCGATTAATGTGGACATATCAAACGGTTTTTTGTTCCGAACTATAACAAGGCAAGGACATATCTCAGAGGAACCATTTTCTGGCAGCGCAGTGTAAAACAGGCTGAAGGGATACCTTAGGGCCCTATATTGACGAAGGCAAGACCCCCCATAGTTTGCGTGCTGGATGCTCCATCACCCTCGAGCTTTTGGGCGTCTGTAAAGAGGACATAGCGCAACATATTGGTTGGCCTACAACAGGAATGGTGGATCATTACAACGAGTTGAGAGGAAAACTTGGTCCAGAAAGTCCAGCGACTGTGCTCGCGAAGGGAAAAAAGCCGTCCGCAGCTTCTTCTACCACTGAGGAGGTTATCGCCTCCTACAGATAACTGAACGATCTAAAGAACTTTAAACCTGTATTTGAGTGATAGTTTTTAATGTCAGGCGCTCCTATATCGTACAGTAGGGCACCGTTGCTCTCACCCCCATGATAATTGCAAGGATCATTCGAGCACATGAAATATCATAGGATGCCATAGTATGTGTGCTTATTTATTAGTGCTTATTTATATTCTATAACATAGTATATCTATTTTAAAATCTTATCCTATATTTATTTATATTCATAATTCAATTTATTGTTAATATTTATTGTAGATAGTTTAGATTAGTGGACAAGTGAAGAGCCACTCTGTGGATATATTGTCCAATAAACCGTTGTTGTGGTCGTCGTCGTCGTCGTCGTCGTTGTTGTTGTTATTATTATTATTATAGTATGTTGCCTACAAAGCAGGGAATAAGCAGTACTGATGGGAAATTTGAGGCAGTGATGCTCCATTGTATTTTAGGAGGTGCAGAGTGTGTTAGGAGTGTTCTGAGTTGCGGGAGGAAAGGGCACGTTTTGTCATCTTTGTTCGAGTCGTAGTGTAAAGATAGATTTCCCGTGAGCTACTTGGGAGCAGTTGCCGTAGGGGCAGTCGCATCCCATATCTTATCATCACCTGAGGTGATTGTGAGCGAAGGCCCCCTGTGAGAATGTATTACTTACTATACAGTTCATTTCCTAGACAACCCTTAACTACAAAAATCAGTCCAATTACGCTTAGTCACAAACATCTGTTGCTGGATCTGGTAGTAATACTGGTGTTTATTATTAATTGTTAGTTTGTCATTTCCTTTGACGCAGATCCTCTTGCGAAGCAATGCTTGATTAAGGGTTTCGGTGTCATTCATCTGAATATACTTCATTTCTAGTCCATTTGGTGCTGATACAGATGGGTCTAACACATGTGCATCAGGAGTTGCAGCTAGAAAACCATGTGACTGGCTGATGTTTAGTCCACACTTTACAACAGAAATCCCCTTGTGACCCAAACTAGTCATAGTACTTTCATACAATTTGGCAATCTCATCTTCTTTCTGTAGGCCCTGCTTCATTTCTTCACTCTGGTATTGTTTATTATACTTTAAACTTCTCTAAGTGCCTTTGTCGGTGAGGTTGAGGGTCTAAGAGCAGCAATTCGGTGACACTTAGAGGCTGTTATCCTGAATTTCCTGTGCAAATGCCAGAGCTTATCATTGGATTGTCCTTTAGTTTTTTCTTCTATTTCTTGTATTTCAGTTTCATCCAAATACAGTTTCTTTCTTATTTTTTCACATTAACCTTCTATATTCTGAAGTGAAGGTGGAAATTCTTTCAATGGTGAAAAGAGCATATCATCTGTATTGTCCTTGCTTGGTTCTGTCCGAGTTTCATCAACCTTCTCTTTGTAGTATTTTCAACTACTTGAGGAAGAATATGATACCATCCAACTACATTACCAGTATTGGTTTGGTAAGTCTTGATACTTTCTAGCATTCCTTTTACTTTTTCAGATGACCATTCTCTCTGATGTGTTGCTCTGACATCCTGTCCTGGCTTTAGCAATGGCTTTCTTTCAAGTTTAGCAGTTTCACTATAATCATGTTTTTTGAAAGACATTGCTGCTATTGTCACAACAGATCCTTTTCTTTTCCTTGGCACATTCCACTTGCAGGGCTTTGATGTACAGGATTCATCATTCTGTTTATCTCTTTCTTTGAAAAATACTTCTTGGGCAAATAATGTAGCTGCAGCATGATTACATCTACCATCTATACCAGCTGGGCAACCACAGTATGCCCCCAACACACTTCCAATGCTTGACATAACAATGTAACATTGGTAAACAACATCTTTGCGCATCGAGGATAGAACTTGGCTCTTGAAATAGTTTTTACCATTTTCCCGAAGAAAAAGCTTTGCAGTAGCTAGCTGTTTCTTTGAGTCTACTCCATCTATCATATATCTCCAGATTGTTCCAAATGATATCTTAGGGATGATAGTGAGATCATTACCAAATCCTTCTTTTGGGAAGCTCTCTCTCAACTCTGGCTCAGCCTTCTCTAGCAAATCAAGATTGGCTTTTTTTCGAAGCAGATTGACACCATCGTCTGGATCTCGGAGGTATTTCTTGTCGAGTTTGTTACTGATGTAGCTTTTTACTCTTTGGATACATAGAGATTTACAACTCAGCTTCATGTATAGAGTAAGGAACTTGGACTTACTTCCAAATAGAACTAAGCTTAAATGACCTTAACTGAAACAACAAATTATATATCGTACCTGCTCACTAAAGCGCCCTTTTTACCGCTGGTTTTCGCTCCTCTGTACACCAACCAACGCTTTAACTGCACAACACTACACTCTTCAACAGTTTCTCGTCGTAATTTCGCACCAGGAATATCTTCATCTGATAAAATACGTTTTTTTCGCTTCAACTGATACAAACTTTACACTGTCACTGGACGCCATTTTTGTTTCTGTCCATCCAAACAATCCATAGATGCTTTGCGGTCTTAGTTCGAATCCAGTCTCTCGCTCGTTTTGTTACTGGCGAATGGTCAGACATTACATAGTACATCTAAGGGTGGACTAACATATTTCGTTGCCATGGTAATTCGTTGCTATGCAGAGCTTGAATGAGAAGAGATTTCATCGAGCAAGCACCCAGTGTTTTCCCGCAAGACATACACGAGTTTCACTTCAAAAATTACAAGTTATATATTTTATTGAACGTTATTCTTTTCATTTTAAGTTTGTTCAATGAATAAATATTCGACATATGATAGACTGCAGTAGTTTAAAGTAAACGAAGTCAAAGAAAGCAAGTGATAATTCCACTTTGAACCAAAGTAAAACAAGCCGACTTATCGTCACAAAAACTTCAACCTAAGAGTAAAAAACGCCGATAAATCAATAAAAAACAATCAAAGATTACCTTACTCAACAGGTTGTTGTTCTAGTCTCTGCCTGTCAAAATGAAACATGTCAAACAGTAGATGAAGTACGTAGAAGATTGATGAAAACAACTTGAAAACACGACTGAAAAACTTTGCCGTATCGAAAGACTTTGCACAAATTAATTTGAGCTGCAATAAAATGCTTTAAAACATGAGAAAACCACACAAATGACAAGTAAATATCGATCTTCCTTTCTGGGTACATTGTTATGTACCTTGAACCAAAAGAAAGTCCAGAAAATACATTTTTCTAACACACCTAAATTGTCATGTATTTGACTTGCGAACAAAAATGATAACGACCACAGGTAGCCCAAGTCACAAAAACGGCATTTTCGGGAAAAAACGCCGTTCTTTTCACGTTTTCAAAAAAGTTAACTTTTTTCTTTATGTATCTGCTAAGAAAAGTATTCTCCACAAACTGGAGCATGGATTTTAAAAACAAAGAAAAAATGGAAACGTTATGGACAAACATGTTGTTAAAAATGCAAAGAAACTGCCATTAAAAGTTCAAATTTCATTGAAACGCAAAACGCATGCTCAGTCTTCTGCACCTTGATATAAGTTTTCAGAATATACCAACATATTTTTAATTCATCAAAACCCTATGAAAAACGGCGGGTTTTTACGATGTGATGACGTCATAAGGACGTACGTGATGACGTCATCACATGTCGAACTTCTACCCCCAACTAACACATTCCAAAAGCTTCATGCTTTGTGTACTGATTTTAGCAACGGGTCAAATAAATATGTTAGTCCACCCTTAAACTTCCAGTACAACATCCTAAAGCACATGTCCTAAACAATGACATACCGCTTAGTTATTCTGCAAGAGATCAATTGCAACAACTCTACTATCATATTGAATTTCTCATTATAGATGAAACTAGCATGGTATCAGATCACATATTCCATACTGAATCAAATAAAATGCATAGACCCATCATCAAATAAAATATTTGGCGGTTGTTCAGTCATTGCATTTGGAGATTTCTATCAATTACAACATGTAGCATCACGATATGTATTCGACACAACAGTATACAGCATTTACAATATCTGGACAACATGCATTCAACCAATATTTTTGACCACAAATATGCGTCAGAGTGCTGATTCCCAATATGCAAACTTGCTCAATCGCATAAGAATAGGCCATCCCACAGCAGAAGATCTCAACTTATTAAAAGAACGAACAAAGATTCCTCTAAATATCAATCCATTTTGTGATGCTATCAGACTTTATCCAACACGTATTCAGTGTTCCAACTACAACAATGAAAAAATAATTAAGTTAAAACAGCTATGTCAAGACTATGAAACAAACTTAACAGTAATTGAAGCATTGCATACATCTCAAAATTCAAATACTGTTCCTGATCATCTTATACCTTCTGATGATTCATAATGTGGTGGACTGCCCAGAGTACTTAAGGTGGTTCCCGCATAATGAATGACCGGTTTGCCGTATTTATTTAACTCGCTCGCTCCGCGTCAATATTGCTTGGATTTTATTGTGCTTAACACAAATACTAATTCAACTATTCTGCCTTTCGATGGTGTATTCAAAATTATCATTGTAAGCCGCGTTTGTGAATGCCAGCTGATATTCAAACGACACTATTTTCACTAAAACTGCTGCCAAGCGTTATTCCCAAGTACGATTTTAATTAAACTTCGTGAACGGCCTTTTAAGGTCGCTAGTAATGTTCTGACGAGGTAAGAAAAAAATTGTTCGAGCCGAAATCACGTAACAACCGATTTGTCCAAATTTTGACAACAAAAATATGAATTGATGATTTCGGCTCGATCAATTTCCTTCTTACCTCGTCAGAACATTACTAGGGACCTTAAAAGGTCGTTCACGAAGTTTAAAAAAAATCGTACTTGGGAATAACGCTTGGCAGCAGTTTTAGTGAAAATAGTGTCGTTTGAATATCAGCTGGCATTCACAAACGCGGCTTACAATGATAATTTTGAATAAACCTTCCAAAAGCAGAATAGTTGAATTAGTATTTGTGTTAAGCATAATAAAATCCAAGCAATATTGACGCGGAGCGAGCGAGTTAAAAAATACGGCAAACCGGTCATTCATTATGCTGGAACCACCTTAAGCTTACTCCAAAAGCAAGGGTTATGCTCATAAGAAATATTCTCACATCTGATGGACTTGTAAATGGAGCACAAGGATACATTGACTCTATAAACTTTAGAGATCAAAACACAAAATTGCCTCACTCTATTTCAGTTATATTTGATAATCCAAATATTGGTAACGTTTTTATGGGCAATACCAATACTACTGCAATTGATATAAAACCATACACTGTAAGATTTTATGGAAAAGAAGGTACAGAAATTGAAAGAACACAAATTCCTCTTGTACCATGCTATGCTATGACCATTCATAAATAATAATCACAAGGAATTACATTGGAACATGCAGTTTTAAATCTAGGAATAAAATGTACCAAACCGGGACAAGCATATGTAGCTCTCAGTAGACCTAAAACTTTAAAAGGATTAGCTCTCATAGATTTCCATCCAAATTATATCAGATCCTCTCAAAAAGTGCAACAGGAATATATAAGACTTTCTAAAAAGTCACAAAGTAAACAACAACATAACTAATCAGATATCACTTAATTCCTAATCCAATTTAAAAATAATATTTACTTTCAGAACCACCAAACCATGAAAAAGCAAACACCAAATAAAAGCACCATCCAAAACCTCCACGTTACTGAAAAACCATCTGCAACACCACTGGTTGTGACAATCTTGGCATCAACAAATGAATCACTAATTCTCTGTGATCAAACAGGATCAATAAAGGCTCTATGCTACAAGAAACTACAAGACTTCCTAAAGCCAGACAATTACATAATGATTCTCAACCACATAATCAAAAGCATTGATGACAAGTTAACACTAGCAATAACAGAAAACACAAAAGTCTTCCTAACATCACCATTCAAGATCCCACAAGATGTCATACAAACAGCACAAACTGATCTGAAATTAACTTCAGCAGCATCTCCATTTGTGACCATTCAAGAAGGAAAACAGTCACCCAAGAAACGAAAACTATCTGTGGAAGGGAAAGTGATCCAGGTACATATTAATACTGTAAACCTATTTGTCATTCTTATACTATTTAATTCATAAATTATACTGCACTGCAACCTCCATAATTTATAATCATCCAATCACGAATTCCCTGGAAAAAGAACTGCATATTTATACAAGGATTCATGATTATTTTATCAGCTTGCTACAACATATATACAACTACATTGTAGTACTACATCTGAATCCTTTTATCTCAAAAGCGGATCTAGGGGTAATAA
This sequence comes from Actinostola sp. cb2023, assembly GCA_033675265.1. NCBI lineage: Eukaryota > Metazoa > Cnidaria > Anthozoa > Actiniaria > Actinostolidae > Actinostola > Actinostola sp. cb2023. Next base: position 295,618 of record JAUJYZ010000861.1, on the reverse strand, counting down.
ATTGAATTGTTAGCAACCAATCATTTTCAGCTATCACAACTGATAATAAATTCAAGAGGTGCATTCTTCAATCTTAATCAATTATCATTTTTCATTGGAGCCCAGCTCTGTTGTGCTCCCCTCACCTTTATTGTAATTTTTTATTATCGTTATTATTATTCTTATAGTGGAAGATTAATAAAATTAAAAAATTAAACGTTTCATTCATTTTCATGTAGTGTTATCAAATAAGTTACTCGCTTTCAAAAATTCTGGCCTTGCCTTTGTATTTCTACCATTTTCTATAAACAACAATCTCACAATCTGCTATTTATTCAAATCCTCATTTTCAAAATTCCACTCTCAGGTTAATCCTGTCAAAAGAGTTAAACACAACCAGATTGATTTAAAGAATATAACCATCAAAGATATCACTGGTTCCATACAAGTCTCTCTTTGGAAGGAACAAGCTGGTTTAGAAGTAAATCCAGGAAAGTGCATAAAAATATCATCACTCCAAACGTCAACATACAGATCCAATGCTGTATTGTCCTCCACAAGTGCAACAAATATTCTGGTAAGTTATTTCCCAAAAGATAATTTTCACTTTCATGAAATCAATTGGTCACTTTTGGTTTATACATACATACATACATGTATACATTGCACATTTTGTACCTCAGTTTTACAATAAATATGGTTTAAAATATATACATATAAATGCTCATACAACTAAGTGTACACCAACATATCTATTACTAATCCAACAACTTTCATTTCGAAATACCTCAAACATCATACCCACCAAAAATTGCTTTCCGCTCTATATAGATTTATCATTAATACTCCTCTTTGCTTTCTACTAACCCTCAGATAACAGTGATCTAAACCCGGTATCTAGTGATGACGAGACAGAAGAGGAAGATTAAGCTGCAACAGTTGTTGCAATTCAACAGATTCAAAAATACAAGTCATGGATTAATGATAGTTGCCGAAATAAGAAGCTGAATAGTCAACTCATGTGCCCCAAATGTTATTCAATCTATTCAGAACAATCTGCTGGGCAAGCACTTATTGCAAACATTGGTGTCATGAAATACTTATTGGTGTCATGGAAGACTTATACTATATTTACTCAAACGTTTGCAAAATTATTTCCCACCATTGAGCATCACACACTCGAAAACACCTCCATAATGTCTCAGGTGTTACAGGAAATACCCTTTTCAATTAAGTATAAAAGCTCAAAAGACATAATCACTGACGTAAACAGGGTATACACGTTTTTCAGATTTTATATATTCAAATGTTTGTGTTCCATATGCATATAAAGTCTTATACAGCTATTTAAAAAAACGTTGTCTTGTGAATAGTGAATACCAAATAGTGCATTCCAAAACCGAAATGCATTATATATCAGCATATACATTGTATTTAGTATATCAGCTCCAATAGAGCAAGAAAACAGCTGCTGATATATTTAAAATATATCAAAGTATATCAGCAGTTGTTTCCTCGCTATATTGGAGCTGATATACTAAATATACTGACATACAATGCATTTCGGTCTTGGAGGCACTATTCGATATTCACTATTCACAAGACGACGTTTTTTGAAATAGCTGTATAAGTTACATATACTAACAAATTCACATTTCTAAGATAAAACAGCACTTAAGGTAATGCGATCGTGCATTCGTGCACATCTTTGCTGCGCATGATATTCAATGGCGATTATCTAAAAATCTAAGTCGGTGACCTATCCTGATTTTTCCACTGTAAGTCTGGGTCAACTAAAGCTAGAAAATATCAAAAACTGAAGACAGGTCTTCGAGCTATTTTTTTAGTAAATTTACGAAGTGTTCATTTTCGAACTACTTTTCATTGGTTGAGCTTCCTGTGGTAGAGCTCTTTCAATATGGCCGATCACGCATTTTAATATTCAACGGCGAATATCTAAAAATCTAACACGGTGACCTACCCTGATATTTTTGCCTGGAGTAGGTATTTACGAAAGCTAAAACATATCAAAAAATGAAGATAGGTCTTCGAGCATTCTCGTACCCAGAGCTCCTCGGTCGGTCGTTCCTTCTCCCGTCGTAGGCTCTGGTAACAGCCATTTCTAGGCCGATGCTGATTGGTCCAAATGTCCGCGCATGCGCGACTTTCATTTGAAAATTCATTTGAGAATCCTCTGCGCATAGGTATAACACACAAAGCTGACTCTTTTTCTAACGGGCTCAGATGGATTTTCAAAATGGCGGACGGTCTGAATGGTGGTCATTGCTACTATTTTCTGCTAAGAAACTGCAATGATTTTACTGGTCACAAAGAAAAACACGCAAGTTTGGTTCTGCACTTGTTTTCGCTTCTCTTCTGTCGAGGCAAGTGATTAATTTACGCCATAAATTACCTCCTTCAACAACGGACTACGATACCGTTGAGACAGAACAAAATCAGTTGGCTTCGTTTCGGGTTCCTTTGCAAAAAAATAAGCATCCATATAAAATGTCGTGTTTTTGTGAATGTTAAAAGAGTACAGAACAAGATTGGTGGGTGCATTTTCTTCCCTTCTCAGTAAATGTGCAGATAAAAGTACAATCTTGTAAAGACTAATAAATTACTTGCCATATCATGTTGTTGTATTTGAGTAATACCCTGTGTATCATTTGCCCTATTTTTCCCCAAGGCAGACTCAGTGAAGTCTATTGATGAGAAATATTTCAGCATATTTCGTGTATCAGTAGTATTCTACATACAGCTATTTCAAAAAACGATGATACTGAATATAGTGTATTCCAAGACCGAAATGCATTTTGGGACTCGTGTATTATTGTCTAAAGTAATATAAATAATAGTAATTTAGTTTATTTTTTGTGTATTCCGTCAGAAACAATATACTAGCTCCATATGGCGAACAAATCGCTGTATATTTATTTTTTATTTCAAAATAACGAGGCCCACAATGCCCTTTGGTCTTGGAATACACTATTCAGTATGCAGTATTCAGTTTTCAACGTTTTTTGAAATAGCTGTATATAATACATATATTTTAACATATTTTATATTTTAGCTTTCTTTCTTTCTTTCCTAATATATTAATTTAGCTTGTTTTGAAGATGTAGAAATGCTTCATTAAACCGTTATTATTAATTATTATTATTAAAAGGCTGTATGCATTCTTATTTTTGAGAGGGGAAGTACACTATGCTGCTGTTATCCCCTTGATTATATTCTATAAATAGAGGTTATTAGTCGGCTAAGCATTGAATACGACTATAATACTGTGTAGTAAAAATTCACAGCCGTATTAGATGCTTAGCCGATTAATAAATTGTTTATTACGGTATATATTTTGTCAAAGAAACTAGCTATTCTGATGAAAGAAAAACAACAAATTACAGTGAAAACTTGGAAATCTCTGTACGAGCGCACGCTATCCAAAACTGTAGAATTTCTCACGCTGATTGGTTAATTTTCATCACACGATTGTGCATGATTGATTGGAAAGCCAGTTTGAAGTAACCACACAAAATACGGTCCCATATTTCGCGTGCTCTCGTGCATATTTCGTGCATTCTTTGACAAATAAATACAATAAAGTAAAATATTTAACTTCACCTAGTGGGTACTGATCAGCAATACATGCTTTGTTGTGTTTTGGAGGCTTTTAAAATGTTTTAACATTTGCCATCCAGATGAATTTTGTACCATGTGACCATTTATTGCAAAAATATAAAAGGACCTGTCAAGCACATTTTGGTCTAGGCCAGCCTGTGTTCTCTAAGGCTCTAAGGTTACTACTCTTTTTGAGTTTTTGTTAGGGCCACAAGTTTATCAGTTTCTCCAATACTGTCACGTGTCACCCTCTGTAAATAAAGTCTACTTACTTACTTACTTAAATAAGAAGTCAACCTGGCCTTGGGACAATTCAATGAAACTTTTACAACTGTAATTTACAAGTGTAGCCATTGTTCTTGTAAAAGTGTTATTGAAAAGTATCTGATTGGGAGGGTGGGGTAAATTTCAGCCTGCAGTTTCTAAATATACTTGCTTTTGCATAGCACGCTCAATTCTGGGTGTCCTCTTGTTTTATTCAAGAGTGTCATAAAAATAAATACTTCAATTTCCTTAATTTGCATACTCTTTCTGCAATCCTGCACCTTTGTGTCACTGTCTACCCTACTACATGTAGCAGAGTTTTTTCTACTCACCAGGAAAGAGGCGCAGGGTAGCCACTGTCATGCACATTATTGAAAAATCTCCAAATAAGTCTTAGGCATAATGACCCTCTCTTTCCCTCTTTCCTTTCCCTCTGATTAAAGTGAAATACAAATGTTTATCTTAGCTACAATATCTAACCATGCAACTAGGAAAGGCTTTCTCAGTGAAATTTCTTTGAAAATACGGGCTCTGGTTGCATGGTTAAATAATATTAATATTGTCAAAATGGATTTCTTGCAATAGTCCCTTTTCGCGTTCACAGATCCCCCAGAAACCGCTGATATTGATATCAGACGAATTTGTACAGGGTTAGCCTCGAGTCAGTGAAAATTATCAAATATCAACAAGAACACGAAAAAATGTTTACATGAAACAATAGAAACATTTTTGAATTGCACGGACTGGTTTCTGAATCGAGGCTAACCCAGTAAATGCGTCTTTTGTCAAGGACAGCGGTCATCTCTAAACAACGCGAAACTGGAGTATTTGAAACTACAACAATAATATTATTATTGTCAAAAGTTGGAATCTACAATGTAGAATAAATCTGAATAAATTATGAAATCTACAACAGTCTATTTTGTAGATTTCATAATTTATACAGATTTATTATTTATTATTTTTACTGCACTTGCAATCACATAATGGTTGGTGAAATATTTTGAGACAATTATATCACATCCATCATTCCCTAATCTGCCAAAGAGCATGTTAGACACACTAAACATTGACATGTGAGAATGGAACAGTGGATGAAAAGATGCAAGACAAACTGACAAATAACCTAATGTTCCTTGGGATGCTACCTCTGACGATCAATCTAAGCCTGGATGATTATACATGTACATGTAGTTGGTCTTCTCTGAGGATAGTTATGATAATTAAAAAGTTGAATTAAATAACACAGAAAACAATGTCAAATATTACACATCTGCTCTGATAGAGTCTATGTGTACCGGAAGTATGTTTCCATTGGCATCCACCACTTCTGGTGTTTCTAAAAATAGATTTAGTGAAATTAAGATATCCCAAGGGCAATACAGCGAGACTCCCTCGGCTCTGTCCCTTATGCCCTCTTGGAGTATTGAATTAAATTGATGAACAGGGCCCAAAAATAGCTAACCTAGGGTAAAATATTAAGAATTAACACTAGGTTAGCGAATTTATCCCCGGGTTAGGGTTGACACACTTTCGAACAACCGGGCCCAGATGTCAAGCTACAGGATATCAATAATTATATAAGTATATATAATGTACAAGAAATACTATTTAAAAATAGTATTACATACATGTACATTTTATGTACTTATTATAGTAGCTGAGTTTAATTATTGAAATCTGTAGGATTTTTTCTGTAAATGGCTGCAAGAAAAGCAAGAGTGTTACAAGAAATCCAGTGATTATTACTCAACATTCAACAGAATCCTGAGCCATTTCATAAATTAATGAAAGTATTAGCTTGGTATTACCTTACAAGTACATTGTAAGTTTTGGCATTAAAAAAATATAGAAATCATATTTTTTAGAGTTTTTATTTGGTTCTGCACACATATTACAGGAAATGAAAACAAACTAATGTAAGATAAATGAATGTCACTGTTTACTATATTAGCAAATATTAAAAGAAAGTGCATAAATTCTATATGTAATTAACTGTAGGGTGTGCACCAGTGTTGGTTAAAGTAGTAAGTAGTTAAAGTAGTTTGGGATTTTATTGTATATTTATATTGGGTTGGTAGGGGTGGTGATTGAATAATTATATTATATACTTTTTATAATATTAGATTTTAGATTTTTTAGCACGTGCACGTTCTCACGAGTTTTATTGTAAGCTCTTTTGTGTTCTACGTGAATAAATAAATTATTATTATTATTATTAACAACATTTACAACTGTAAAAGTATCTATTTACAACCTCCCAGATCTGTGAAGCATGGCTGCATGGTGCAAAAAATAGAAATTTATGTTTCGATCAACATCTGTCAGAGAGTTCAGAACATCAAATCTCCACTACTGGGTCAATTAAGACTGATTACACTAGGGGTATATCCTTAGTTATAGCCTGCGTAGGCAGGCTCTAGGAAAAAGGGTGGTTCAATTAAGCTACCTTAGTTCCAAAAGGTCAGATCTTATTTGTTCCTAAGGTATATAAGCAACCATGAGTGTCTTGAGTCAGAATTATCATCTGATATTATGATGCAAAAATCATCACATGAGCAACATAGCACAATTATCACACAATTTATGTGGTGGTGGCAGCACATAATTTTACCCCTAAAAGGTACCAACTCTAAAGTGACAAAAACTACAACTGTCATTCCGGCTGTCATTATTATCTTATCTCGGGTCATTGATCTTGGGTATCTTATTTACTGACAAGCACCCTAAATGGTACCGGCTTAGTCTCTTGTGGTCCTATAGATTTGTGTTACCCTATTAAAGAGGGTGGTTCCACACGACCCCACAAGCTTTAGCTAAAATAAGTAATATCGTGTTTAAATAAAAGTTATTGTATTGTATTGTACTTTCTGAAGACAAAGGGACTGCTGAAATTAAAATGCTTTAAAATAACTACTCTTCTACATGAGATAGTGTACTAGCTTCTCTCTCAAAAAGAAGAATGTAAACAGCCTAATAATATTTCTCATCAATAGACTTCACTGAGTCTGCCTTGGGGAAAAATAGTGCAAACGATACACAGGTTATTACTCAAATACAACAACATGATATGGCAAGTAATTTATTAGTCTTTACAAGATTGTACTTTTATCTGCACATTTACTGAGAAGGGAAGAAAATGCACCCCACCAATCTTGTTCTGTACTCTTTTAACATTCACAAAAACACGACATTTTATATGGATGCTTATTTTTTTGCAAAGGAACCCGAAACGAAGCCAACTGATTTTGTTCTGTCTCAACGGTATCGTAGTCCGTTGTTGAAGGAGGTAATTTATGGCGTAAATTAATCACTTGCCTCAACAGAAGAGAAGCGAAAACAAGTACAGAACCAAACTTGCGTGTTTTTCTTTGTGACCAGTAAAATCATTGCAGTTTCTTAGCAGAAAATAGTAGCAATGACCACCATTCAGACCGTCCGCCATTTTGAAAATCCATCTGAGCCTGTTAGAAAAAGAGTCAGCTTTGTGTGTTATACCTATGCGCAGAGGATTCTCTTCTAAAAAGCTCCGAGCATTGTTATAGATTGACCAATCACGATTGAGCATTTTCAAATAAAAGTCGCGCATGCGCGGACATTTGGACCAATCAGCATCGGCCTAGAAATGGATCGTAAAAGGACAGTCAAAATGTTTTGTTTTTGAAATTTTGGCTTTGAAAACTTATTGTTCAATGCAATAAAATGACAAATTTCGGGTTTATCATTATATTATGTTAACATATATATCATTTTAAATTATTGCTTTTATTATTACCGACCTATATGGACAGCAAGAGCTTGTAATTCCATTATCCATTTTTGCCAGAAAAGATGGCCACAAGCCCCATCTTTGAAAAATTATATCTTCTCAATGAATTCGGTGACCCCCATTTTTTATTTCATTTTTCTACTCTAGCACTCAAAATCAAAATTTGTGCCAAGTTTAAAAAAAATTGTTCGACCATAAATTGCACGATCGCATTACGCTTATTAATGATAAAAGATATATAAACACTTAAGTTACACGAACACTCACAAGATTTATAGATACATCATACAATAAGGCTTATGTATTTCGTTTATCAAATATGTATTTGTGTTCCTTTACATTATTATAAAGGTATTTGAAATATTTTACCGAAAATTTCACATTCCAAGCCCACCTTAAATATTGTGGAAATAAAGCGTTATGTCCAAATTTAATTAATTACACGTGTTCATGCACATGCAAAGGTCCTTTCCGTCTATTTCGAGTAACTAAGGGTCCTAAACCGCTGACCAATGTAAATACACCTCGTGACCAGTGCAAACAATTTTCCCATCATCCCTCCACCCCCTTCCCCAAACAGATCTTCATTTTTATTAGGACTATTAGATATAAATGGTCCGAAACATCATTGCTTTTGAAGCAATATAGGCTTGTTCCTTCTGTAGGACTTTTTCACATGTATGTGAAATTCTGCTATTTTTTTCACATGCTTTTTCCTTCTGTAGGACTTTCTCACATGTATGTGAAATTCTGCTATTTTTTTTCACATGCTTTTTCCTTCTGTAAGACTTTCTCACATGTTTTTTTACATGCTTTTACCTTCTGTGGGACGTTTTCACATGTATGTGAAATTCTGCAATTTTTTTCACATGCTTTTTCCTTCTGTAGGACTTTTTCACATGTATGTGAAATTCTGCTAATTTTGTTCAAATCCCTTTTCCTTCTGTAGGACCAGAGGGAAGAATTGCATTTACTGACAAAGTAAGTAGGCAAGTAAAGGAACTTAATCAGAATGGCATCATTCGGGTTATTGCTGGTACGGGTGAAGAAAGTAATAAGAATGAAACTGGGAGCTATGCGGCCTTTCGCCAACCCATGGGCCTGTGTACTGAGGGTAGTAACATGTTTGTCACGGATGCCAAATTGACACCATTAAGCAACAGTAAGTGGCACAATACAGTTCTTAGAAAAAATTGGGCGGTTCTACAGTGCATTTTCTGTCCATTTAAAGAATAAACCAACCCCAAAACACTCACTTGTAGAAGCACATCAAATGGTGAAAACTGTTTCCAGCTATGTCAAGTCAACGGTTTCTGCTGTTCAGGTAGCCCTTCATTCAGACTGTACTACCACTGTTGCCTCAAAAACAGTCGAGTTTCTACAACTTGTGGTAACAACTTGTGGTAGAAGGTCTTGACAAGCTGATTGCAGATGTGACAGAAATCAACAAAGATCGAGCCAGAGGTCTGTCTTATGGTACAAGTTGAATCGCTTCATGCTGTGAGCCACTTTAAACATCCTACTTGTACACCTCTTGAGTACTCACAAGATTTTGGCAATGCAATGAACGAGTCTCTGAAGCGCACTTCACAATGGGCAGCGTATTACTTTACGCACCAAAAGTCATACTACCCAGTACCAGAAAATACGATAGCCTTGAAAGATATCCCTAATATGGCCCAGCTCCCTGTAAAGAAAATGAAGGCACCTGACCAGGCAAAGATCAGAGAATGGGCTCAGGAACATGCTAAGGCTGTGCAACAACGTACAGTAAGACAGAACAACACAAAGCATGCTGCCGGAACCCTTCCCTTAAACATGTACCAAAAAGACTTGGCTATTGGAGAGCGAGTAAATTTGGATGATACTGATCCAGCTGATCGTGAGCTAGTGGACACAAGACAGACAAGAGACCAAGAGTCAGAATATGATTCTGATTCATCGGACGAAGAAACTGCCCCAGAGAATGAAGAAACATCAAATAACTTAAATGACAATGCCATAAACTTTCTATCAAAATCAATTTCCACTCGATCTGGTAGAGTAGTCACCCTATCACATAAAGCTCTGTCGTCGTATTGAAGGCTATGCCACGCTTCTTGTAAGCAAGTACGTAAACTAAGTTTATTGTTTTGTAATGACTGATTCGCAAAAGCAATATCATTAATATATTTATAAATAGAATTACAGTAGAATCCCGATTTCTCGTACCTCCAAGGGAAACAATAATTGCTTCGAGTTATCGGGAGTTCCAAAAAACTGAGGGTTCGAGAAATCGCGATTCTACTATATTTGAAACGTGACTAATTATCTCGATGCATCAATTCATGCTAGCTTTTTTAAAGCATCTAAAGTTAAAAGTCGTGATTCGTGAATTTGCCTAAAAATTGTACGTGACACGTGAATTTTTAAAATATCGACGCGTTAAACGTGATGCCGACCCCCCCTGTGACACCCTGATGTATATGAATGTACATGTATATGAGTGATAGAGAGAAGTAGACAAGTGATTTTACATCTTACTCTGAACAAATAATTTTTGTAACAGCTCCATTTTATAATTTTATATTATTTTTGTGCATATGGCACAAATAACATTTTACAGAAAATAGACTGAAGCTTTAGAATTGCAGAAGACATGCACATACTTGTATTTGTATATAGATATCATATGTAAATATATTCAACATACAGTTAATCCAAAAAAGGTTGTCCAGAATATATACAAGTATACACATATAACTATCACGTGACCGCATATACAGAATACATTAAAAAGGTTAAAAAGGTCTTAAAGTATTGATTTTATACTGAATAATGTAGCCAAAAGCTAATTACTAACAAGGGAACCTGGAATTAATGTATTCCGTATATACGGTCACGTGATAGTTATATGTGTATATCTGTATATATTCTGGACAACCTTTTTTGGATTGACTGTATAATCATATGTGAAATTGTTACTGTTCATAATTTATTTTGATCTCTTAATTTTAAAATTAATGTACATATATTAATTATTTTATGAATTAGTTATTATACCAATAATTAACTGTAAATATTGAATTGAAAATTAAAGAATTATTATTATTTTAATGGTATCACATAGTATGTCTTTCAACACAAACTCTTCGTGATATCAAATTCCAAAATATTCCCAAAAATTCCTAGAAAATCCTAAAAATTCCTACGAAATCCTAAGAATTCCTAGAAAATTGACCTACTGATTATATGTCTGGGAATTCCTAGGAACTGTTTTCCATCCCAATGACCCATTTGGAATTCCTAGAAATTCCGATTCCGAATTACCGTGAAAATTCACACCTTGATTCCTAGGAATTCCTAGGAATTCCAAGGTTGATTTCACATTTTACAACATCTTACATAAATACTGCATTCTGATTGTCTGAGAGCTATGATCACTAAGAGGACAGACACATAGATGACGTAATGTTTGTTGCATTGACAATCGTCTGCTTTCTACAAATATTGCAACTTTATTTCAAAACTATTTTTTCTGTAAAATAAAACACAACTATGGAACCAGAAGAGTTTCCCAGTTTCGAGGTGAACCTGGGGGAGAGTATTCCTGACGAAGTTCTCATTCAGGTAGTAGAAAAAGTAGAGCAAGAAGCGAGACAAACTTCTCGTTTCGTGAGGTGCGACGAAGCAGATTTGAACAAGTTATTTGAAAGTGCGAATGCCAAAGGTACCAAAAGAAACACTAAATGGGCCATAAAACTCATTGAAGGTAAACAATGAACACTTTTTTATGCAAATAAAAGAAAGTATAGCAACAAAACAACTCTTAATCAGTACTCACACATTGTTGATCCAATTTGCAGAATGGCGTCACGAGCGCAAACCCTTACCAAAATTTGATATACAAAATGTATAATTTTTCCATACAAAATGTATACAACACAGTGTGTACATTTGTATACATTTTGTATACAAAAGATATATTTGAAATGTATACTTTTAGTATGCACAATTTGGGACTCATGTGTATACATTTTGTATACAACAGAGTGTATACATTTTGTATACAAAAGATATATTTGAAATGTATACTTTTAGTATGCACAATTTGGGACTCATGTGTATACATTTTGTATACTACAAAGGAATACAAAATATATACATCAAATTTATGTGTACAAAATGTATACATGAATATAATCTAACAAACCATGAAATACCAATACACTGAATGCACAGTAGTTACCTGTTTTATGTACATTCATTTTTGGAAATCGACATCCATAGAGATAATAAGACAATTAAACCAGGTCCTGGTAAATGTTTATTCAATAATAATAAGAACTGGAACAATAAATATTATTTAAACAAATTTATCCATATATGTATATTCAGGTTATTATATATATATATTCTGATTCATGTTTTAATACTATATTCATATAAATAATTAAATACTTGGATTTTAAAATGCATATTCAGTAAATTATGTGGTAATTATATTATATGGTAATTATAAATACATACAGCAATATGGAGAAAGTTTGATAAAAATATATTGACTATATAAAATAGCTACATCAATAATAATTGTTTTTGTGTGTTTGTTTCTCAGAATTTTTATATATCATCTATAAAATGTGATAATTATTAAAATATATAGTCAATCTCAATAAGGTTGCTTTGCTGGGTTTGAAATTTTACATTTATACATATATACTGTAGGTACAAAATGCAGGTTTGGGACCAATTACCATGGTTATATTAAATGATGGGATGTTTGCGAGAATATATTTGTCATATACTTCATACAGTCCGCAAGGTTGACATTAGAAATGTTGAACTAATGGAAATATATTTCATTAATTTATATACAAATTTGGAATTTCTTGAAGAAATGTTGCTACAATCGTTTCAAAATACCTTGACACACTTTGAGAAATTCGGACACTTTTTGGCGCGCACGAATTTGGGTTTTCGTCCCCCCCCTCCCCCTTTCAATGTTGATTGAGAGCGATGTCGATCTACTGCGTCGTGTTCACCACTCAACATTGTACTGGGGGAACGGGGGTTGAGAGTTCTAAGAATATTATTTCAGGCGCAGCGTCACATTTCTGAAATATCGGTATAAAAAAGACTATTTGTGTCAACTATTTTGCAAACGACTGTAGCTGAATGTAGCCTGCATTACAGCCAAACAAAACACTCAATGCCAGAAAGCTTGTTCTAGACTCCCCCGGAGGCGTACTTTGATTTCAGTACGCATTGTGATTGGTTGCTACAAACTCATTCATACGAGTTTTGTGATTGGCCAGCGAGAACAACCAATCACAATGAGTACTGATCATCCCATAATATTTACATAATTGGCCCCAAACCTGCATTTTGTTCTTATAGTATATATGTATAAATGTATATTTGAAACCTGACAATAAACCTTCTTGAGATTGACTACATTGTATATATGAAAGTATGTAAATAGTTAGCCATTTTTGTTCTCATGGTAAAAAATATTACACTCAAAGTAATACAAATGACTAAATACTGTACTCTTCAATAGGGAAGTTATTCCTTATTTTGGTTTTAATACTTCTCGAGATTGGAGAGCTGGCAGTTTGTTTCTAAGGCTTACTCTTATAGCAGATTGTGAACACTCTTTGTGCAGTGCCATTGTAAAATCTGGAAAAACACAGTAAAAATAACAGTTACATGTAAATAATTATTGCATGTTACAAATTACAATATATTTGTTGTACAGTATAGAGTGCAGACACTAAAAAAGTACAACATAAATAGTACTATTTAGTAGAGTGCAAACCATATGTCCATGAAACAGTACTAACTAATTAGTACTGATGAAACAATAGAAAACAATGGAGATAGAGTGGTTTTCAGCAACCCGTGAAACAAAGTGTACTAATTAGAGTGTAATAGTCAAATAAACACAATAGAAAACAAAAGAAGTGGAGTATAATAGTGCGTAATACGCTAAAGTGTACAGTATTTCACGGGTTTATGAAAACCACTCTAACACTATTTAGTAATAGTACTATTTCACGGACATAGAGTGATTCCAATAAACCTGGGCACTACTAATTAGCTGTCAGTGTTTATTAGATGCAAAGTAACAAAAGAAAACAAAAGAGTGAATGTCTAATAGTGTGTATTAGGTGTAGTTAGCAATGCCCAGGTTTATTGGAATCACTCTATATGGTTTGCACTCTATTAAATAGTGATATTTCTTTTGTTTTCTATTTAACAATTAGACACCAAAGGCGAGGTGAATATCGGTGAATAATAACCGAGACGAAGTCGAGGTTATTATCACTGCTACATTGTATTCACTGAGCCTGAGGTGACTAATTGTTTTAGTAGAATTACACAGGTGATTATTTGAAAAAATAAAAATAATAAGCATTTTAAAGAAAATACATTTTTATTTCATACTGTATTTCAAAAGCTGGCAGCCATTTTGTCTAAATGCTGTAGGTAATCAGCGCGCTTGATTTTCTATAATCACCTGCGTAATTCTACTAATGTTTAATAACACTCTCAGTGTTTTAGTGTTTGTACTCTATTAAATAATCACTTTTTAGACTTATGGCACTCCTCATGACTGCCATTACGCCTTATTCTAAAATGGCGACTGTAGCATGAAAGCGAGGTACAGTGTATCTAGGGCCAAATTGCTATAGACCCCTTGCAGTAATGTCTCTCTGAATGGGAGACAAAACAATGAAAATATTTTGCAAAAGAAAGGTTTTCAATTCTCAGGAGAGAGAATAACTATTTGTTTGTCCCCCAGAAATCAATAATTTCATCTATACTTACAAATGATGCTTTCAAGAATGTCCTTGTCAATAGCTTCTTTACCATTGGCACCAGTTAAATTTTTTCCAACCAATTCAGTGTTGGTATAAAATACATTTAACAGGCAAGCTGCACATGATGATGCTGTTTTCCTCCTTGAGGCTTGTCCGATGGCCACTGGGTGGACAAATACCTGGGGGTAAGCAGGTGTTAAAGGAACCATCTGAAACAAAAAATAATAATGAATATTTAACAGCTATTTCTATGGGCATAAGCTTTAAAATATGTAGTTGCTGACAGAACTACCCTGAATTTTAAATAAAGGTTTTCATTCATTCATTCATAGTACCTGAAATCTATCAGCCAACAAATTGTTCACTTTTCCAGGTCTTGGTGGCTCAGTTACTGTATCAAAATAAGTATTTTCATGTCGTTTAGAAATAAAATAACAATAAATTATTAGTAATGTAGTTCATATGGTTTCATCAAGCATAAAAAGACTCAGAAAAATACCGAGCCCAAGCGACAAATCACCAAATAAATTATTAATTAAAAGTAATCTGACAATTGATTATTATCAAACATTGATGACTGTGTCTGCTTAATAGAGGTGACCGCAATATTTTGGACTTTGACAACCGACTGCTGCTTTACAGGGCCACTTAAAACAGGTTTTAGCCTGTGGCCCTCTGGTGAGAGGGATGGTGGCCGACGCTAGCGTCCTTTGCAGACACTTTTAATGTCGCGGTTTATCCCTCTCCGGGTAAACCGCGACATTAAAAGCGTCTGCAAAGGAGGCTAGGCCGACGCAGGCTAAACAGGTTTTTACAAGGCAAACATTCAAAGCTGTCTTGTGAATAATAATAGTGCTTTATAAGACCAAAATGTATTTCAGAATGTCGACTGAAGTAAATATACATGTACGCTAGCTACATGCATGTTACCCTGCTAGCAGAAAATTCCCTCTGCTCGCAGGGTACATGCATGTATATATGAGCTGGCATTAACATGGGTATCGGTAACTTTAGTCAACTGCACAAGACTCACATATTTTGTCCTATGAATGCACTAGTATTCAGCAACATTAACAATTTTATGAAGTAGCTGAATGTGTTTACTGTTAGCTAGATTAGCTTATCAGTTACTCTGAATAACATTAATTTACCTTATTTTAGATAAATTGAAAAATAATAATTGTAAAAAAAAAGAAAACAACGTTATAGTAGGTATAATACAATATTATTGTTGTTGTTGTAGCTATCAATAAAATAATTAAATTAAACATTTACAAATGTACATGTACCTTTGTTTTCAATCAGCTCTTCAATCTTGGCATAAAGCTCAGAATTCTCCAGTTTTAATTTTTGGCATGAGCTGCAGTGATCATTAGGGGTATGCGTAGAAGATGTAATTCTTACAGATTTTTATTAATATGGCACGATAACTAGTAAATATCATTTACCTTCGTCTTCGAAACGGGTAACTGTTCTTTTTTCACGTTGATTCATCTCAATTACGAGTCCAAATACAGCCAAGCTCCTTTGAAGACCAGTACGAGCAGCGAAGCAACAGTTCGGTGGTGAGGCGTACCTGGTACAAAATTCCCGCCTAACTTGGTCATGCGAGCTGGTCATGCGTGGTAAGGCATGAATGAGTAATTTATTTCACATCAACAATGGGTCCCAGGGCCCTCTCCTCTCGCTATTTAATGGCAGACGAATTGGTCAATCTCCTGTTATTCAAAGTTAACGATGACATCGACACCGAAGGATACCAACACTAAATCAAATGCAAAACGAAGGGGCAACTACAGCGATTACTTGTCACAACCGAAGTTGAAAGCTCCCAAATCAACGTTTTATCGAGAGAAGCACGCTTTTCCAACTCCAAGCACATCGAGCACATCTGATAGTTTAGAAAATGAAGAATTTGAAGAACGTTTAATGCCTGAGGAATATCTTCGCCAAAGAAATAGTAATCATGACGACGACACTTTTTCGATTGAGAGTGATATCGAGATATTGGGAGATAAGGATGACATCAATGAATCATGGAATGGAGTTGATGCCCAATCAATTGATGATCTATTGAATCTTGAACATGACGAACATGACCCTACCATTCAGTTTGCTGACGATATCGATACTGATGACGACATTGACTTCGAGTTAAACGATACTGAAATGCCAGAAGAAGATAACAGCAATAAATTTGGGGGTCCTGAGACTGCAGATCAGTCATCGCAGCTGTTTGAGGGAGCTAGGATTAGCCTTGCAGTTAGTTTGTTGCTCATAATCAAATATTCCATGCGTCACAGTATAACAGGAGTGGCATTAGCAGATCTCTTGTTGCTCATTGAAGTGCATCTTCTTTCACCGAATACGTTTGGGAAATCCACAGCAACTCTCCACAACTTTTTCAAGAAACTCAAAAACCCAATTGAATACCACCATTATTGTTTATTTTACTATGAGTATATTGGTACAAGAAAACAAGACCACACACATTGCCCCAACAGTCACTGCCTGAAGGACTTTGGTAATAAAAACTCTATTGGTTACTTCATTGTCATCCCCTTAATCAATCAACTTCAAGCTCTTCTTGCAAGTAAGTTTTTCATGCACATACTGATCGACTTAATAACAATTTATAGATCACAAGATAATGTGTGCAAGCGAGCACAAAGCATCCTGAGAGTCCGAGTACAGTGTGAGTGAAATAAAGAAATCAATGATTGAATCAACTTTTTAGAATCTAGCGTCCTTTATTAGCAGTAGAATTATCAGCAAACTATATACAAATTAAAAGTAAGAATGATAAAAACCCTAAAGTACATGTACTCAGTTTCCCATAATGCTTTGTTGCATTTAATCCTTTGTGGGTTAGGGTGGGTTAGACAAGAAAAAATAATCAATATTTAGAACAATTTGATTGAATTTGACTCAATCCAAGTTTAAATATGAGTGGAAGACCTTTATGGCAAGTCGAAACCTTTTGCTGGCCATAAAGATCGGACGTGAATGTTTTATATTACTTATCAATCGTCTAGGTTAGCTACATGTAGTTCGTATTTTACTAAAATTCTCAAAAGAAAATTTAATCTGGCCAAGAAAATCAAGCTCAAAGTTTATAATGCAAATCAGGACAAATCTTTATCTGATATAAAGACTCTGTCATGGTGTTGTTATTATTATTATTATGGTAGTGATTTTCTATTGTGTTTTGCTTATGAATTATTAATGCGTTTGATAAGTTTATAATATTGATTGCTTTGCATAATTCCTATCCAAAGGAGATGAAATACCACATTTGCTGATGTACCCATCCAAAAGAATCAAGAAGAATGTTGACAATTTGGAAGATATTTGTGATGGCCGACTTTACAAAACACATTTTGACCCAGATGGTTTCTTTAATCACACAAGTGAGGCTGCAAAGAAAAAGGAAATCCATTTATCTCTCCAAATTAATACAGATGGTGTCTCTCTCTTTCGCTCCTCAAAATACAGTGTTTGGCCTATATACTTCCTTGTAAATGAACTACCACCAAAAGTCAGGTATTTTTTTCTCCAAATTTATGAAATGTTTTCATACATACTGTACAGTATGTAAAATATGATATGTAAATTAAGAGTAGATTTACACCCAAGACTTACCGGTAGTTTATATGAATATGGATTGAACAGCAGTTGGTACATTTTAGAGATAAATTTGATGACCATCATATCAAAAAGAATTAATTCCATACCGTATTTGTTTTACTTATTCATATCATTATTTTATTCATATACAGGAATAAGCGACAGTACCGTCTATTTGCAGGACTCTGGTTTGGTCAACATAAGCTACATTTTCAAACATTTATGCAGCCTTTTGCAATTGCATTGAAGGACATTTTTAATAAAGGTACATGCATGCATGCATGAATGTAAGAGATAAATACTGAGAACGGAGGCAATAAGCCATATAACGGCCCGAGGGATTTATAGTCTTATTGTCGACGTTCGAGGTATTTATCTGACTTAGTTTACATTTGACAATAGGTTTTCGTATGAAGCAATCTGAGGCATTTTCTGGTATTTTTTGGAGTGTTATTTAGCATGAATACTATGAATAGAATTGAGTAGCATTTGCTCGTTATGAATTCACCGGGATGTATTCATATACAACCCAGGGCTGTATATGCCATTGGATACATACCGGTGAATTCATAATGAGCAATTCAATTCAATTCTATTGTTCAACCGGTCAATAACGGAGATAAAGCCCTATGAATAACAAAGAAAACCGTGTCAAATTTAAACATACATATGATCTACATGTATAGAACATGATCAGGGTTATTCAGGGTTTCCATGAATTCAACTGCCATCAATACACATTTTATTTTCTATGATATAACAGGAAAAGTGTCTGTTCGTATATAGAACCATTAATTTACAAGACAAACATATGCAAACATATGTTAAGATGAACAAATCTTCCCATATTAATTGGCAAGCGCATTTGTCCTCTGATATAACACTATAGGCAGCCAGTCGGAGTAATAATAACATTCCAGAAATGACAGACCATATGTCTTACAGTGTAAGTCGCATATATTTTCTGATTGTCTGAACAGTACAAATGTATATGAACATTTTATACATTTAATCCTCTTAATCTATATGTTTTACCATTGTTTCTCAGGAGCACCAGTTGTAGTACACCAACAAGAAAAGATTCTTAGATGTGTTTTACTGTTTGGAACGTTTGATGCACCAGCTAAGTGCTTATTTCAACAGTTTTGCCAATACAATGCTTTCTTTGGGTGTCCATATTGTTTAAGTCCAGGGGAAACTGTAAAAACAAGCACCAATGGTCACACACATGCATATCCTTTTAATCGAAACAATCTAAAAACTGGACATGGTATAGAGAGAACTCATGATGAAACACTTGAGTTTGCAGCTGCTGCAACTAAAAAAACTGCGGAACGTGGGGTTCAAACAAGTGAAAAGGGCGTTAAAGATTTCAGCTGGTGTGCATTTGTTCCAAAGTTCGATATCATTCGTGGCTGTGCAATAGATTATATGCATGGCACTCTACTTGGAGTCGTAAAAATGCTCCTTACACTATGGCTAAATAGGTCTTACAGCAAAGAACCCTGGTCTGTGAGTCGACAAATCGATAAGCTTGATTCCAGGTATTTGAAAATGACACCGCCTTCCTGTATCACCCGTCTACCAAGAAGTCTGATTGCCAACTTTGGGCACCTGAAGGCCTCTGAACTGAGAACGTTCTTGTTGTTTTATTCCATTCCCTGTCTTCATGGTATATTGCCTGACATTTACTTTCAACATTATATTCTTTTGGTGGAAAGTGTTTATCTCCTCCTTCAAGACTCTATTGCACTTTCTGATGTCAAGAAAGCCAGTGCCCTTTTGAAACACTTCTGCCTTAGAATTGGTGAATTATATGGTTCTCGATATGAGACTTACAATGTACACTGCCTCCTTCATATGACTGAAAGAGTTTGTGATCTGGGGCCTTTGTGGACCCATTCATGCTTCTGCTATGAAGACTTCAATGGTGAGCTGAAAAGGATGTTCCATGGAACCCAAAGTGTTGAGGAACAACTGGTCCTTGCAGTTAGCACTGAAATTACTGAACTTACCCCTTTGTTAACTGAAGGATCTATTGCAAAGGAATTGTATGACAGGATGGATCATGGAAATCAGCCACAATTTAAAAAAGAAGGTATTGCCGATGGTTATTTCATAGTTGGTCCTTTTAAGATGGTCACATTATCATTGCAAGAGAAAGCAGTTGTAGAATCATTGGTTGGCCAAGTGTCAATGGTGCAAACATTCCATAGGATAATGGTTGGCAATCAAGTTATACACTGTAAAGAGTACAAACGGATGACAAAGAGAAACAACTACACCATTCAGTATAGTCCAAACACACTAATTAATTCTCCTGCCTATGGACAAGTCCAGTACTTTGTAATCTGTTATTCTGCCTGCCCCAACCCAAATTCCTGTTGTGATACATGTTTATGCAAGGTGCCCCACCATTTGGCAATCGTCAGCCATCTACACCACAACAAAGACTTAGTTCTTGAAAGTGACCCATACACAAATGCAAAATTAAATCACCTCATCCCAGTTTTAAAGCAAGATCAAGAGTCACTGAAGGCTGTCAAGATTCAACAGATTGTCAAACTGTGTATTTACATTGATTGTGACAACAGTGCCTTTGTTGGTGTGTTTCCTAATCAGTATGAGAAAGATTAATATTTATTAATGCTGGTTCAGCTGAAATGCTGCTTATTTTTAAATCATACAGACTGTCATATTTCAATAATTTTAATATCGTAGTTATTTGTCAATAGTAGTAGATAGTGTTGCTAACTTCAGATGACACTACCAGAGTTGTCCCCAATGTTTGCAACAACTTTTTTAATATTTTTAGACAAAAATATGATGCACTAACACTGCAGACCATTTTTGCTTTTCAGAAAAATACCATAATAGTACTTATATATTACAGCTTCGTTCTCATTTAAAAGGCTAGTAAATTAATTTGTACCACAACTATCTGCATGAGTATATAATAATATAGCTTTTTATATTCATGTACATTATCGATTGGACCAATAACTTGGGTTGTATAGTAAAATGTCCCTTTTGTACCTTATAAACTATACCTCAGAATCTCTTCACAATCTATAATTTCTATGATTGCATATTTGATGAATACATCAAATGTACAAACACCACTGGAATTGTTTGTGATGTACATGATGTATAGTTGATGTATTGTTTCTCTATTTCTTCTATATACATAAAGTATACATCAGAATGTCTTCACAATCTCTCATTTCGTTGATTGTATATTTGATGTATACATCAAATATACAAACAACCTTGTTGTATATCTATTGTGTATGATGTATAGTTGATGTATTGTTTCTCTATTTCTTCTATATACATAAAGTATACATCAGAATGTCTTCACAATCTCTCATTTCGTTGATTGTATATTTGATGTATACATCAAATATACAAACAACCTCGTTGTATATCTATTGTATATGATGTATAGTTGATGTATTGTTTCTCTATTTCTTCTATATACATAAAGTATACATCAGAATGTCTTCACAATCTCTCATTTCGTTGATTGTATATTTGATGTATACATCAAATATACAAATACAAACAGCAGTGATTGTATATCTGTTGTATACTTTTTAGCCTAAAATGTATACATTTTGTATCTCAAATTTTGGTAAGGGAAGCTACCAAGCCATTTCTTGATTTAATAGATGCTGAGCTTAATGAGGAGCTAAGGAAGTTTTATGCAGAGGCCAGAAACAAGAAGGGCGAAGAATACAGCCGTTCCTCTCTTCTGGGGTTAAGAAATGCCGTTGAACGCCATTTTGCAGCTAATGGTAGAGCAGTCAAGCTTACAAACAACCCTGTCTTTCACAGCTCTAACAAGATCCTAGAGTGTAAGCTGAAGGTGAACAGAAGAGAAGGGAAAGAAAACACCCAACATAAACCGCTAATAGAGCCACCAGACATCGTTAAGATCAAGACCGTCTCCTGCGCCAAGTATAGTTTATCGTGTGGTTGTACTGGTGTCGTCGTGGTTGTGAAGGGCAAAGGCAGCTCCGCCAGGAAAGTTTTACCTTTGATGTCGATGCTGAAGGCAAAGAATACACTACCATGACACACGAGGAGCAGACGAAAAACCACCAAGGAGGTTTTGGTGACAAACAAAGCCACGATAATGAAACCAAATTGTACTCAACTGGTGAAACGGATGATTCACTATGGTGCCTGAGAAAGTATCTTTCCAAACTGAACCCCAAACAGCAAGCGTTCTTTCAAAGACCAGTGCCAAGCTTTAGCCCAGAGGATCCCGTCTGGTATGAAAACAAGCCCCTTGGAGTAAACAAGCTAAAAGAAATGATGAAATCCATCTCTACTGGAGCTGGCTTGTCAAAAAGGTACACAAACCACAGCGTTAGAACAACGGCGATCACCATGTGGTCAGACGCTGACATCCCAGCTCGTCACATAATGAACATCTCAGGTCATGCAAACGAGCAAAGTATTGCACACTACAATAGAAGATCATCCGTTCAACAGTTAAGAGATGCTCGGAAGTGATTTCTAATGCTTTGTCATCTCCAGACGGAAGTGTTGACGTCCATCCAGCTCAAGCCGTTTCGTCTGCCTTGTCTTCTCCAGCGACGTCTTCGGTGCAAGTTTCACAGTCTAACATGGCCTTCAACTTCATTCCTGAAGTGATTTTTAATGGCTGCACAATCCAAAGTGTTAGTGTCTTCGTTGTTCAACAAAATGGAAATCGTTCAACTAATTGACAGAACTAAAAACGCTTCATTTTCAACTTTAGAACGTCCTTGAAAGGCGACTGAGCGTTTCTCAGTTTCTCAGCGTTTCTCAGACTGAGCGTTTCTCTCGCTGCGCTCGTGGTTCCACTTGAGTTTTGAACATTTTTTGACGTCATCTATGTTCAATAAGAGGACAGACAATGAAAAACTATGTTCGATTTGTTAAAGGGAAGTTAGGAGTATGAAGATATCGAACTTCACTTTCTCTAGTTCGTGACCGGTTTGATCTGTTGATCCGGTTCATGTTGCACGCATGGCTGGTGTCACACAACACCAAAACAAACTAACAAGTAACTCCGAAAAAACTGTGTGAGAAATGTTCATATTCATCCAGATTGCAAATAAATGTCTTCATTTGGTAATAAGGCTTTTTGATCAAAAGATTTAGGATCAAACAAGTCGTTTATGAGAATAATAATATTCCCAGGAACTCACTTCTCGTATTCGTAAACAAATATTTCACACCATGAGGCTTGAGCTTGGTTATGTTTGATAGTTTGAGTCGTTCTCTGGTCGTTTTGATTTACCAAATGAGCAAAAGTAACCGTATCTAATGTAAAAGTTCTTTTTGAAATACATTTTGTTGCATTTCAGAGTTTATCTGACTAGTTTTTATAAAGTTTCCAAGCTTCCCGTACATACTCACGGGTTCAACACACCATGTGTCAATCAAACTGTCTACAATTCTTCAACATCGTAAATCACGGCATTTGTGTTTTCCTAAATGACGGCGTTGTGTTTTAGAGAGGAAAAGTTTGAGGTTTCTAGATTTAGTAATCGTTGACCGATCTACTAGTAACAGTTTGTTACTTTGGGCGAGTAAATAGACGAACACGCTCCTGATTTCCATAGAAACTCGACCGGTAAGAAAAAAATCTCGATCGATCAGCCCCACAATATCAGATCATCGTCAATGAATATAAACCGTATAAAACACAATTCATCGATCACAAAGTAAATATAAAATACAGATATCATCAGACATGCAGTAATGCCGTCGTTGGAATTGTGGACGACGTGAATTTCAATGAGACGTTAAAACTGAACTGTACATTTTATCTTCGGTTAACCGATGTATTTTATCTTCGGTTAACCGATGTATCGCCAAACTGAAATATCACTTTAACCGAATTATCGGTTAACCGAAACCGAAATATCGGTTTGACTCAACCGATATATCGGATGGCTCCAAATGATATTTTGGTTGAACATCGTCCAATCACACCTCCATGCTTAGACGATATATCGGCCGATATTATTATATTATGATTATTATTATTATTATTTTATTATTATTATTATTATTTTTTTATTATTATCTGACGATGTAGAAACGTCGTAACTTATTATCGCTGATTTTTCTTATTCAATGTTTCCCTCAACCATTACTTATAAGATTATTATTATTATTATTATTATTATTGTTACTATTATATCGGAAGCCATGGCGATATATCGTTTTGGAGTGTGAAAAACTTTCTGACCGTACTATAACTTCAAGGGTCTTTTTTTCCCAAGATAATTACATGAAACAAATATTTGACAAATTCCCAGCGTTGATCCTGGTGGATGCTACTTATATATTGCTGAATTTAAGAATGCCAGTATATCTTCTGCTCTGTGTCGATGGCAATGGACTAAGTGAAATTGGATGTATGCTTGTTCTGGCAGAAGAATCAAGACATTATCAAAAGCGCTGTGAATGCCTTTAAGAAATGCAACCCTGCTTGGATAAATACCCAGGTTGTTATGTGTCACGAACTTAGGAATTATTTGCACTTTTGTTTACTTTTCTTTAGTTACTCCTTAGAGAATATTTAATTAGTCTAGTTGTACATAATTTATGTAAAGAATGTTTGTATAGTTACATCATTGCATTGTTTGGTTACATCATCGTATTGTCACAGCCTTCACTATATAAAACAGTACAGAACACAATACGGCACTCCTTAAAGAAGACAAGAAGACAGTTCAATTGCTCTCAACTCTGCTGGAACTCATCCACAAGCAGAGAATCGACTGGCCCCCATACTGCGATAGTGAAACCAGACGTGGTCAAACCTATTAGTACACAGTAAAGAAGAGTCCAGAGAACAAGAAGTGAGAAGTAAGGAAGAAAGGTACACTCAGGAGTACAATATTTGAGTCGAGATACAAAGTTTACTTTAGACGCAAGAAGAAACATTGTATTGTAGAGACAAGATAAACGTTTACAGAACTATAAGATACAAGGAGTTGGACGGCAAGCTGACAGATACGGACAACATAAGAACATTCAAGCTAAGTATTCAGTACTCAAGGCAAACCGAAATTAATACAAGGCGAATTTGAACATTGAACTGCAGCATATTTAGATATAGTAAACCAAGTTATTTCAAGTCGTTACATTAAGTATATTTAGATATAGTAAACCAAGTTATTTCAAGTCGTTACCATAAGTAAGATTACCAAGTCATTTAGTTGTTTCGTTTCGTTTTTCCATTTTGCACTGTTCCGTATTGATAGTATAACTTTAGTCGT
Organism: Actinostola sp. cb2023; assembly: GCA_033675265.1. Lineage (NCBI taxonomy): Eukaryota > Metazoa > Cnidaria > Anthozoa > Actiniaria > Actinostolidae > Actinostola > Actinostola sp. cb2023. The sequence goes on along the minus strand of JAUJYZ010000861.1, from coordinate 270,269 downwards.
ATATAGTAATAACTCGTCGTATATAGTAATAAAACCCTTTTGTGTTCATGTGTGTGTTTATTCACTTTTGGGGAAGGCTTGATTCTCGGGAGGCTACGGTGACGCCCAGGCGGAGTTGGTTTCTGACAAGAACTTCACAGAGAGAGATACTTTTACAAGCTGTTTTCCTCAGGCCTCTTTAAACATTTGTCTCTACCACACCTTCAGATCATTTAGACGAGAAATAACTTGGGAATTTCCTCAGCTGAAAGGGCAACAGAATCTCAGGGAATGAAATGACGAACTCTGACTTTAAGATGATGATAATAATATTACTCATGATGAAAACCAAGAAACGAAACTTGAAAATGACAAGATTTGTACTGAAGAATTGAATGACAAATTAAGCAATATGAAGACTAGTAAAGAAGAAAATGAAGATGTAGAAGACTACAATAAAACAACTACAGGACCAAATGATGGAATTTTAGAAAAACCTAAGATAAAAATGCCACCTAAAATCAGAAAACGAGGTTGTCCCAAAGGTGCTGAGCTGACAGTGATTGAATGAATGAATGAATGAACTTTATTATACTCAGAATTTGTTCAATTACAAAGTAATTGCTTTTCAGGAAAGCTGAGTTTAAAAGAGTAAAAAATACAAATATAAATTTATATATATATAAATTATAATTACAGGTCATAATATATGTCTGTCTCTTCTCTTCTAGAGAAGACGTGTTATCAACCGCTCCACAATCATATACACTTATCAAAGTTTTACTGAACTTTTGTGTCCAAATGGCTACTTTGACTGAATATTTAAGTTATGATGAGAAGGAAAATGATTTTACATGGCGTGGTACGCAGCAAGAACTCAAATCGTTAGTGGATTTTGCACTCGATGTCGAAGATGACAGCAATGGCGCCTTCAAAGAAGACAAAGCTCACAACGCAGTAAGCTACAAAATGAGTGCTAAAGATAAAGAATGCTCTGTAAGATTCTATACATCGTCACTCAGTTTGAAGATCTACGGGGCAAATCAGGACTACCTGAGAGAAAAGTTTCATAAACTTCTCGATAACAAGAAGGATGATCATGCAGAAATAATTGAACCTTCCCAATCACCTGCCAGGACTGATTCCTCAATGCTATTTGCTCTACTGACTGACTTGCGAAAATTACAAATTAAACAGAGTTTTAAAACTTTTCCTTGGTCCATATTTAAATACCATTCAGTAGTTGCGTCCAAAAGAGCATATAGTGTAGAGTGAAACAGACGAAAGCCAGATTGGTATTTGGAGAGCAATTGTTGTCTTCAAAATATTGATAAAGCTGGTTAAATACTAGACGTTCAAAGACCTTTGCCACCGCAGGAATTACAGTATCGGTCTATAATTGTCCAGATTTTCATTATCATTGGCCTTATGTAATGGAGTAACTTTGGCCTTTTTCAAGTCGTCAGGGAATACACCAGTTTCTATAGATCTATCAAAGATTGCTTTCAAAGATGTTGTAATGTAAGGTGCAAGCTTCCTTGAGCAGTCTGCATGGTATGTTATCCAGTCCAGTACTTTTATTCGTCGGCAACATAGATAATAATTTTGATAAAGCATTTATGTCTATTGGATTTAGCTCAAAGGTAGAAGAAACCTGAGGAAGATATTCTTTAAATGGCTTTGACGCCTTACCTATGTTCGAGGCTAGTTTAGGACCTATCTCAGATGCATGGATTACTGTACTTTCAACAATACAAGAGAAAGAAAAACTCCAATGTTCCTGCACAGTCTACAGCAAGATTATTTTTAAATCCCAAAACAGTATTGCTTGTGATCGATGCCTTTCGTGGTTTCATTTTCCTTGCATATCAGTTAAAAAGGCACCCAAACTACGCAAATAAATAATATTATTTCTTTCTTTACTGCCATTTACATATTTTAATATATTTGATATATTTATCATTTAATATATTTATGTATGTACAGCGATTTGCAAAAATTCTGTAAAATCCTAATATATCGATATATCGATATATAGTAATTTGCGTAATCCTAATTCTTTGATTTTAGCATTATTATTATTATTATTATTATTATTATTATTATTATTATTATTATTATTATTCAGGTTTAAAAACCTGAATCTAAACCCAATTAACATTTGTAGTATGTGAAAAAACAATTGAAATTTTTTAACTTATTCAGCAATTTTCTGATGAAAATTACCCACAATGCACCCGATATTATTGATATATTGATATATATTGCCTTTACCGAACTTTTAGTGGACAACTAATAACTGGCCATGAGATCGGTGTTACGAAAATTCAGAGTTAGAATTTTTCAAAGCAGTATCGATGTTTACAGCCGGTTTCGGTCGGTGTAGGAGTCAATGGGTTAATTAATTCAGAAAGACAGTGGATCAGTTCACAAAGAGTTAGCCCCAGCAAGAATCCAAATTGACAACGATGCTGTTGACAGGGTAGTCCATCTTCTCGATGACATCTTTCAAAATCCGTTTAAGGAAATTAGCTGACTGAGGAGTCTATCTGCTGGTGTTGAGGCAACAGCTGACATCGTTGTGATTTGCTTGAAGCCAAAGACAGAGGAAAAGCAGCCTGCAAAGAGTTTATACAAGGACGCTGCTGTTCAGAACCAAAACTTGATTTCTTTGATCCACCGAAGAAGTTGAAACTGAAAACCTTCAAAGATCTTAAAGTAGTATCAAAGATTCAGACACAGGATCGAGTTCTCCCTCTCAAGATGGACCGAACAAACTCTCTTTGCAAGAATGGCACTTTTGGGCCAGTTTCGCCAGATTGACACGAAGAAAGTGTTTACATTCCCACTTGGTCCGCTTCCATGGTCCTTAGCAGATGCTTATGGCCTTCCTCGCAAGAAATATAGCAAAACTTGCAGAACAACTGGAAAGGGGAGTTGCGTCTGAAGCCACATTTCCAGAAAACGCCGCTAGTATCTACGACGGGATGGCAGTGTTGCAAAAGTTTAAGCCTCCTCCTGGGGCTACATTTCATGTAGTTGCAGAAAAACTATTCAACATTCTTACAAGTAATGTAAGTAGCAAACGTGTCGATGTCGTATTTGATGTATTCCTGGATACATCAATAAAGAATGCTGAAAGGTCAAAGAGAGGTTCGCGATCTGAGGGAATAAAGTATAAGAATATCTTGCCAGGATATCAAGTTAAGTCGTGGAGTAAGTTCTTGGCAGTATCTTCCAACAAAACTGAAATTGTTAAGTTTCTGGTAACAGAGTGGAAGAAACCTGAGTTCAGAGAGAGGCTCGCTCACAAAACAATGTACGTCACATTACAGAGTGAATGTTGGAAATTAGACCATCTATCAGTCGAACCTGTTCATGAGTAACAAAGCAACCACGAAGAGGCAGATACATGCATGTTATTGCATGCACGGCATGCCACGGCTAGTGGATCAACTGTTGTCTACTCTGATGACACTGACGTCCTAATTCTGTTGCTGAGCCACAGTCACACCCTACAACAATGCTACATAAAAAAGGGTAAAGCGTCCAAGACTAGAATAATACGAGTAGCCAGCATTGCCGATAGTCTTTTCAAACATCTTTCACCAGGCATCTCGAGAAAAGATTTCTTACGTTCTTTGATCGGTCTACATGCATTTACTGGTTGCGATACGGTATCTGCCTTTGCAGGGAAAGGAAAATGGAAAGGTTTACAGTTACTTTTCAAGAACAGCTATGTTCATGCTTTGATGGAGCTAGGAGAGTCATGGAGATTAGCAGATGAAACATTCCATGTGTTGGAATCATTCTTGTGCCACATATATGGGAAGAAAGTCCACGACGTTGATTTGCTGCGTTATGAGCTCCACTGTGCTAAAGGGGGTGAGGTTGAACCAGAAGCCTTGCCTCCATGCAGATCATCACTACGATTGCATGTCTTGAGAGCTAATTGCCAAGCAGCATTATGGAGACATTCCTTCTCCAAATGGCCATGACTGGAAAGTAACTGATGATGGTGAAATAACGCTTGTGTGGTTGGGATCCAAGCCAGCTCCAGAAGAAGTGCTTGAACTACTTTCTTCTTCATGCAAGAGGGTATGTTCAATTGATTCGTGCTGTTGCCGAAAGGCAGGACTTAAGATATGTGTTCTTTACAAGGTGATAACATGGCAGATTATGACGATGATCAAGAGGATGGAGACAGTGATGAGTACCAGGACAATGAATGATGATTACAAAGGTAACTTTCTCCAAAGGCATCAACGGAGGGGGGGGATGGTTTCTAAATTTAAGGAGTTTGTTCGTTTCTTCAACCAAAACATTTTTATTTTAAAACCAAGCTTTCGGACACATGGTCCATCTTCAGCAAAGCATTTTAGAGCATCCGTCATAGGACCAGGCAGGGGTGATACATGCCATCTCTCCGATTTCAATGAAACTCAGCCAAAAGAAAGGCCTCACATGAAAACTCCTCAAGCCAAAGTAGCTAAGATTTTAGTTCAATTCCGGGGGAGTTAGACCACCCCCCCTCGTTTTTCAGTAATTATTCAAATATTTCCTTGAAAAGTACTATAAAAGTAAGCCTCTTTCCTGCTCACCCAATTCAATAGTTTCTTTTCTTCTTTTATGTGAGTAATTGTATGCCTTTTGTTGATTTATAGCAAAAGCACTGATATATTTGAAGCTATCCCTGTTGATTGACAGCTGTCAATCTTTACCTATGTCACACAACATTTTTCAATAGTGTAAATTTGACAATATTGCAGTGAAAATATCTCCAATGAGGCACCTTCGTTTTCAAAAGTAACTACATCACGAGTTACACCAACCCTTCTACTAATAATATCAGGAATCAAATGTTTGGCCTCTCAAAATTTCTTGACAACAGCAGTATGAAATTGACACACACCACAGGAAGCCCATGTTAGTTTCTGCCATATAAAAACCCAAATACAATAAGAAAACAAACATCTGTTCTTACTTTCTACTTTTATTCACGTGTATATAGTGTACATCGTTCTGTATTTGCCACTACTAAAGCAGAAAATTTAATAATCCACACAGCAAGCCCGTAAACTGTATACGAATCGCCTATATCTTCATTTATGCACTCAACCAATTTAGGATTTTCTTGATTCCAATCGATTAAAGCACACATAATCACAATCTAAACTTTACTTAAGTCCTCATAAGCTTTATGTTGCTGAAGCTGTTGCTTACAAAGTGTTTGTCTTTCGTTACTAACGGAGTATTAAATGTTTACATTGCACTCACCGTCACGTCGAATTTCCCAAAAATTGACTTTCTTAAACAATCTCGATCCAACAAACTGAATAACTAAATGCTTTCATTGATCCAACAAACTGAATAACTAAATGCTTTCATTGGATTTGTAAACCTTTAGTGATTGAAAACTTTAAAACACCGGGGGGGGGGGGGGGGGGGTACTCCCTTTGTCCAAGTGGTAGGGGTGATCGGCGGTCCTTTTAGGGTTGAAAATATTTTCTGTGTGCACCTTTTAGGGTTCCGACTCGTAACATCACTCCGTACCTTTTAGGGTCAATTGTTATTTATTTTCTTTATTGAACAAACATGAAAGAACAGAAGAAAGATATTGTCCAGTCACTGATTAAACGATATCAACACAATAACTTTTTCGCCATATATGGTCGTACATTTTAGGGGTCGAAATGAACATGGCTTCAACAGCTCTTTTAGGGATCGTTTTCAAAACCGACCGCCGATCACCCCTACCACTTGGACAAAGGGAGAACTCCCTCCCGGGCGATTTTCCCTTGCAAATGACACGAGATTGATACAGCTTAATACAGCCTTCTTCAGGACAAGAAAAGCAGCGTACTCCGCAGTTGTTGCTGCTGCTGTTGGTGGTGTTATTAATGGTGATTCTTGCAGTGGGTCAGGTACAGCTAGCACTGTTAGTCACAGACGTGAAGACATCGCCCTGTTGGTTTGGGGCGCTAAATGGCTAAATGGCTGGACTGTGATGATGCCATTGTCAGTCTTTCCCATTTAATGTCATTTTTTGATTTTAACATATTTTGTAGATCTTCATAGCACATATATTTTAAGCAGGAAAAAAATGTCGGTCACCGTCTTTGTTTCGGATATATTTTGTCGTAAAAATCGAAAATTTGGACGCCGTTTTTAATTCCGAGGACAGAATGGGTACTAATGAGAGTTTCTTTCTTTAAAAATCGGTGCTAGCCTGCGAGGCGGCCCAATGACTACAGATTGGAGGGACTATCTAAAATTGGAAGGGATATCCCCTCCGATCCTATTCCCTCCGATCCGTACCCTTTGGGCCGTCACAAAGCCATTGGAAATCGAAAACATGTGAAGTAAGCTATTTTAGCTATCAAATAAGGACAAAATGGATATTATTTCGAAAAAAATGTTTTTGGTGATTTTGACTTATTGCTCGCGCGCAATAGAAATGCACGCGAACAATGACCGCGAACGTCTTTATGATATATAAAGGTAAATATTTTTGAAATGCATATATGTAGCATACCCTAGCTTGATTTTCATCATGCGTAATCAGTACATTAAGATTGCTAGGTCCAGGTTGTGCTAAATCAAGAACAGGATGCGGCTCCTCCATAGGCAAAGGGGTACTAGACGACCGGTTCAGTTGACACTTCAATCGCCAGATTGCTCTCTTGCTCAACCTCACCCATTGCAGCCATGTGGTCATCATGCGACATACTTTAAAAAGCCGTGCGCTCAATTTACCCCCCTCTTTCCATCATGCAGTGCTCCGTTTTACGGGTATTTAAAGCTAATTTACAAATACCTATTTAAACAAAAACTATTGCTCAAAAAGTATACAGCTTCTGGACAAAAACATTATCTTCATCTTACCTGCACCAGCAGGAACAAGAACATTCCACTTCTTCGCAATGTCTTGGCTCAGTTAAAGTGTGCTCCTCGTTCTGGCTTCCGAGACCTTATTCCATGTAGTGGAAGACAACATTTCCACAAAATTCCTAGTTCGCATTTATGCTTTGGGCAAATAGTCATATCCATACCCTCTTCATTGAAAAGCCCGGCACGTGCTAGAATGAGGTATTTCCCAGATGCTAAACACGTCTGTGCAACTTTTTAAAACTTGTCTCAAATGTGATTTGATATTTTTCACGCAAGAGTTTTTTTTTTTTAATGTATGGTTCGGAAACCTTGGAGAGACATCGCACCCACTTTTAGAAAACGATGATAAAGAACACGATCGCGATAGAATTGACATGTTTTTGCTACGACCACTAGAGAACTGAACTATTGACTTGTGCTTACTCAAACAGTACAAGCGTAGTTCAAGTGGTGATCCGCACTGGAGTAAATACGTTTTGTTTCAATGTAATTCAATTTCGTAATACCCGATAAATGACTGGCACAAATTGTAACATTTATTATTGATTTACTTTGTAGCAGACTCGAAAGTAGATCTACAAAGTGTTTTTTCAGTTGATTCTAAACCAAGTACAAATCAATATGGATCTTTTCGTAGTTTCCCAGATTGCTTCAGCTGGATTCTGCGCGCGCAAGCGAGGTCAGGGTACAAAATAGATCGAAAATATTAAGAGAGAATGAAGAAATTCAGTAGAAAACTTAAAGTGCAACTAACCCCTATGAGATTGTTTTAAAAATCTATTCAATATATGCTGAATAGTTGGTGGGTTCAGTATTTTGTGATTTGAACCTTGCATTTATGAGTTATAGAGGTTTGAAATTTGATGACGTCTACTAAGGAATTTGCCATTACTTATTTAGAATTTTTCAAGAAGAACTTAATTTTTGAAATGGGCAAAAAAAAACTATTCTGTAAGTTTACAAATGTCTATAATCAGCACAAGGGTGTTTTTGTATAATAAATGATTCCTTTAGTAGACATCATCAAATTTGCATATTGATATTTCAAACCTCTATAACTCATAAACTCAAGGTTCAAATCGCAAATACTGAACCCACCAACTATTCAGCTTATAGTGAATATATTTTTAGAACAATCTCAGAGGTGATAGGCACTTTAAGATCAGTATATGCAAATTCTCAAGCAAAACAAAAAGTTTTTTCCTGTTCTTGATTAGATAGAGTAGTCAATATTTTCCTCAATACACGATCGATTCTAGATATTTTTTACCCTGACCTCGCTTGTACGTGCAGAATCATGAAGCATTCTGGGAAACTACGAAAAGGTGCATAGGTTTGAGATGTGCATTGACATTTATCTGGACATCTGACCATAAGACCAACCATTGCTTCTGAGGCTATTTATAATTATTAAAAATATATATATTTGCATGCGCGCGTCTTTTTTGATGGGTTTCCTGTGGTAGAGAGCGCGCGCGCGATACGTTGGGTTCGGCTGTGCATAGAAATGCATAATGTTGGTATCCCTGTGTACGTCCTGCGGGACGCGCCCGCAGCAATGTGCACATATGTACTGCGGGACGCGCGGGACGTGCACAGGGAGCCCAACATAATATATTTATATGCACAGGGAGCCCGACATATACGTATTGCGAACGCGCGCGCTCTACCACAGGAAATCCATAAAAAAATACACAAATCTCATTTTATTTGATTATTTAGTAGCCCCAAAAGCAATGGTTGGGCTGCCTGTGATCTGTCTGGCAAAACAGTATATAGAACAAAGTCAAAACGTCAACTGAAAGGTCTTTCTAGCGCATAGTTTGATTAGAAGAAGAAACATAGACACAGGAATGAACAAAGTAAGACTCAAAATAAGGAAAAACAAACTGGTAGCTGGTGTGTCGCGCGGTTTACAAGTGTGTTATGCTCTTTACAGTAACCGCTGACCGGATATCACTTGAAATGTGAATGTCACGCACTCTCGTGTCATTCGCAAGGGAGAATCAGCACTTTTACTATTATCTTGTGGTATTATTGATGTTTTCAATCACTAAAGGTTTACAAATCCAATGAAAGCATTTAGTTATTCAGTTTGTTGGATCAAGATTGTTTAAGAAAGTCAATTTTTGGGAAATTCGACATGACGGTGAGTGCAATGTAAACCAGTTTAATACTCCGTTAGTAACGAAAGACAAACACTTTGTAAGCAACAGCTTCAGCAACATAAAGCTTATGAGGACTTAAGTAAAGTTTAGATTGTGTTTATGTGTGCTTTAATCGATTGGAATCAAGAAAATCCTAAATTGGTTGAGTGCATAAATGAAGATATAGGCGATTCGTATACAGTTTACGGGCTTGCTGTGTGGATTATTAAATTTTCTGCTTTAGTAGTGGCAAATACAGAACGATGTACACTATATACACGTGAATAAAAGTAGAAAGTAAGAACAGATGTTTGTTTTCTTATTGTATTTGGGTTTTTATATGGCAGAAACTAACATGGGCTTCATGTGGTGTGTGTCAATTTCATACTGCTGTTGTCAAGAAATTTTGAGAGAGGCCAAACATTTGATTCCTGATATTATTAGTAGAAGGGTTGGTGTAACTCGTGATGTAGTTACTTTTGAAAACGAAGGTGCCTCATTGGAGATATTTTCACTGCAATATTGTCAAATTTACACTATTGAAAAATGTTGTGACATAGGTAAAGATTGACAGCTGTCAATCAACAGGGATAGCTTCAAATATATCAGTGCTTTTGCTATAAATCAACAAAAGGCATACAATTGCTCACATAAAAGAAGAAAAGAAACTATTGAATTGGGTGAGCAGGAAAGAGGCTTACTTTTATAGTACTTTTCAAGGAAATATTTGAATAATTACTGAAAAACGAGGTGGGGGTGGTCTAACTCCCCCGCAATTGAACTAAAATCTTAGCTACTTTGGCTTGAGGAGTTTTCATGTGAGGCCTTTCTTTTGGCTGAGTTTCATTGAAATCGGAGAGATGGCATGTATCACCCCTGCCTGGTCCTATGACGGATGCTCTCATTGTCAGAGAAAACCGGGCAGTCAAAAGATGGGGGTCGGCCGATTCCTGTCAAACTTTCACCGTTTATACCCTATCCTAAATGATTAAGAACGGTGGGGGTTAAAGATTGTTTGGACTTTTATCTTCCGAGATTGACCACCCCCCTTGGTTTTGGCCTTTTGCGGCATGAAAAACCAACCAAATAGGAGCCGACTTTAAGAGGCAAAATGAGAAACACTAGAAATAATATGACTTATTTTGCTTTGTAGATGCAAACTAGATCGTATAAAGAACATTTCCACGTTAAAGATATTGTGTTTGCTGGAATGCTCATTTTTTTACAGACAACCAAACAATGCTTGTGTATTCTTGATGAGTGACAATGCCATTTTTAGCTAAGTTCAAAAGCCGTTTTTTCAAAATTGCGGGTTTTTATTTCGCAAATTTAATTATTTCCTGGAAGTACAACTTATGGATGATCAATTTAAGCAAACTCTTGATTGGGATAATATAAAGATTTAGAGTTAGCAGCATTTGAAATTCCTTGATATTAGCATAATTTTGTTGATCGTATTTTAGCATCACAGGTATAATTAGACGAAAATATTGACAAAATTGTAAGAAAAACTACTGGTTCTTTCACTCAAAAGTTGACAACACATCAACACATAAGCTATTTATATATCTGTCTCTGGGATCAGTATTCGTGACCTTTCCGAATGCTAAATGCCTGCGAAAAGTGTTTGATGTGACGTAATATTTGAACAAGTCGCCACAATTATATCTCATGATAACCGCCAATCGGAATAATTACGTTTTTACAAGAATATTTTCAAAGCTGCTGTAAGAAGGAACACGATGTGATGAAATAGCGTATGCGTGACTGTCACTTTCGTCAGTTTATGCGCTGCACCCTCTTGACGTATCGTATGTGTAAACATTAGTATCTGATTACGCTTCTAGTAGCTTCAATGGCTGCGTTCACACTGGGACTTTCTTCTCGATTAAAGCCGGTCATGTTTGCTTAAGCGTTCACACACAAAGTTGAATACCACGAACTATTGCCGGCAAAGAACTAAACTTCAAAGAAAAAGCCAATGTTTACTTAGACGTTTCGACCCCAGTTCCGAACTAGGGTTGTAGCCGTACCACAACAAAAGCGACCAATCAAATGAGTTATTGAGTTAATTTAATTAATTAAGCGTGTGAATTTGGCGCTAATGGTACCGAGTTCTTCTTATCTCTTGTTGAAGATTCTAGCAAGTAATTCATGGCCAATAATAATATCGTTTAGCTTCAAGTATTTGGCTTTCGCTACGTCTTCAGCCATTTTTTTCAACTTGGCGCGCGATTGAATTCCCGACAATGATAGGAGTGACGACAGCAATGTGACAGCTCAGCTCGGTAACTTATCGCGTGTGTGAACGCTTTACTCTAACCATTAATTGCTATGTAAACATTTAACGTCTTGATTCTAGATCGAAAAGTCCCAGTGTGAACACAGCCAATGTTTATGTGATTTTTTAGGTGCATTTACTCATTGATCTTGTGAAATAACCATCATAGTTGATGTAAATGTGACCGAATTCTAGAATGATTTCATGTAATTACTTCAGAGATCAGATAGACATAAATAGAACACGAATTGTAACTTGAGTAGTTGGTGTTGTGAGCTGTCACGTGAGTCATCTCACTGTCTCTTTCGTTCCATTACAATACGTACGTAGCTTTATAGTGAGGTCGCTTCGATATGAATGTCTCTATGAATTGCTCCTTTGGGTCTGAAGATTCACCTTGTTGTCCTGTTGGTACTAAAACTACTATTGTGCCGTTGATAAGCTGCAACGAAGATATAACGACACATCTACTAAGTCTCGGCATTAGCAGCAAGCGTGGACATAGGACTGCACAGTCAACATTCAATGAAAAAGAATTAATACTAAACCGTGCTGGCTACTTTAGTCTTGATCTTGAACGAATCGAGACAATGACCATATGTCCAAAGCACAGAACAGACCTTACTGTCGACTGGCCAGGACGCAAGAGAACTACTTGCAGTCATCCAAACCATCAAGCCGCCGGTATTCGTAAACAATCTAACATACCAAGACGCATAAATGTTGCAATGTCTGAAGAAATATTTTCCATTTATCACAATGTTGTTCCAGTCGGTTCTGGTGAGTACATTTAAGATCATAGAGTATTCTAATTTTTCATAAGTAGGTACTTTTGACCTATAGTTAGAGGAATCATGCACGGGGTTTGGATGGGGGGTTTGGGGGGGGGGGGGGGGGGGGGGGGGGGAGGGGGGAAGGGGGGAGGGGGTACTCCCTTTGTCCAAGTGGTAGGGGTGATCGGCGGTCCTTTTAGGGTTCAAAATATTTCCCGTATGTACCTTTTAGGGTTCCGACTCAAAGTTTAGTTACGTAACATCACTCCGGACCTTCTAGGGTCAATTATTATTTATTTTCTTTATTGAACAATCATTAAAGAACAGAAGAAAGATGTGGGGGATGTGGGGGGAGGGTGGGGGAGGGACTCCCATGTGAAAGGGTCGGGGATTATCGGCGTCTCTTTTAGGAGGGAGGTCCCTTTCACATCGGAGTCCCCTCCCCAGGGGTTCCAGAGGCCGTCCCGAGAGAAGGACAAGGACGGGGGAGTGGGAGGAGGGGGGAGGGGGGAGGGGGGGAGGTGGGAGTGGTAGGATTAGAGCATTATTTATCAATTAGTCAACGAGCATTCAAGCGTAAGAGTGGCACGAGGCGTAGCCGAGTGCATGCGACTCTAGCTTGTTAAGAGTTCTTTATATTTTCTTGAGTGCGTCTATAACGCTATGGGCGCATGGACGCGAGTTGACTAATTGATTTATAATATGGCATCTAGAGAGCATACAGCCCATGGGGAAATAGTTCATAGCAATCTTAGCCAATGAGCGCGCGCGTTACTTCGAACAGCGCGCGCGCGATCATAGGAGGCCAGTGGGAAGTTTACGAGAGCGTGCAGCCTGCCCATGGGGAAATAGTTCATAGAACTCTAGCCAATCAGAGCGCACGTTATATATCTTTGCTATATTAGAATATTATTCAAACCGAATAAACTTTTATCAACTGCTTTGTTATGCTCAACTCATATCAGCAACAGGACCAATAGGGATCATGGGAAATATCGTTTGTGTTAATAAATAGTTTTCCACAAAAAATAGACATATTCATGATATACATATTCCAAACACAATGAAATGATATATCTCACTTACAATCTTTACTGATAGTAATCTGCGAAAACTGTCGAAAGGCCCACTATGCAGCCCGTACACGTGGTGAGGAACATGAAGTCATGGCAGCTACAGAAGTAAGAATTATTTTGCATTGTTCTACCTTGATTGTGAAATAAGTAATAGATACAATATGAGCGGCCTTGTTGTATGAGACTGGTACAAATTCGAGCCAAAGGCGAGAGTTTTTAAATTCCATACAGATCGGACGCGAATATTATATATTACTTATCGAATCCAAAGATGTAGTAACTGGATGTTTTACTATAATTTTGATGATAGGAAACAGTTTGGCCGAGAAAATGCAACTTAAAGTTGAATGCAAATGAGGACAAATCTGTATCCGATTTACAGATGTCATCCACGGTGATTTCTATTGTATTTTCCTCATTAATTATTCATAATAATATCTTTATTTATACTGTTGGATGTATCAGTTAACACTGACGTGAAAACTGGAATTAACACGAGCAGGAAAAATAATATCATGAATTCGATAATGTTGATTTAGAGTTTCTTTTTCTAGTATTTTGTGCTTCCATAAATCGCCTTTTTCAATTCATGCCATTCCTTTGTAATTATCCGGTTCGCTATTGAAACAACCGATAATCCATCCATCCAACCAACTATTACTCCATCCTTCCATTTATATATCATTTTATCTATCTGTCCACCATTGTTGATTGATTGATTTAATTATTTATTTGATTAAAAAGGTTGAAGCTACAAATCCAGTTGAACCACAGCCCTCTACATCTACTAGTGCTGAGCCGGAAATTGAATGTGAAGTTACAATAATGTCTCAAGAAGGAGCTGAGGAAGGGGTTGAAACATCGTCACAGTCTTCACAAAGCACGGTGCCCGAGCATGAAGTTAGTATTTGGCAAGATGAAATAGAAGAACAGCATCAGAAAAGGCAGGTTCTGAATGAAGCCCTTCACAACATAACTGGTGGTCGTACCAGCACTCTCCAATCTACTTTGAATACAGCGTGGGAAGATATTTCTTCTACACAACAAAAAAAATATTATGTGCGAAAGGCAAGGGAAACAATCGCTGCTTCGTTATCTGTGATAAGCCCAGGGCAAGAGGAAGAGATTTGGAAATCTCTACGCAAAGAAAGCCTTGGTATTGGAACGAAGGAACGCAAACACTTTGATGCCAAATCTGATCTGATGGACGTGTTGATCAAAGCACATAACCAAGCTGATTGTTGGCAAACCAAAAGGCAGATTTTGTCAGTATTTGCCAACGATTTTAGCAGAACAGAATTACAAGAACTATTACCTTCATTATCTAAATGGCGGATCGATCAGGCACGCCATCATGCCATTGAAACAGGAAGAGGACAGCCTGTTATAGAGAAGCCCATCTACCGCACAAGAATCAGTTCAGCAAAAACCGATCATTTCATCGATTACATATCACGCCCAGAGCTTTTACAAGATGTGGCATTTGGGACAAAAACTCTTAAATTAGACTCCGGCGAACGTATCATCATCCCTGCTGTCATAAGAACTCTCATTCCTTCTCGAATCATTGAACAATACAACTGCCATTGCAAAGAGCAAGGTTTTGAACCAGCTGGCGAACGTTCACTATTTAGAATGCTTGACGTTTGCTCCGCCTCGATGCAGAAGTCTCTACAAGGTTTGGATATTATAACTTCAGAGGGTACAGAGGCAGTTGATAACTTAAAGTGCACCTAACCCCTGTGAGATTGTTTTAAAAATCTATTCAATATAAGCTGAATAGTTGTTGGGTTTCAGTATTTTGTGATTTGAACCTTGCGTTTATGAGTTATAGAGGTTTGAAATCTCAATATGCAAATTTGATGACGTCTACCCAGGAATTTGCCATAACTTATTTAGACTTTTTCAAGAAGAACTTATTTTTTGAAATGGGCAAAAAAGTTATAAAATCATTTATAAAGACTGTGAAAATATTCTGTAAGTTTACAAATGTCAATAATCAGCACAAGGGCGTTTTTGTATAATAAATGATTCCTGGGTAGACGTCATCAAATTTGCATATTGAGATTTCAAACCTCTATAACTCATAAACGCAAGGTTCAAATCACAAAATACTGAACCCAACAACTATTCAGCTTATATTGAATAGATTTTTAAAACAATCTCACAGGGGTTAGGTGCACTTTAAGGAAAATCGTTGAGCGTCTTGTTGAAAATGGAGTTGGAGAAGAATGGGCGGAGTCCATAGATAAAAGCATTAAAGAAGTAAAGCGATATTTGAAGACAGATTACAAAGTTCATGTTGGTAGAGAGGAGAAGTGCTGTGATCACTGCACCATATTTTCCCTCAATGACGAAGATACTGGCGAATTCAGAGGAAATTGCCAACATGATCACGAAACATCATGTGAAAGATGTGACTCCCTTGAAAACGTTTTTCTGGAAATGAAATCAAAAATCAACGAAACTGACATAACTGACGAACAAAAGTCAAGAATCCTTTTTGAATACAAAGAGAGCCTTCAAGCCATAAATGCATGGAAAGCTCATTTGTTGCGTTCCGTCAACCAAGAAGAAGCAAAGCAAGATGTTCTCAAAGAACTCGATGAGGACACCTGTTTAATCATCATTGACTGGAGTAGTAGTGAAAGGCCGGTTTCAACGCATTTTCCCCAAATTACACAGGAAATCCTTGAGTCAAATTTCGAGCACAACCCCCCAGGAATTACACAGGGAATCCTTGGATCAAATTTTGTATGCGTTGGGGAATAGTATTTGAGAAGATAAATCCGATGGATATATGGGGAAGAAAGAGCTGGAGGAGATTTATGATTGGCTTATGGCCGATTATTACATTACAAAAAAGAAAGCGACTGCGCTGAAAGGTTTTATGAGAACTTACAGAATAGAAGGAAAGGATAAAATGGATGCTAAAACATTTCTAGATCGTGCTAAGGATAATGTTGTTGATCTGCTAGACGAACAAGAAAAACCGCTTAAAATGAAACTTATATTGGAGGTTGAGTTTTATAAAAAGAAGTCTTTAAACATCCCATTCTTTCACTCGGAAATAGAGACGATTACAGATTCGACTTATGTTGGTAAAGTTTATGAAAAGATGCGAGAGGGTATTTTAGAGAAGCTCGCCACATTTCAAAATATGGGTTCTGGATGGATATTCAGAAGAGTTGTGGCTCTAGATATTAGCCTCGACAAATATATGCCTTTGAGAGGTAAATCTTATATCGATTTGCCGTTGAAGCTAAAGAGGAAAAATGCTATAATTAACGTAGAAAACAAAGATAACCAGTGCTTTAAATGGGCGGTTACAGTATCTATTTTCACGCCAGTTAGAGATAGAGAAAGAATATCAACAGTTCTGAAAGAGAATGCAAAAAAGCTAGATTGGAGCGGCCTTGAGTTTCCGGTGCAGCTGGATAAGATTTCAATCTTTGAAAAGAACAACCCTAAATATGCTGTTAATGTTTACGGGTGGAAAGAAAGTGTCTATCCATTGAGGATTAGTGATAACGAAGATAGAGACGAGACAATCAATCTGCTGCTGATAACAAATTCAACGGCCGATCATTATTGTTGGATAAAGAGTATGAGCAGATTGCTATCGGCACAAATTACAAAGCATGACCATAAGCACGGCGGGCCCGCGCGCTTCAAAAAACAGCACCCTAACGTGTCGCCGGTGGCCATATTGGACGGGCGCATATTTTGGGAGTCTGGGAACGAATTTAACGAGTGCAAAACGACTTCTCTTTCGGAGCCTCGTGTGTCGATCGTGTTATTCCGAATAACAATCGGAAGACAGGAATATCCGAAGCTTGCCTTGATGTCCATTTTGGTTCCAAACTCGAAGGGTAAATATTGAAAAGCGATTTTATATGATTGTCGTTTTCTCCAGGTTTTTGAAAATCTGAAGATTTTGATTTGAAGGGCATATTTTGACCCTTGGTAAATTTTCGCCGTGTTAATTATTTTGTAAATGAAATAAACACATTTTGAATCCTCAATAGTTGTTTGAAATTGTTATCGTTTTAGTTTTTTGAATTTTGTTTTTGATTTTCTGTCATGAGCGGTTGTTTTTGGTCAATTTTCACTACTTTAACTGTAAGTTTCAACGCTACCGCGTTTACAAGTCACCACATTACGAAGAGATAATGAGTCATCGCTAATCAAAAACACTGTAATGGAAAAGTCTACGAGGCAAGAAGTAGAAAACAAAGAACACAAAAAAGAGTTAGAAGGTAAATAAGCTTAATGGTAAGCTTAAATGAGGGAGATCCTTAATCTTTTTTTGTGGAAGAGGTATAAAAGAGCTATATAGTTATAGGTCTCATGTGCTGTTGGTTGTGACATTGCGAAATCAGCTTAGTAAGTAAGCTTAAATTTAAATTTCTGAATTAACATTATTTATTTCCATTTCCCTCCTGTAACTTTAGCCATACTGCAGTTTAGGCCATGTTGTACCCCAAACCACACCGAGGGAATGAATGTGTGTATGATAAGGGTTATAATACTGATGAAAAACCTAAGCTTATCTTGTAAAGTAAAACTGTATACATGTACTGTGTACAATTAAAAATTGAACTGTACTGTACTGATTATTATTATAATATGTATATTCGATGTACTAGTAAATTATGTACCATATGCCTGTGACAAATTATATTTTTATTGAAATAAAAGTAATTCTATTATATTGTCATCCCGTGTAAGCTTATATAAATGAGTTATTCAAAAATACAAATAAGGGCTGACATAACATAACTATTATTTCACAGTGAAACTCTCTTCACACCATGAACACTTCTACTGCATGTGAGACCAATACTTAGCCTGGTTTAGAACTAATAAATATTGTTTTAAATAATTCCACAGTAAAGTAAGGTAAAGTTTGATCTATTGGTGTCACCAATTATAGTTATTTGGTTACATGCAACTGCAGAAATATCAAATCAACTAGTATAAGTGTGACAAGTTTTCATATAAATAATGGTGACAGTAACTAACAAGTTATAACTGATAAGTTATCTGATTAATTATATTTAATTATGTACTCCATTTATGCTGTTATGATACAAAAATAACAGCATAAATGGAGTACATTATAATAATTAAATATAATTAATCCATATAAAAATACCATTACATACAATACCTTGTGTACTATTTGCAGAATATTTGCAGTTTAAATATAACAATAATTGTTATTTTGTTATTATACCAATCATTACAGTAGTCTGTGGATTTTCATTAGGACAAAAAGTCCCCAAACTAGAGTACAAACACTTATACCATGCAACATAAATATAATATTATTAGTAGTACTAAATACTGATATTTATATTCTCGTTTAATTAGTGCTATTTAGAACAAAATGCTGTATGCATATAGTGTTTGTACTCTATTATTATAAATAAATAAATACATAAAATAAATACTGTCCATGTCTTGTTTTAGGATTGTGTATTCTATAAATTTACTCATATGATAACACTATTTGAGGCCATTTTCAAATATTCTGATTATACCAGTTGGTCATTTTACCTTTCCCAATATTTATTTACCTTTTAATCAGTACTGATTAGCAATTCGTCTAACTTGTTCAGTTGATTGTAAGCTAGAGTGTTAGTCCACAGACAGTGACATCAAATTCAAGATTCATTGCAGACATGCATGACGGCAACTTACAGTTACAGTCTATACAATAGCATTGACTTAAATATACATGGACTGGGGTAAAAGAAGTATATTATAGGAGTGTGACACAAGCAAAGTATGACTAACTTATAATGATAAGTCTGTTGTTACATACTATATGTTTCAGGTTGAAATGGAAGTATTCAAATACTATGGTAGTAACACTTGCTTGCGTCACACAGTGAGCCCTATACACTCATAATGAAACTTGTCATCACACTCTAAAATGTATTTTTCAATAAAGTTAAACCTTTATTGAAAGTTGAGAATGTTTGTACATGTAAGTGCAGATGAATCACCTGAACTCAGAATTTGAAAACCATCAACAAAGACTGAAGGGTACTGTAGTACCCAATAATAGTATTATAATTATTATTGTACTATTGCGTTCATTCCATCTGTGTGCATGTACATGTACCAAGTGTCTCCTCCCTAAAACGACACATTGCCATACTACTCTTCTACTCATTCCAACAATAAATGCCTAATTAGGGCATTATTGCTGTGCCTATTAATCTTATAATTTTAATTTTAACCACCACCACTATTTAATAATAGTCAAAAACATAATGTTGAATGTTGTCGAAAACAACAAACAATAACATATATATCATGACATGTATCATCACTCAGTTGCAGAACATAGACTAATAATTTTTATTGAATTCAACAAAAAACTCCAATGTATTAATTAATAAATGATCTTAAAATTATATAAGCTTATTTTCAAAGATCAAACAAGTTTGTATACTCAAGTTCTTGACGTTAAGGACCTACAGTACCTAAAAGAAAAACAATACATAAAATTGTAGTTAAAAAAAATCACTGTTATTGTTACTGTACAGCATTATATATGTAGTGTCATTTCATTTGCTAGATTTACCGTGAAGAGCAAAATATATTTAACGATGAGTTAAATCTTACAACATGAAACCCCTAAAATTACTGTAGGGCATAAATAAAGAGGAGATATTTCAGAGAAACTTACCGTCTATTAAATTGAGTGTTCTTCATGGAAGTACCGAAGTATATTTCACGATCGATAGCAGAAGTCTGTTGCTTCTTCCTTAACAAAATACACCATGGAGGCCTATTTCTTTCCCAACCATATCCAACAACAAACTCAATTAACTGTTTCACCATTCTTCACCAAAGAAATATTTTACTCGTTCATTTTCCCGTCAATTTCGCTGAACAAATTGCTCTAAGACCTCACCGCATGTTTATACACGACGCCATTTTGTTTACATTTATGCGCTAAACCGCTGGCCAATTTGTCTGGCGAACGTGACGTTTTTTCGAGTGTCTGGGCCCGCCGTGAAGAGATATTTCTGTGAAAGATGCCTCAATTCATTTAAAACAGAGATTTCGCTGGATAAGCATTCAGAATACTGCGAGGCGCACAACTCGATTAAGATAACTTTGCCAAAGAAAGGCACCACAATTTCATTCAAGAATTACAACCACAGCATGAGAGTGCCTTTTGTAGTTTATGCTGATTTCGAATGCTTTACAGAAACTATTAACAATAGCAGCGAGCATGCAGAAGATGAAAGCTATACGGAAAAGTATCAGACGCATAGACCGTCCGGATTTTGCTATGGGGTTAAATCTTTTGACGATTTGTTCGAGCCGAAGATTGTCAGATACACAGCAAAAGATGCGGATGAAGATATCGGCAAGTTGTTTGTAGAACATTTAGAAAAAGATATTAGAAAACTTGCTGGGATAAAAGCAAAAGATATTTTGATGACAGAAGAGAATAGGAAAGATTATGATAATGCAACTGACTGCTTCATTTGTAATCAAAAGTTGAAAGAAGATAAAGTTCGCGATCATGATCATTTGACAGGAAAGTATCGTGGAGCTGCTCATAATGTTTGTAATTTAAACTATAGAATTCCTAAACACATTCCAGTGATATTTCATAATCTGGCTGGATACGATGCGCATTTGTTTATAAAAAGTTTAGGATTTTCAGAAGGTAAAATTGATTGTATTCCAAATAATGAAGAGAAATACATCTCATTCAAGAAGGAAATAGTTGTGGGTACTTGGGAGAAAGATGGTAAAACAATTTACATCAAACGAGAGCTTAGATTTATCGATAGTTTTAAGTTCATGTCATCGGGTCTGGATAAGCTAGTGGGAAATCTTAAAAAAGAACAGTTCAGAAACATGTCAAAGTTCTTTACAGGTGAAAAACTTGATTTGATGTTGAGAAAAGGAGTTTATCCTTATGATTATGTGAATAGTTTGTCAAAGTTAGATGAAACAGCTTTACTGCCAAAAGAAGAGTTATTTTCCAAACTCAATAATACAGATATTTCAGAAGCCGATTACAAACACGCGCAAAAGTATGGTCTGTTTTCAAAATGAACACTATGAGAGATTATCACAATTTGTATCTTCTTTCTGATGTAATTCTGTTGATGGATGCGTTTGAAGCCTTTAGAGATGTGTGCATGGAAAACTACAAGTTAGATCCGTGTTGGTATTATACAGCCCCGGGTTTGAGTTGGGATGCTATGCTAAAGATGACAGAGATCAAACTCGAACTTCTAAATGATGTGGATATGCTTCTAATGATTGAAAAAGGAATCAGAGGCGGAGTCAGTATGATTACTAAACGGTATGCAAAGGCAAATAATAAGTACATGAAAGATTATAGAAAGGATGAGAAATCTATCTTTATTAAGTATCTTGACGCAAATAATCTCTATGGTTGGTCTATGTCAGAGCCACTTCCCACCGACGGGTTCAAATGGATGAGTAAAGATAAACTGCGTCATTGGCACCGATATCCGTGTATTTTAGAAGTAGATTTGGAGTATCCAGAGAAGCTGCGTGATTTGCACGATGAATACCCATTAGCACCAGAACATTTGACTTTGAACAAAGTTGAAAAGTTAGTTCCTACGACTAGAAATAGAAGAAAGTATGTCGTGCATCATCAAACACTAAAGCTGTATGAGAGTCTTGGGATGGAGATAACAAAAATACATAGAGGAATTATCTTTAACGAATCGTGCTGGTTGAAAAAGTATATAAACTTGAACACTGAACTTAGAACAGCAGCAAAGAATGATTTTGAAAAGGATTTCTTCAAGCTGATGAACAACAGCGTGTTTGGTAAAACAATGGAAAATATCCGTAACAGACAAGATATCAAACTTGTAACAACGGAGAAACAAGCTGCAAAGTTAATCTCGCAGCCGAACTATTATCGAAGAACCATCTTTTCAGAACATCTCTGTGCTATTCATATGATAAAAACAGAATTGATCTTTAACAAGCCAGTCTATTTGGGAATGGCTATTTTAGATCTGTCGAAAGCTCTCGTATGATTTCCATTATAATTACTTTAAGAGGAAATTCAGAAACACGTCAGCGCTGCTGTTTACAGATACGGACTCGCTGATGTATGAGATAGAGAGTGAAGATTTCTATAAAGATATTAAAGATGATATTGATTCTAGATTTGATACAAGTGCTTATCCAAAAGATCATCCGATTGGTAAATGGGCTAATAAGAAAGTAATTGGAATGATGAAGGATGAAACTGCTGCGGTCGGTGAAAAAACTGAGTTCGTTGGTTTGAGAAGTAAACTGTACGCATACAAAATAGAGGAAAAAGAGGAAAAGAAATGCAAGGGCATTAAGAAGTCTGTTGTAAAGAAAGATCTTGAATTTGATGATTATAAGAATTGTCTGTTCTCTGGAGTTAAAGTCATGCGAAAGATGAACGTGATTAGAAGTTATAGGCACCAGCTCTTTTCAGAAACAGTTAATAAAGTAGCTTTGTCAAGAGAAGATGACAAAAGGAATATTCTCACAGATCAAATTCGCACCCACTCTATCTGAGGTTTCAATAAGCTAGAATATATGGAGAAAGTTTGTTGCGAGTACTGTCAGAGATATTTTAAACCGCAAAGATTAATCTATTGCATAGTTAGCGGATACACTTACAGAATCTGTTCAAGTTGTAAAAAGGTATTCAACAGCAGAGAAGTACAGTTTCATCGCACGAAGGCTTATTCTGCGAGAAGATATTACAGGCGCTAGTTATAAAACACTATCTGGCGGTAACTGTGTGTCTTCAGGGACGACTTGTAATTCCTCTCGAACAAAAGAACGTTTTGGAGCAGAAAGGAAATATAATACAGGCTGATCGGGTGATATCTGTATTCTAGTTATATCGTACATTTCCATAGACCATATCGGATCAGTGGCACGTCTTTTTTCACCGCCTTCCAATTCGCCAGGAGCATATAAATATCTAACTTTCACACCTGCAGGTAATCTTTTCTCTTTTAATCCAACAGGTCTTTTATAATTAACCTCTTTCTGTTGATCCACTTTTTTTAGCTTTATGGATTCGATAGGTGTTTTACCAGTAATTCTCTTTACCCCGCTGTTAATAGATTTTATGACGGTACGTAATCTTTCCACCCATTCACGGGATCTATCATCATCTAGTATCATTTCTTGAGCATATTGATGGCTGAATAACTTTTCAGAAATAGTTCGATTAGCACGCTCAACTAATGATTGTGCTCTATGATTTCCAGCTTCTGATCTTTGTATTCTTCCATATTTCATAATTGATGTAACTTCCCCCATAAATTCAGTGCCAGGATCTACCATCAGTGTTTCAGGCCATTGTAATTTTCTAGAATATATTTTATTAAGCTTTAGATACTTCTGTTGAGTACTTAGACGTCAAAGGTTCGGCGTCAACATATCTACTAGCTACATCAACTACTACTAGAGCATATTTGTAAGTCTTTCTTTTAACAATATCATGTGGTAAAAATAAAAGATCCGCCTGATGTATTTCATTTGGCTTTGAAATATCCCAATGCGGCCTAGGAATGTATTTCGGAGGTGGTAAATATATCTGCCACAGCGCCTGTTTTTCTAACCAATTCTTTACACTATTTTTTTATCAGCTATATTTGCAACATCTGCTAATTTATTGATAGCGTCATAACCTTTCCAATATCCAACAGCTGAATAGTATATTTTTGAAAGTTTCTTGTACATTATATATGACTCAATCTATTCCAGAAATATTAGATGTAAATCGAGAATACAAACAGCCTTATGGGTTGAAAGCTGAAAAAACTGTTCATCGTGTGACTTTTAATCCAAGCACGGCTAATCCAGGAGAGACATTGTATGTCCATATTCCAAAGTTGGCTGATAATGTTGTATACGTCCCAGGTTCAATCGCATTGACTTTCAAACTAAATCTTGCTGCCTCTGGGCAAGCAAATAACACAATTATTAATAATTTAAGTAGAGCTCTAAAATCTCATATGAGAGTTTTGTATGGTGGGGAGACTCTTCAAGACACACATCGTATAGATCTGTTTGAAACCTATAATGATCTCTATTTAATGAAAAGAGAACGGGAGAATATGTTGAGGGAGGGTATTTCATCGGTTAATATGCGAAAACTACGAACAGCTGCAGGCGATAAAGTGTCTACAGATGCAAACGAGGTAGCTCTGGCAGCTGTTTATGGAGATAGATATCGAATGCCAATCAATCACCCTATTTTAGACGCCCATGCCATTTTCTATGCAAAAGCACTCTCTCAGAATCTAACGTTTGAGATTACACTTCCACAAAGCAAAGAAGTTACAATAACATCTGATGCAACTAAAGCATACACTTACAGTCTTTCAAATATCGAGCTTGAATATGAGTGTATTGCTAGTGATTATCTTGCGCGTGAAGCCCTATCAGCCTATCAAGTCGGTAAAGGTTTTTATTATGAGAACATTCTTCTCCATAAGACATTCACGATTAATAAAGCCACTGACAGTGTGATTAACGAACATGTTAATATCCCCCGGCGGTCGATGAGTGGTATTTTAATGCTATTTACTGATGCGTATGCTGTAGAGATAGTGAAAAGTTTGTATATCCTCGTATCACACAAGTCAATATCAACGTTGACGGAATGCCAAATAAACTATTCAGTAAAGGTATGCAACCCACAGACACCTAAAGACTTTTATTCAGATAAATTCGCCCTATGGATTGATTTGAGGACCTTTGCCGATAATAAAATTCATGGAAACGGTTTGTTGTTGAATAGCACAAAAGACGGTGTTAAACTAGAGATGAAGAGGAACGTTGGCGGTTCAGGAACTATAACATGTTATATGTTTGTCATTGCCGATGCCTTGATGGAAATTCAAGGCAGCAGTTTGAAAGCGATTCTGTATTAATATATGGAAGAATTGAAAGATCAGGTGCCTTTCCACAGCCTTATCATTGGCCCGACTAATTGTGGCAAAACACAATATTTGATTGATATTTTAAGAGGGCCTTACAGGCATGTGTTTGAATATATAATTTTGATTTGCCCCACTTATTCTAAAAATAAAACTTATCGGGGTTTTGCGAAGAATGATCCTAGGTTTATAGTTGTATCGCCCGATGCTAGTAGTGTTGATGAGATTGATGAGATATTATCCTATTGTAAAGAGGTGTTCTCTGGGCACAACACGCTGATTGTCTTAGACGATTGTGCGGTTTCTAAAGATTTGAAGCAAAGATCGAACACGTTTATTAATTTAGCCTTCTCTGGCAGACGCGAAAAAATAAGTGTTTGGGTGCTGACCCAACAACTCACTTCTATAGCTAAACCTTATCGCGAAAATATTGCTTGTGTCATTAGCTTCTTCAGTCCAAGTAAGACATCAAACCAAATTTTATTTGATGAATATGGCGGAGATTTAGACGCGGAGCATAAAAAAGAATTCATGAAAATACTAAATAGTAATAAATATGCGCATGTTTGTTTTTGTTTGAGATATCCTTATTATCAATATGTTATATATAGATGACGTCAATTCTTGATCAATATGCAGAGGAAACTATACCAGAGGAAGTTGTAATAAAGAAGAAGGCTGTAGAAAGGAAGAAGAAAGTTGTAGATGTAGAAGTAGAAGAAAAACGTGAACAATTATGTATCTTGTCAGTACTTGGTACTATTGACCAGTATACTGGAATTAAAATGTCTTTAGGCGATGTGAAGAAGTTGTCTTCAAAGGATGTGGATAAGTATTTTAACAGATATCAGACGGTTCTAGGGAATAAGATCACACAGGGTTTAGTTAGTTCAGCCCTAGAGCTTGCCGTAGGATTGGCTTCTTATGCCATCCCTATTGATAATAATAAAGAATTGTGTGAGGATTTGAAGGCCAATGAGGTGTTGACACAAGAGTTGAATAATATCGCAGGATACTTTCTGTTAAAAGGCGGCAGAATGGTTGCATTGTCAAGCTGTCTAGTTCAAGTGGCCAAACATGTTAATTTTGCCCCAGTATCAGGTATTGAGGGCATCGATATCCTAGATATAGAACATGTCCCAGCTGTGTAACTACGAGAATCTTGAGCTCAACACATCGATTTCCGCCTTTTATGACGGCAATGACATTTGGTTTAAAGGAGTAGATGTGGCAACGGCTTTAGAATATGAAAATACAAGGAAAGCTATAAGAGATCATGTGGATGAGGAGTACAAAACAGAATGGTCTAATATTTAAAAAAGTGACCGCTATTCAACCACACACTATTTTCATTAAAGAACCGGGGTTGTATTCTTTAATCTTTGGTTCTAAAATGAAGGCAGCCAAAAAACTTCAATCTTGGGTATTTTCTACAGTATTACCTTCCATACGAGAGCATGGAACTTACAGTACTGGCAAGCAGTTTGATGTGTGGGCTCCTGGTAACAACAAGCTGATGTTTAAGATACAAAACGAATACGATCTCCACACTAAAGTAGTTAGCTATATAAGACGCTTCTACCCATATTTACTGATAGTTGCTGGCTTAGGTGAAAATCAAGACTCAAGTTCTAAAAGAATTAACTCTTATATTAAAGGTTATATGAAGGGACAGCCCGATTTGATCATTAATAATTATCATAAAAAAATATTGGGGCTTTTGCATTGAATTTAAAACGCCCACAGGAAAAGGAATTATATCAGCAAATCAGGAGAATCTATTAGATAGATATGAAGATAATGGGTTCAAATGTGTTGTCTCTAATGATTATGATCTTATTATAAAAGAGCTAAACACTTATTGTAGAGATATTAGAGTATTGTGCATCTACTGTTGTAGGAAATTTATATCAAGAAGAACATTAAGAAATCACGAGCTGTATTTTCATAAAATCTGCTGAGAGCTGACCCGTCAAAACGGCGGGTCAGGTTTATATCAAGGGCCCTTTGTTAAACTGTAGATCGCAGCATTGTTCTAATAGTTATTGCAGATGATGAAAGCTGCAGGACATCTTTTGAACAGCTTATAGTAAGTTTCTTACAAGGCAAGTTAAGATTTTTTTTAATTAGATCTAAACTTATAAGGAATTCCGTTGATTCGGTCGCCTTTTCTACGGTGTATAAAGTTTCCTTGCAGATGACATGATGTGCTTTATTCGTCTCTAGTTGTATTTGCCCTGCGGCAGATGTGATGTGAATATATCTTTCAATCTGCCCTTGATTTGAGAAGCTTTTCTTGAAAGCCTTCTGTGTCATTGACCAGGATAAAGGAAAGTATTTTTTTCCCCACAGTGTCGGCGGCTGTATAAGTTGGTAAAGAATACTGACTTGTATTGTTCTCATAGGAGAAGTAATCAAAGCTTCTAACATCCCCAGATTAAGATCCATTTTCAATTCTGTCACTTCTCTATCAATACTGTTGAATACTTCTTTAAGATCTTCCAATCTAACTTTTATAGCACAGATAATAGGGTGATCTTGTTTTATTTTTACTTTTGCTTTAAGAAAGTTGATAGATTCGACATCCGTGGCATAAACCTCCAGAATGTCAGAATCGAAGCTAAGTATTACTTGACGGGCTCTAAAAGTTCTCAAAAAAGATAGGATTGATTTTAAATATGCGGGGTTGGTTACAAGGATCATATATTAGAGCAATGCATGTACTCAATATATGGAGTCTGTGGCAGCTTATCTTAGAACACTTAAACGAATAGCGAAAAAATATGATGTGGAAGAAATAATATCTGAGTTTTATTTAGAACTGCTAGGAGGGGATCTATCAGAGAATTACTTTTTTATGGTGTGGAGTAAATATGAAGATAGAACAAACACGATTATTAATAAACTGCCAGAAGATTTAGAAGTAGTTCAGCTGAGGAAAATGTTAAGCACTCTTCCACATACAGTGGAAAACAATGAATATAAAATATGTATTTGTGGTAATGAGATGGTTCTGGATAGAGAAGAATTGCAAATGAGGTGTTCTTGTGGAAGAGAAGTTTCCATGCCTGTATCTGTTAATGATGTTCAGTTTTATGGTCAAGAAGGGCAGTCGGTTAAGCCTGGCATTTTTAATCCCGGCAAGCATTATCGTAATTGGATAAATCTTATTCTAGGGCAGTCAGTAATTGACGACGATGTAATAAATAACTGTAAGAAACAATTAGTAGGTAATACAATTCAAGATGTCAGAATAGCTCTAAAAGATATTGGTCGGGCGGATTTGAATAAACACGCTTCTGCAGTTTGGAGCAGAGTAACTGGCAGCCCTATACCAAAAGTATCTGCTGATGTGCTTGTTAAAGGAGAACATCTTTTTATACAAGTTTTAGAAGCTAGAAATCATATCAAGGAATTGCATAATAGAAATAGAAGATATTACCCTTATTACATTTTCAAGATATTAGACCTCTTAATACCAAAAGATGAAGACCGTAGTATTTTGCGCTTTATTCATCTGCAAGGTTCTGACACAGTAGAAAAGAATGACGATGAATGGCGGCTTATTTGTAAGAAAGTTCCTCTGGAATGGAGAAGCACCTGCAGCACTTTAAGAAATGAATTTGGCCCTGTTGGAAGCTGTTGAGCATCTGTTGGAACTGTTGAGCATCTGTTGGAAGCTGTTGAGCATCTGTTGGAACTCTGTTGGAATGCTGTTGGAATAATATATAATATATATGTCTGAAGAATCAAACGATCAAATTACCAAAGAGCCAGAAACTCCAATTGTTAAGCAAAAGGATCCTAAGAGAATAGCTGCTGGAAAGAAACTGGCAGAATATCATAAGAACGCTAAGAAGGCTCTTGAAAAGAATCATGAACCTGTTGAAACTACCAACAACTGGATGCCGTCACTAACAACAGCATTGACGCTCGTTGGATTAACCTTGACGGGTCTAGATTTATATTTTCGATGGAGGAAAGTAGATCCCGCACCTGTTAAAATAACACCTGCTGTTCATATAGAGACAACACCTCCTAAATCAGCAGCTCGAGGAGGCATGGAATAAAAAATATATATATATATATGGAAAACAAATTAATTAAAACTATTACAGACTCTTCTGTAGTTATCGGTATCGCAGCTGGTATTGGCTACATAGGAAAGAAAGCTATGAAAGAGTCATTTATTAATGACCCCAGTAGCAGTCTAACAAACTATGGTAAGTGGGTGGTGGTTCTAGCCGGCTCTATGTATTTGAAGCAATATCTAGAAGATCAAAAAATCCTGCCAAAATCTCTATAATATAATGGCAAGTGCAGTAGTTATGATGGTTGCCGGAGCTGTTCTGAATGCTACAGCTTTCACAGGCTCGATGTATTTAGCGAAAACCCTAAGTTCTGATAAGAAACACACTGATGAGGAGAAAATTTGGCATGATAAAGCGCTTGAAAAATACCAACATGATATGGGCGAATTTGAAAAGAAAAGACAGCAGTATCAAGATTGGCTTACAGAACGTTATATGAACAAAAAAATCGCCGAGAGCGATCTGAATAATACAGACTATGCTTTTACACTCTACAATAAAGCACATCCTAATTTTAATCTCGAAAACCTCAATTTCACGATTATTATAAGCCTAACAAAAAACAGAAACAATACGAACTGGCTTATGTTGGCAGTGGGATGCTGGCAGCAGGTTATTTAGCATCAAAAATTATATAGTTTTATATAATGGAAGGAGGAGATGTGGATATGGATCCTTTAGGTGAAGGAGCTGAAGATATTAACACTGATGATTCAGATATGTTATTATTCGGGGATGGTGTGGAAAACGATACGACGTGGCGTAACAACTTCAGAAGGTATTTTAAACGTTTGGGTAAAACAATAACTAGCAACGAAGCTAAAGGGTTCTTTAAAAGACCATCTGAAAATTCCACGCAATGGAAGACAAGAGTTTACGAGGAGCTTCAAATGGAGAGTTTTGATGGTATAGATAGTTATGCTGAAATAGAAGCTAGATTAAGAAAACTAAGGGAACCCGGGTTTACCAGGGGAGATGAGGCAATTAGGGCGGCGCTAAAAAATAGCGAAAGAGCGATTACTACGGCAGGTAGAAGAATACATAAACTTTTTCCAGAATGGGATATGAAAAAAAGTGCATTTTTATTCACAGTTGATGAGTATGGTAGAACTGCCATTGCTTTAAAGCGTAAAGGAGCAAAAAGGTATTATTTGGGTAAAGACGGTAGTTGGATTGGAACGCCACCAGGCACAATACTAAGTGATCTAGGTAGATCTGCTGCAGTAATCGAAGAATATGATGGTGCGAAAACAGAGCTTGACTCATTATTTCCCGACAATAAGATTACTATAGAAAAGGGCTTTGATCTTCGATATAATGAGGGTATAGAAATTACTAATAAGGATCTTAAGAAGTGGCATCGTTTATACAATAAAAAAGGTAGTTTAAACGGTGAATTACCAAATAAAATTAAAGATGCTTTAGGACGTGCTGCGGATGAGATACTCGCTGCTAACGACGATAGGAGGCAGGTTATAGGAATTACGCGCGATAGTATAGCTGAAAGAGAGGAGACAAATAATTTTGAAATGACTATGATACAATCTAAGGAGAAGCTCCAAGATAAAATAAAGTCTTTAGAGGGGCATCTGCAAGAGGCTGGAAAGCGTAATTTTATGTTAATGCTCGGCGTTAAAGGTAGAGATGATAAATTAGAGCAGTTGGGGCGAGAGTTATCATCTACGACGGCATCACGGGATGCTCTTTCGTCGGAGAAGGTGAAACTTACAGAAGATCTATCCGACAGCCAGCAGCTGATACGGGAGATGGAGTCGCAAATTGATGATGAAGCCTTCGTAAACTCTACTAATGAGAGGGCACTAAACGATATTTACCAATATTTAGAAATGATGGTGGATGGCGGCGACGCACGGAGGATTATAAAAGATTTAGAAAATAAAATAAAAAGGTTGGAGAGTAATGAGGATAAGGTTAGACTTACTAATATTATAGAAAACTATAAGGGCGAACTAAAAAAGCAAGTTGATGTGGGTTCTATAGAGAGGAATCGGCTTATTAATTCTATTGAAAGCTTTAAAGAAGACTTAAAAAATGAGATAGCTAGGCGTATTGAATCTGACGAGGCTCTAGAAAATCAGATGACTGTTGGATCTACAGAGAGAAATAGCTTAATTAATAAGCTGGAGAGTGAAAAGGCGCGCAGCGCTGCTCTTGAACGGCAGCTATCAAATGTTGATTCAGAACTTGCTGGTACGCGGGATGAAGTAAGAAAGTTGAAATGGGAGATAGGCGGGCTAATTGAGGATGTAAAAGGCGCTGAAGTTAAAAGGGGCGAGCTAACTGCCGACAAAAATAAAAAAATACGCGAGCTAACTGAGGAAAACAATAGGCTTAGAGAGCAAGATCAGTCCCTTGCCAAAGAGGAGGAGCGGATAAATGAGCAAAGTGAAGTCATAGAAGAAAAGCTGCCGCTGAAGGCGCGTATAAAACGTATTTTTAAAAAGTATGGATTCACCGTCTTTGCTGTTGCTTCTGCTGTTAGTATTGCCATTGGCGTAATTATTAATAGTTTAAAAAGCAGCTTATCTTCCGTCGCAAAAGGTCTTGGAAAAGGTTTGAAAACAATAGGTGATAAATTATCTCATATATTACCCGGTATGATCGGAGCAATAGCGTCCTTTATATTTAAAACTGCTGGTGAGGCTATTGGCTTCCTTGCTAAACACGCCTGGCTATTGATAGTAGCTGTTGTTTTGTATTTAGTGGAATCCTATAAAAAGAAAAAGTAATATATATGCTTCTATACATTGAACAAACGGCAGCTGATCAAACTATTTGGTTTAAAACTCCTATTAAATGTGCAAAGATGGCGCTTGTAAGTTGTAGTTTTACAAATAAAACATATAATCTTGAAAGTTATGGAACTATTGTAGATAGGGGGAATGTCTTAATTCGTCTTTCGAAAGGAAGCTACACCAATAATAGTTTTAAAAATGCTGTTGATAAAGCAGTTTCACTTGGCGATAAAAAAGTTTCAGTTGAGATTGAAAATGATAGATATTATATCACCTCAACAGTAAATATTGGCTTTAATGCGAGTATATCAAAATTATTAAACCTTACACACCTTAATGCAGACGTCAAATATGGCCTCAATATTATGCCCCCTCTGCATTAATTGCGATCTTATTGATTCTACGCAGGTTTTATTAAATAACAATTATTCGCAAATATTAGCATGTGTTGAATTAGACAAGTTTGGAGAAAAGATAACTTATAATCCTAAAAATATATTGCATGTACCTATTAAAAATGATGGCTATATTAATAGTATTAGAGTTTGGATCATCGCAGATTCTAAAAGCATTACCACTGGAATTTACCCTATGCGAATGGTAATTGAAATCATATAATATATATGGACTACAATGAGATTTATCCCAATCTAACAACTGGTGAAAACTTTAGATTACACAAAGTAAATACAGTTTTATCTCAACTAGGATCAGAAATAAAACATTATGAAAACGTCAGGAAAAAATATGCTAAGATACGTGGAATAGTTCATAAAACGGCAGTAGCAACAGGAACTTTGTCTGTAATTTTAGCCGGCTCTGGTGTGGCCACAAGTTTAACGGGGCCTGGAATCGTTGTCGGTGTTCCTTTATCAGCTGTTGGCGGTCTGTTAGGTTTAATATCAGCTAGCTGCACAGTTTTCACGAAAAAACTTACTAAAAAGGTAACAAAACATGAAAATACTATTCAGCTTGCAAAATCAAAAGAAGATAGTATAAGTGATCTTGTATCAAAAGCCTTGAGTGATAACAAGATTGACGAGAAAGAGTTTGAACATATTATGGCCGAGTTACATAAATATGAAAAACTAAAGAGGGGTATCAGAGTGAAACGAAATGAGGAGCTGTTAAAAAACGATGCTCCAGATGTTCAAAAGTTGAGGGAAGAACTGAGAAGGGAGATTATAGATCAGCTAGTAAATCCAAAGAAATAACTTTATCCTTTGATAGAACACCCTATGGTTATATCTACAAGTGGAGATATGAAAAACAATAATATATATGGTAACAAAGGAAGATATTGAATTAAAAAAATATTATCCACACTCTATAGAACATAAATTTCATGCCTATAGAGGCGGTATTAATTTCGATTGGGGTGGTGTGGCATATGATGTTTTCAAAAAAGATATTGGCGGCCCTGTACATCACTATGATGATAACGTTGTTGAACATGCATTAACTAAAGCATTGGGCAAACGGATTAATCATAACACAATTGAAATACATAAAAATCAATTTCCAAAAGAGTTAGAACTTTCAAAAATATCTTACTCGGTTATTTCAACACCTTTTGACGAAAAACCTCTAAAATTTGACCCAACAGAGATTGATATTTATGTCACGCCAAGTCGGAAATTTACTATAAAACCACGAAATGTATTCATTGTTGAATTAAAACACACCACATCAAAGGAAGCTTATAAATGGTTAGGGAGGCCTGATATGACTTATTATCCACAACAATTAGCATTCGCGCTATGGAGTTCATCCAGTGGTTGTGGAATAGGAATCGACATGCTAACAAAATATAGTGATATGATAGAGTCACTACTTAAATTTCATATCCTATTCACAACTAGAAGGATATTAGCACAGATGGCTGTTCAACTGCCTGGAGATCCTAATTTTACTAACATTGATAATAAATATTTAAAATCTGGATATGATAAGGTCTGTAGAGAATTTGATATATCCACCAACAGCGATTTTAGATTTACTGGTGATGAAAATCACGGTTTGGGTCGTATCTATAAGAAAATATTTGATGAGGTGGATGATGTGACTGAGGCATACGATGAAAAAATAGACGGTAAAGAAACTGATAAATGGCCAAACGGGGCTTTCAAATTCAAAGATGAGGGGTCTTGGGGTGGAAACAAAATAGATCATATATCACCGCTGGAAAAACATCCATATCGGTATTTTCTACTAAATGAATCAAAAGGATTGACAAGAGCTGGTCTTTCACGACTAAATCAGTCTATCGAAGCTTATGTTTATTGTATATTGGGCAGCCAGGTTAATACTAGAAGCAGTATATATGGAGATGGTGGATCAGCCGTGGAAACTCAAAAGGTCTTCTTACAATTATTTGAAAATTCAATAATTGAGAGGGATATTTCCAAAAGTATCCAAAGATATCAACTAGCAATTCAAGAAGCAAAAGTGAAACTTGATTTAGCTATTTCACCTGGTTGTTGGCTATTACCATCGAATCTTGTAATAAACACAAATTCAATCGTTGGATATAACAATAAACTGATACGGGCTACTACTAATATGCAGTTTGGCGTGAATGATATTAATGCTGAAACAAAATCTACTGGTATAAAGCACATGTTTCATACAAAGATACAATTACCTCATCAAAATACAAACGATGAGATCACAAGAAAAAAAAATATTGTGAATGACTTTAGTAACCCAGTTGTAAAACCTACTAAATCATCTAATACCCACGATACTAATCTAACAGCTATAACAATTGGTGCTGCCGGCCTAGCTTGGTATATATTCCGGTAAACACCGTCCATTCCGCGAATGCCAAAATATTTTATTACAGTCGAATGTTTTAAAATCACAATTAAAACATTTGTATTCCTGGTCGCATGGTGTTTGCCTCTTGCTAATATGCAGACTTAATCCTCCCTTTGTTTTAAAAACTCTTTTACACTTCTCGCATAGAAAACCTTTCTTTTTTTCGTAAAGCCAATCATAAATCTCCTCCAGCTCTTTCTTCCCCATATATCCATCGGATTTATCTTCTCAAATACTATTCCCCAACGCATACAAAATTTGACCCAAGGATTCCCTGTGTAATTCCTGGGGGGTTGTGCTCGAAATTTGACTCAAGGATTCCCTGTGTAATTCGGGGAAAATGCGTTGAAACCGGCCTTTCACTACTACTACTGGGCAATGAAATTTCTCCCTTTACAGTACCGTGAGAATATGAGCCAGTTTTTCGGCAAGAGAGGCAGGAGCTGGCACGTGAGCGCCGTCATCACTAAAACTGATGCAAACTTTCAAGTGGAGTGTTTTGTACACATTTTCAACACATGTACCCAGAATAGCTTCGCTGTGACATCCATTATTGAACATCTTCTCCACACCATTAAGATGGATTATCCTGTTGTGAAAAAGACCTTCATTCGTTCCGACAATGCAGGGTGTTATCACAACGGATCATTAATGTTAAGCCTACCGCAAATCGGGAAAAGAACTGGTGTGATACCCCTTCGCTACGATTTTTCTGACCCCCAGGCTGGAAAGGACATCTGTGACAGGAGAACAGCTTCAATGAAGTCACACATTCGAAGATTTGTCAATGAAAACAACAACGTAATCACTGCAGAAGACATGAAAGTGGCACTGGAGTCACATGGAGGGCTTAAAGGCTGCAGAGTAGCTGTGGTTGAGGTGGACTCTTCCAGAGAAGGTGTTAGTAACAAAATACCTGGAATTAGTCTCCTCAACAACTTCGCTTTGAAGACTCTGGTTTACGTACTTGGAAAGCTTACAATGTTGGTCCCGGGAAGTTGTTAACTTACGAACAACTACAAGTACAACCACAGGGAGAAACATGTTTGAAAGTCATCCTGCCATTTGCTTCCCGTACCAGAGAACATGGGATTTTAAAGAAGAGTACAGTGCCTAAGAAGGATATATTTTCATGCAGTGACAACAGTTGCGTGCTTACCTTCAAAACAGAAGCGGAAGCAGAGATGCATATGGATACGGAAAAACACGTCCGACAGCTCGAATCTGAGTCACTCTATGATACCATAAAGAAAAAGTGGGCCGATAAAGTCACTGGTATTGGAGGTTCTTTTCAACGAGTGCAAAGTATCGTCGCTCAAGAACAGCCGGTCGATTTACATGAGCCAAGGTCAAACAGTACCCGACCAATGGGCTGGGCTCTGAAAACGACAAAGAAATTTTCAAGAATGAACGAAAAGGTGAAAGGATATTTGACCGAAACGTTTGAGGTCGGGATAACTAGTGGACATAAAGCAGATCCAATAAAGGTGTCAAAGGAAATGCAACTTACAAAAGACCAGAATGGGCTACTGCTGTTTGACCCTGATGAATGGAGGACAGTCCAGCAAATCAGTAGCTTTTTCTCGAGGCTATCTGCACTGCAAAGGCAACGTCAACTTCATGGTGAAACCGTCCAAGAAATAACCGAGGATGACTGGGCTGCGTGGGACATAGACTCCTCTGGATGATTTGCGTACAGCTGTCCGCAGTGACATGGATAAGCCAAATCACCCCATTGAGGTGGAATCGTTTAACGTTTGTATGCTGGTACAGTGGTAAGATAAATGCCCCAAAGGTAGCTCAATTGAAAGACATCTGTACTAAACTACGAGTACCAGCTAATGGATTGCTATCAAGAAAAAAGACATACGTTGAGCCACTAAAAGCACTTGTCAGAAACTGTTCCTGTAATCTAAAATGAGAGATAGACAGATAGTTATATTTAACACTTATTGTACGAAATCGAGTTGTACATGATCTGATAGAGTTTGGCCGTCATTTGAAGGCAAATAATGAATTTCAAGGACTTTTAACAGATGATATAAACCAAGCAATTACCGAAGATTGGTTAACATGAATATATAGTCGACTTTTGATACAATTACGGCGACTTATAAACGAGGTACATAAATTGATATATAAAGATTGCGTGACATGAAACAATTTTCGCGGGAAATTAGGAACGGCTCAAATTGTGATTCGGAAAGGTCACGAATACTGATCCTAGAGACAGATAAGAACCTTATGTGTTGTGTTCAACTTTTGAGTGAAAGAACCAGTAGTTTTTCTTACAATTTTGTCAATATTTTCGTCTAATTATACCTGTGATGCTAAAATACGATCAACAAAATTATGCTAATATCAAGGAATTTCAAATGCTGCTAACTCTAAATCTTTATATTATCCCAATCAAGAGTTTGCTTATATTGATCATCCATAAGTTGTACTTCCAGGAAATAATTAAATTTGTGAAATAAAAACCCGCAATTTTGAAAAAACGGCTTTTGAACTTAGCTAAAAATGGCATTGTCGCTCATCAAGAATACACAAGCATTGTTTGGTTGTCTGTAAAAAAATGAGCATTCCAGCAAACACAATATCTTTAACGTACAAATGTTCTTTATACGATCTAGTTTGCATCTACAAAGCAAAGTAAGTCATATTATTTCTAGTGTTTCTCATTTTGCCTCTTAAAGTCGGCTCCTATTTGGTTGGTTTTTCATGCCGCAAAAGGCCAAAACCAAGGGGGGTGGTCAATCTCGGAAGATAAAAGTCCAAACAATCTTTAACCCCCACCGTTCTTAATCATTTAGGATAGGGTATAAACGGTGAAAGTTTGACAGGAATCGGCCGACCCCCATCTTTTGACTCTGCCCGGTTTTCTCTGACAATGACTCTTAATTGGTTTCTAAATTGTTCGTTTTTTGACAAAATTATCACTTTTAAGTGATAGAAAACTTAAAAGATTTTAAATAAGCACTTTATGAGTATGATCGCTCAACGTTTTGCTACTTTGGATTAGTACTTTTGTGACTGCACCTCCGTTTAAATGTTTTTTAGGGACTCGGTCCCAGTCCCCCGCTCGGTCATTATCAATATATTAAGATCCTCTATATTATACGAAAGCTACTTCTTGATCACGTCCATCATATATTTTTTGTAATCCTTGTAGAGTGACTGTTCATTTCCAAAGGGTTTTATTTGATCCCCTTAGATGAGTATTAAATCCTCTCTAGGTGATAGACTATACATCTATCACCGTGTTGTAAGCTGCAAACGTCGAAAGATGTCACATAAAAGCGATAACTGGGCACTGAAGTCAGACAAGCATCCAAAGCTACTGTGACAAGCTAACATTCCAGCAGTTCAAAGATATGTCCAACAGGCTTGCTGATTTCATCGAAGATCGTGATACTGCACTGGTACCGGCTCAATCATCTGTTGTTTCCGCCCCTGCCCTTCCAGCTCCGAGTTCTACCACAACTGGAAATGTTTACTTGAGCAGAATGAGCCAAGATGGCAGTCAACATCTGGTTCACGGAATGGTTCCATGGTTCAATATAAACATGCCTGGTTCTAGCAACAACTAGATGCCTTTCTTGCATTTCAAACAGGTTAGGCATTATTTTCTGTATATTTGCCTGTTGAATCGACCTTTAAAAAGCCTAATGTACTTGAATTGAATATTGAATCGACTGTTGAATGAACGAAACAAGCGATCATGTTTTTGAAGTGAAAATGTGATCACCTGACACTGTCATGTGACAATGCAACGAATGCGCGTTTTTTAATTTTATCGTTTGCTGAAATGAAAATGTGTCATATTTTTTTATGTTTAACTGATTTGGTAAATACTTAAACAATTATTCCCCTCAGCGTCGGTGAGTAGTGGTGAATATTTACTTCACCGCTCGAGGACTTGCGGCTCGGTAAATATCCACCACTACTCACCTCCAATAATTGTTAAATAGTTTTCATGAAAAGTTTTATGAATTTAGGGTTTGAAAATTTCTGTTTTTAGTTGAAAATATTATTTATCAGTTAGTTTCAAGCTGTCATCACTGTAATACATAAAACGTTGCTATTATGTACATAAAAATATAATATTATTCATATTTTCAACTCTTACATCTCAAAACAGTGTGGAGGATCGAGAAAGTTCTGAGGAGATTGACCATTCCAGCAGTTCTAGTGAGGATGATCTTAGAGGCAGAGGACCTAAAAGAGCTAGAGGGCAAAGAGCTGGTAGAGGAAGAGGATGAGGTCATGGCTTAGGCCATGGTCGTGGGTTGTATGCAGGCCATGGCCATGCTCATGTTCATCCTCACAGACAACCTGTTCAGCCACACAATGCTCCTATGCAAGGGTACAATGACCCTGACACCAGCAATCAGCTACCAGTCTTCAGGCCCAGTCGTCCTAGCTACTGGAGTCCACCTGAACATGCTTTTGCTTCAAGGAACGATGACAAAAGTAGTGGATTTCTTCAGGCTGTTTTTTACTGAGGCACTGTGTTGGATATATGTACATATACAAACACGTACGCATGGGGAACTATTCCAAAGAAGCAATACTATACTACTGACAAGCATGGTGCTTGGAAAGAAACAGATGTACCAGAAATTGAGAAGCTCTTTGCCCTGATCTTATACTACTGCAGTATTGTAAATGTCAGCTCTTTTCATCGGTACTGGAGCACCAAGACATTATATCATGGTCTGTGGGCAAGACGCATCATGTTGAGAGACAGGTTCAAGGCCTTGATGGGGATGTTCCACGTAGTAAATCCAGATACAGAGGATGAACAGGAAAAGCTAAGGAAAGAGGCAAGCTTTGTTGAGTCATTCAAGGAAAAATGTAAGGCTCTCTACCAGCCTTTTCAGAGAGTTGCAGTTGATGAAAGGATGGTGAAGTCCAAGCATCATTCTGGAATAAGGCAGTATATGAAAAAACAAGACTATTAAATGGGGTATCAAGCTGTGGGTGCTCGCATATGTAATGGCTATACCTACAACTTTGACATATATGTTGGAAAGAATGCAAACCAGCTCCCTATTCAGCATGGCCTTGGATACGATATTTTGATGAAACTGGTTAATCCTCTGAAAAATCAGGGCTACCACATCTACTTGGATAACTTCTAAACTTCCCCAAGGTTGGCGAAAGATCTATTTAGGCTGAATTTGCCCTCCTGCAAATTGCTGACAACAGCAAATTGCTGACAACAGGAGGATTTCCTCAGAACATGAAGAAAGCCATGTAGTGGGCTAGAAGAAAGGAGAGGGGGTCAATGAAATGGGTGGGAGTTTATATTGACGACTCACTTATCTCAAATATGGTTGAAATCATTCCTGTGCACTGAAAGATAATTTTCCATCATCAGAGATCAACTAAAAGTGTCGTGTTTTGGCTTTGAGTTTCAACGAGAAAAATATCACCGATAGGTCATTATTTTGGACATTATGTGACCTCATACTTTTATTTCCCAAAATGATGCATTGAGAGTTGAAGGCTGACACTTTCTCAACTAAAAGCACAAAAGTGAAGCTTTTCTACAGCATTATTTCATTTGGACATTTTAGGTCCAGATCCCATTTTTGTACCTCAAACTTTGCCTATATTTCAACGTTCTGCACATGGTGCTTAGTATACCTGTTTTAAACCAAATTCAAAAAATAACTCCTGAAGTTACAGAAAAAGAAATACTACAGTTGGAAAGACCATGAAACGTTTATTACGTGAGTTTAACATCCATTGTTGTGGAGCAAACGGTAATCACACATTGACTCTTCAAATTTGCCACATAATTTGCCTGAAAAATGGTAGTTCTCAAACTGGTTTTTAAAAACTGCAAATTTCTCCTAAAATAACTTATCTGCAACTTTTTAGTATTTTTCCCTAAAATAGATCATTGAAAGGAATGATATGGTGAAAGAAAATACAATTCGATTGTTTTGAGTTGACCGTCAATTCTCGATTCTTTCGGTCATTGGCTCTTAAAGTGCCTATGAAACGAAAATGTTTTATTGTAGAGTATCGTTGTTTGGTCTTTCTCTGAACAGTTGCTGTATTGAAATGTTGACTTCGAGTATGCAAACATTTTCTTTTGGCGGTTCGAAAATTACAATTTTCAACCAAAATGGACGACAAGAGACTGGGCCCTTGACAATGGCTCGGTGACGTCAAGAGGTGTGCATGCCTTTGTTGTGCACAACTCCTGACGTCACATTTCTATAGTTTGACCGAGCGTGAATTATCGCTCTTTGAAACCCAAAATGCCCAACTCAAACAGCTCAATTGATTTTTTATGAACGCCATGTTAACAAGCAAATACTAAGCTTTCGAAGTAGCAAATGAAAACAGGGTCTTTTTTTTCGTTTCATAGGCACTTTAAACAAACTCACAGTGCGAGAAATAGATAAATACATTAATCACCAGCAGATAAAGTGAAGCACATAACCATGTATGCTGATCAAACAAAGGGCAGCAGAGAGTCCAGGTACAGTCCTTGATAAGAGAAAAAGAAGTGTCTGAAGACGAATCTGAGGGGGAATCAGACAGTACTGGTGATGGCTCCGAGGATGAAGTCATTGCAGAATTTGGTATCAGCTCAGATGACGATGAAGATAGGGTCATTTCTACAACCCCCACATGGTGCTGCATAGCTTTCATAGATAAATTATATCCGTAATGTGGGATACTGCATACTGCATTATGTTGATTTGGCGAGGAGTGGGTAGGGTAGGGGGGGGGGATGGGGTCGGGACTTGAAATAGATTTCCACTAAAGTAGGGGGATCATGAAATCCTTACAGGTTTGCCTATGGGGGACCTGAAAAAAAAGGAATTTGTAAATTTCTCCCCCATCCCCACTCTAGATGTCTGCCATCTTTGGAAGATGAAAAAATCACTCTTGGATGCCACTTTCAAGTCGCAGATGCTACACTAACTTCTCTCTGTGAGAAAACATGAAAATTTGTCGAAATTCAAGTTTCACTTGCAGCAATTGTCATTATAAAGGACACAGGGTAACCAAGCATTGGAGTGTTGAGTGTTGGATTGCAGCTCTTCATAAAGAGTACAAAGATTGCTTGAGAAAGGTAAGAACATTTCTCTATTGTTATAGCTTCTAGCTTGTATATTTTATGTTTTGAACGATGTGCTCATCTATTGGTGATGAGTTTAATTAGGTAACTTTTATAATATTTTTTAATGCTGAATTGGAAGTCAAAACTGTATAGAAAATGCTAAACGAAAAATCGGACAAAATTTGCAATACCAAATATATGATGTAAGGTTTTATATAACTAGTCATAGTTCACACTATAGCTGTCCCCGTTCTTTAAAAACTGACTGAGAACTATAAATTAATCTGAAAAGTAAACTAGATAACATTTGGTTGTAAATACGTGTTACATTTCTGTTCATCACTGAAGGTCAGGTTTTTCATCAATTACATTAGGGAACTATCTCAGAAAATAGTGCAAACCCTTGGCATCGCAGCATGACTCAAACATTGTTTGGTCACTCGTTGCAGGACTCGGCAGAGCATGCATGCGTAATTAGATTGACTTTCGATTCAATGTATCAAGTAGATTTTCTCTTCTATATTTACGATAAATATAGCCAAAAACCAAAATACAATTGTTGATGTACATCTGCGATGCATTTAATTTTCACTATGAAATTTTTTTAGTGTATTCTTGGGGTTTTTGAAAATAACATACCAGAACACATGTGACGACATCTAAATGTAAGACATAGAACCACGCTTGACGTTTAACAAGCATGCCATTCAAAAATGCTACATATTCTGCTAATAGGATAAAGACAAAGGACGAAAAGAACCATAAAATGCATCTTAAGATATACAAATTTTCGAATAGTTCGTGTACTGTGGCCCATTTTGAAAATTAGGTGGCTTTCTTTCGCCTTGAGCAGTTTCAACATGCCCAGAACATGGCGTCAAATTCTTCTTCGTGCACGAATGTTTCCTTCAGCTTCTGAGTTCTGCACATCACTATTTTGGTATTCAGCTTCTGAGTACTGTAGTAGTTTTCAGTGTGTATATATTGTGGATCTGAAGACGTATCATTCTTTTTTTTGGTGATATATCAGTATTGTTATAAAACATAGTGAGCAGGCGTTTATTTCAGTCAGTCACAATCCCAGCGGTCCTTAGCGGTCGTAAAGTTGAAAAATCAAGATTTGCCCTACATACTATATATATTTACATATTACGTGGGGACTACAATATATGCCTCCTAATCTCACAATTAGTGAGATTACCAACTCGTAATATTTTACTTGTTATGGAATGGAAAGTACTAAAAACAACATGAATCATAGAGTACAAACACTAAAACTGTGCAACTCAATGGTCACATCACAAATATTCAACCTCTCCTTGCTATGAATATGACTATCACTCACCGACCTTCACCACTTAAAAAAATAAGAAAGCTGACATATAGAAACACATCATCTGAAGCCAAAAGTGTGGGATAGTCTTCTGGAAAGAGATGGAGAGCCAGTTTGAATGATCAATACAGCAAATAATGTAGTGACGATGAAACTCAAGACATTCCCCGTGATCCTGGCAGTCCTGACATCAGATCAATAAGTGCACCAGAAAGATGCAACATAATGGTACCATCAGATGTACAAGAAAGGGAATTGACTCTAGATGGAAATTATGAAACTGAATCAAGAGGGATTCAGTTATGAAGGGTAGGTAGCCAAACAGAAATGTGTTTCCAAAAACATATGTGGTAGTGACAAACAACAAAACATCACTGTAAGACTATATATATTATTCTTGTTAGTGAAATATTAATTGTTCAAGCCATATGTAGACATAATTGAGCATTGTATGGTTACAAATTTGAATTGCTAAAACTAGATTTGTCAATAGCCAATCTTTGACAGCTGTAAAACTGAATTAATAAGACATTACACACAAAGACCACACACGTCCTTGTTGAATATTGTATGCTGTAAAAGTAGGCTGTTATAAATAGCAAACATTTTAGCTATCAAGTCAGTAGCAGTTGTTGAGTTCTTATGGGATCATAGTTTAAATTTCTA
Source organism: Actinostola sp. cb2023 (assembly GCA_033675265.1). Classification (NCBI taxonomy): domain Eukaryota; kingdom Metazoa; phylum Cnidaria; class Anthozoa; order Actiniaria; family Actinostolidae; genus Actinostola; species Actinostola sp. cb2023. The sequence goes on along the minus strand of JAUJYZ010000861.1, from coordinate 226,406 downwards.
AATTCAATAAAGTTTATCAATTACAATTCAATATTTGAATTTCCTGTAACTGAATTTGCTTTTCTTGTTAGTAGAATGCATAATGAACAAAACCCATTTGCATTACTTTGTACTATTTACATTAGCATTGTTGACCGACTGAAGGAATCTATGGTGTTTGACACACCCTAAAACACTGCGAACAAAGTTTAGTTTTCTGTCAGTAGTTATCATCAGGAAGTCATCAATGTACAGAATATACTGTGAGCTTTAAAAAACATATCCACACTTTTTGAAGTAATTAAGTGACTGACTTTGTGTGATATTGTTTAAAGGGGCACTGTCAGCCGTTGAGTCTGTGCAGTAATGACCTTTTTTCCTATTAGCAATGCTTACATTTGTTTGTTGACAGTGATTTACTGAGAGGATATTTTTGTAAATCGCTAAAAAATGGTTGTCGTTTGCAAAATAAAAGGCTTAATTGGAAGTATCAATAGTTACAGAAGGCTATCCAGACTCTTTGTTAAGTATCAATGACAGTTTCTAATGATAAATCACGGTTTTTGTACTAGACATTGACTTCAGCTTCCTTTTATTCATAGAGAGTGAATACATAGAAAACGAAAACTCCAGGCTGTTCATGCAAACTGCTAACATTTATTTCTCCGATTTGTGCAGTATCGATAGTCAAATAAGGACATAAAGCCCGAATTACGACCGATGCTCAATCCCGATGAAGCAACAGTTGCTGCTACAAGTACAACAGCAAGGAAAGGGACAGATAATTATATATTGACAGACCTATCAGAATAAGGATTTTTGCTCTCAAGTCTAAAGTTATACAATAGCAATAGTTCTATGGTAGTCGGGGCTTGTTTGCATTCACAAATATTTCGATTTATAGACTTGTAAGTTCTTCTTTGAGAACATAATAATTCGAGTGAAGTCAGTTTGGTGTCAAACGTTCGGCTTACTTTCCTACATGCTTTGAACCCTCCTTTGGTACTCCAGAGCTAGGAGAGTGTATAGCGAACTCAGAATCTGTGTAATAACCATATTCTATCTTCCCAGTGAACCAAAATTTGTAAGCTTGTCGCCTGAATACATTCGTTGTCAACCACTACCTCACCGGCGGCCGCCATGAGAGAAGCCATCGTTCATGCCGATTAAATAAAAAACATATAAACATGGACTTCAAACCAAAAATAACTACTTGAAAATACGAAATAACAATCGGTCTAAATAACTGAACAAGTATAATCTTCTAGAGTGCAAGGATGTTGTAGATATTTACAGATGAAGTCGATGGTTGTCTACCTCTCGGGAAACTTGAAAAACTTTGCCAATTTTTTCAAGTTAAATACTCGGCCCAGGCCTCCGGTCACACGGTGGCAGTGCCCCTTTAAAGCATGCATTATAGACATTTCAGTATATAGCTGCAAGAATTGTTTATCTAGTCTCATAGAATGTTTCATCTGGTGAAAGCAATATTCACAGGTTTCAGGTGGGGTGAGTAGGGTGGCTGAAAATTCAGATTGACACCTTTAGCTCTGAACATGTTTTGAAGTGTTGGTTCTGTTGTGTCCATGATGGAAGCCAAAATTGGCCATGATAACTGTATCTCCTTCCATAAATACTGGAAGCATATTGTCCCTCAGACATTCCAATACATAACTAAATAATGAAATTAGCTGTTCTGAGTTCGATGCTCCAGGAATGATGTTTTTATCACAGAAGACTCTTCAAAAAATGAAATGAAGATGGATCTAGTCGACTAGTAAGCATAACTTTATCAACATTGTAGAAATATTCAGAAGACACACTTGTTAGTTTTTTCCTGGTCATATCAAGCTTTATTGATAGACATTGAATTTTTTTTTTGTCGATACAGATGGTATTTTTGACCAGTGACATATTCCCTCTTGCAAAAGCTTGTTTTGAATTTATGAAGATACATACTATGTTTCCGGTGCTTCCAGATTTCTATGACCTATACAACATCGTCTGGCAAAACGTGCCACATACTTAAATTGAGACAAAGCAGTCAGGAAGGATGATTAGCCTTCAAATTATTATTGTTGAATGAAGAATCAGCAAGACATCATCCTATAACTAGAAATAGAACTTGAAAACCTTTCATTCGACCGACGTTAGACAGGTTAGACACAGATTGAAAGCTGTGACAAGTCCTATTTGCAGTTTGGTGAAACTACAGCTAGTGTTGACAAAATTTGGTGAAATATTAAAACCATCCTTGTGCACGAAGTGAGATGTATTCGTGTTGTACTGAGTACAGCTATAAGCCATCGCTGATGAGTCGTATGCTATCGCTTCTTTCTCAAATTGGTTCTGAATGAAAATATATTCGCTTCTTTCTCTGATTGGTTCCGAAGTCAAAGACCTTCCATTGTTCTGATTTACAAAACTGTGCTTCATTCAAAATGTCACTTACATCTTTTTTGGAAAACCTGCATGATGGCTATAGTGTCTACTAGCACATGCGCAGTAGACACAAAAATGTTGTCACCCAGTATAAATGTTGGTTTAAAAGCCTCTCCAGAACTACAGTTGTTTAGTCTTCCGGCCCTTTCGTTGTAGCTTCCTGGATTTAAATATTTCATATATAGTGATTGTACACCTTGTACCGTTATGCTGATGAGGTGAAAAAACATTGAAATATTACTTTGGATCTATCTTAGTTGAATATAATCATATTTTGACTACTTCAATGTTTTTTGTCAGTCTGTGTTTCATATTGTATTAAGTAATTTGATCACCCATTTAATACAATTGGGTTTGATCTAAAATTGTAAACTTTACACCACCTCCTCCTATTCGCCAATTAATGTCGTGTATTTCACTTTGTTTGGATTTCCTTCCACTCCAAATGCAATATTTTATTGCATTTTGTCTACTTGTATTTTTTAAGCAGACATACAATAGTTGTGAGTGCCAGAGAACTTGAACTTTACCATAGAGTATCAATTTTTCCAGAGTTGTTTGGAACTTTGTATCAAGTTATTTTCATACCAAAAGATAAAACATGATTTTTGTTGTATGAAGAGAAATTCCCAAGTATCGCTTTTTCGTGATGTTGAGCTTTCCCTATCCCTTTGTCAATATTTAAGCCCATTTTGGAGGTTCTAGACATCCCATTTCTGATTTATCCAAATTTATTTTCAGTGACAATAGGCTATCTATCTATCTAAGAAAAGTACAGCAATCAAAAATAGATTTCATAATAGATTTTGTTGAGAATGCTCTAACCTTTATCAACAAATGAAAAAATAAACAATGATAGAACAAGTCACATCATGAGAAGTGATGTAATCGATAATAGAATCATCCCTATTAGATGTATATCTCAGACAGGAAGGATAATGGGGGTATTGCCAGGAGAATTGAACAAGAGAAAATAATGGAATGTACTGTACCAAAATCAAGAACTGTATGATTATGAGGTTCATGACCCTAATACAATAGGTTGATAATTACAACACCGGTCTAGTCAAGAATGGATATTGGTATTGCTCAAGGAATCACAATTGATCAAAATAATCGTGCACAAGACCTAGTTCTCATGAACTTCACACATGCCATTACTACTGTGATATGCCAAGATCCAGAAATGTTAGCATTTGAAAATACAGGAAAATAAAAACTGCACCAAAAAATATCAGCTTATGCAACAGAGAATTAAGATATATTATAAGGTTATACATATGCAAGTTGTTATTTTGTTTTTGAACGGATTTGCATATAATATGCCAGTAACTCAAGAGATTTCTGTCCAAGAAGATTTTGATTGGTTTTATTCGAGTGACACTATTTCTTTACGACAACCAAGAATTTTAGCATTGAATAGAAGAATGAAATAATAGAAACTAGACCTTGTAAGCAAGGTACACTTGTGCCAGAAGCCGATAATTACAACACTGGTCTAGTCAAGAATTGTTACTATTTTGTTTTTTGTTTTTGTTTGGTGACAATATTTCTTTACCTTATAACCAAGACATTTTAGCAATGAATAGAAGAATGAAATAATAGAAACTAAACCTTGTAAGCAAGGTACATTCGTGCCCTGTTGGGATTGAGCTAGTACATGAAATCTTGAAGCTCCCTTTTCTACCTTGTCCTTCAATTATTTGCTACAAATAAAAATTGATAGTTATTTTTGAAAATGTTCATGACATAGATGGCATCGTTTTTCACAGCTCCTTAAGGGGGGATTAACATATTTATTTTGCCCGTTGCTAGGGAAACTTTGAAGGCGCATAAAACTCTTAAAATCAATACATAAGGCATGAAACTTTTGGAATGCATTAGTTGAGGGTAGAAGTTCCACATGTGATGACGTCATCACGTACGTCCTTATGACGTCATCGCATCGTAAAAAAACGCCGTTTTTCATAGGGTTTTGATGAATTAAAAATATTGTGGTATATTCTGAAAATGTATATCAAGGTGCAGAAGAGTGAGCATGCGTTTTGCGTTTCAATGAAAATTGAATTTTTTATGGCAGTTTATTTGCATTTTTAACGACATTTTTGCCCATAACTTTTCCATTTTTTCTTTGTTTTTAAAATCCATGCTCAAGTTTGTGGAGAATACTCTTCTTAGCAGATACATAAAGAAAAAAGTTAACTTTTTTGAAAACGTGAAAATAACGGCGTTTTTTTCGAAAATGCCGTTTTTGTGGCTTGGGCTACCTGTGGTCGTTATAATTTTTGTTCGCAAGACAAATAAATGCATTACAATTTAGGTGTGTTAGCAAAATGTCTTTTCTGCACTTTCTTTTGGTTCAAGGTACATAAACATTTACCCAGAAAGGAAGATCGATATTTACTTGTCATTTGTGTGGTTTTCTCATGTTTTGAAGCATTTTAATGCAGCTCAAATTATTAATTTGTGCAAAGTCTTTTGATACGGCAAAGTTTTTCAGTCGTGTTTTCAAGGTGTTTTCACCGGTCTTCGACGTACTTCATCTACTGTTTGACATGTTTCATTTTGACAGGCAGAGTCTAGAACAACAACCTGTTGAGTAAGGTAATCTTTGATTGTTTTTTATTGATTTATCGGCGTTTTTTACTCTTAGGTTCAATATTTGGTTCAATATTCTCTGTTGAGTGTTGTTGCTTTTGAACGACTCTTCAAGTGGAATTATCGCTTGCTTTCTTTGACTTCTTTGACTTTAAACTACTGCAGTCTATCATATGTAGAATATTTATTCATTGAACAAACTTAAAATTAAAAGAATAACGTTCAATAAAATATATAACTTGTAATTTTTGAAGTGAAACTCGTGTATGTCTTGCGGGAAAATACTGGGCGCTTGCTTGATGAAATCTCTTCTCATTCAAGGTCTGCATAGCAACGAATTACCATGGCAACGAAATATGTTAATCCCCCCTTAATGAATGGACGAAGATTGAAGATCTTGAAGATCTTGTCGTCTTTGACTACACACTAGACAAAAATCCACATCAAGTGCCTTCCATCTTTTGTGAAGCTATTTTGGAAATCTCAAGCCTCATGGTCTAGTTCCCAGTCCCACTCGATTGCAGATTCACGATGTGGCACAAAAAAAAAGGGCTGCATTTTTAGACTTGTGCCGGCCAAAGGCCTGGGCAGGATATTATGCCAAGCAACAGGTTTTTTTTAATTAACCAGTACTTGCACTTCAATGACTCTTCCTTATTTGTCTGCACAATACATGCCAAATCACAAAAATGCTATCAACGAACATCTAATAAAATAAATAGGTATTCTCAGATTCAAGCAATACATGCCCCATGAAGCCTGTAAAACGAGGCATTACAGTTTGGATCAGAGTGGATGCCATTAACCACTTTGTCTCAAAGTTTCAAGTATACACCATTCAAGTGCTTGAGATATTCTCCTTGAAAAATACAGAACATGTGTCAAAAGCTTTGCATTTGTTATGGCTTCCAAATGCCCTTCTGACGGATAGCATCAACTGTGCCTCAAATTCCACAAGCATCTTGACTCACGTAGGCGATTTTCTCGTTTTTCACTTCCCATCCTTGAAAAACCTTCACAGAAAATTAGACTTCACAGCCTACATTCTGGTTCTCAAGCACCGATGTTCACTCCTCAACCAGACCTTTCCCTTTGCATTATGCTTTTACAATAATGCAATAACGTTATATTTATCCCAGTTTTATTATGATATGTTAAACTTTTTTATCTTTCTTTTCATTAATGATTGTTCTTGTTAGTGAAAACCATAATTATTTTGGTATCATTATCATCAGTCTACCTACGTATATTATCATCAACAAATCATCATATCACACTTGAGATATTCTCCTTGATCAGAACATGCGTCAAAAGCTTTGCATCATGGCTTCCGCCCTTCTACGGATGCAGCAAGTCTCAAATCAATGTGTCTTGACTCACGTAATTTTGTGCTGATTTCAACTTCAGAAGACTCACAGCAATTTGGTTCTCAAGCAAAAAAACCTTTGTTTGCATTATGCTTTGTTGCAATTCAGAGAGTTATTATGTGTCCACAAATTTTCTTGCATGATTTTGTGTTCAGCCTCGTGGTGTGTCCGTAAAATTTTGTATCTGATTTCGTGTCTCAGCTGGGCGGTGTGCCTTTTGTGCTGATTTTGCAATTTGTGGTGTTCAGCTGGGCGGTGTGTCCGCAATTTCGTGTTCAGCCGGGTGATGTGCTGCAAATTTTGTGCTGATGTCGTGTTCAGCCAGACGGTATGTCCGCAAATTTTGTGCTGATTTCGTGTTCAGCCGGTGGTGTGTCCGCAAATTTTGTGCTGATTTCATGTTCATCTGGGCGGTATGTCTGCAAATTTTTGCTGATTTCATGCATCAGCCAAATTTTGTGCTGTCCGTTAAATTTTGTGTGCTGATTTCACGTTCAACCGGGAAGTTTGTCCGCGATTTCGTAATCAGCCGGGTGATGTGTCCGCAAATTTTGTGCTGATTTCGTGTTCAGCCGGGCAATGTGTCAGCACATTTTATGCCGATTTCGTGTTCAGCCAGAGACTGTGTCTGCGATTTCGTGTTCAGCCGGGTGGTGTGTCCGCAAATTTTGTGCTGAATTTGTTTTCAGCTGCGCGTGTGTCCGTTAATTTTGTGATGATTTCATTTTCAGCCTAGCAGTATGTCTGCAAATTTTGTGCTGATTTCGTGTTCAGCTGGGTGATATGTGTCCGCAAATTTTTTGCTGATTTCGTGTTCAGCTGGACGGTGTGTCCGCAATTTCGTGTTCAGCTACCAACTACTGGTACTAAAATAAAGTCTATGTCTATGTCTATGTCAGCCAGGTGATGTGGACGCAAATTGTGTGCTGATTTCGTGTTCAGCCGAGCAGTGTGTCTGCAAATTTTGAGCTGATTTCGTGTTCAGCTGGGCGGTGTGTCCGCAATTTCGTGTTCAGCCAGGTGATGTGGCCGCAAATTTTGTGCTGATATCGTGTTCAGCCAAGCGGTATGTCCGCAAATTTTTGCTGATTCCATGTTCAGCCAAGCAGTGTGTCCACAAATCCACAAATGTCTGCAAATTTTTGCTGATTTCATGTTCAGTCGAGCAGTGTGTCAGCACATTTTGTGCAGATATCAAGTTCACAAATTTTGTGTTGATTTTGTGTTCTGATTTCGTGTTCAGCCGGGAAGTTTGTCCACAAATTTTGTGCTGATTTCGTGTTCAGCCGGGTGATGTGTCCACAAATTTTGTGCTGATTTCGTGTTCAGCCGGGCGGTGTGCCCGCGATTTCGTATTAAGCCGGGTGATGTGCCACAAATTTTTTGCTGATTTCGTGTTCTGCCAGGCACTGTAACCGCGATTTCGTTACCTGCCGGGTGGTGTCTCCGCAAATTTTGTGCTGATTTTGTGTTCAGTCAGAAGATATGTCCACAAATTTTTGTTACGATTTCGTCTTCAGCCGTGTGGTGTGTCTGCAATTTCGTGTTCAGCCGGGTAGTGCATCTACACATTTTGTTCTGATTTCGTGTTCAGCAAGGAGGTACCTCCGCAAAATTGTGTTCAGCTTTCGTGTTCAGCCGGGTGTTGTGTCTGCAATTTTTGTGCTGATTCCATGCATGTTCAGCTGCATGGTGGCAATATCTGGTTCCATGTTCATTGACCAGGTCTGTTATTCTATTTTGAAGTGTGCCATAGTGATGTTCTCTGTTGGCTAACTTAGGTTGCCATTCGTCTTTGATTGCTCTAGGAAGATGTAGTTGCTGACCTCCAGGATCGGATTACAGTCCTCAAGGAGCTTTACGGATTCTGCAAAACCCTTGGTGGGCTCGGTTTTGTCCAGAATTACTGAATCAACGAAAAGCGTTCCAAGGATGTCTTTGACAAATACAAAGCTATCTCTTTGGTAGAGTCCCTCGAGTACACTGCTAAATTGACAGCGCATGAGAAGGCATCGTACTTCCTGGTTGTTTTTTTGCCTGAAAGGAAAATTGTCATCCCCAGTCGATAGGTTCCGTCCCTATTTCCTGTCCCTCTTAGTGGGACAGGGAATATGAAAAAGTGCTCACCATCATGGCAAAGGTCGACAAGACACTAGGATCCTCGCACTGAGACCCCCATCGAAGGGGCAGCCCTTATACCACCTGTTTCTACTACGGAATCAGAGGTCACATGAAGCCACTCAACAGAAGCCACTCAACCCTTCATCCTTCATGAATTTTGGTGGACCCTCAAACTGAACAAATCTTTCCAGACGTGGTTAATTCTATGATTCCACCTGTTATGATCACATTGTTCCATGTTGTTATTGGTAACATCGTTATTTCTTTTGTGGTTAGTTTGTCAGTAAGGTTCGAGACTCACCAGTCAACTAAAAAAATCGATTTTAATTTTCTTTCGCCATATCATTCCTTTCGATGATCTATTTTAGGGAAAAATACTAAAAAGTACCAGCGATTTTTATTTTAGGAGAAATTTGCAGTTTTTAAAAACCCACCTGACAACTGAAAATTTGCGGCTAAATTATAAGGCAACTTTGAACAGTCGGTGTGTGTTCACCTCTAGCAGTACAACAACGACATCCAGTATCCTTACAGTGTGACTACACCAACCAAGGCCACCCAAACAAATTTTCATACAAATTATCCAATCACAATTGAGTATTTAAACAATAGAATCTGCACAAATGTTTAAAATATCGCTTTAAAAGCATATATATTTACTTTATATGTGTATGTATATGATCAAGAGTGAACAAGAAACAGTTTAAATTGTAGAATTCGACATCATTCTGTTATTCAGCGTCACAAATGTGATTAGAAAATTTGATTCAAAATTTGTTTGGGTGGCCTTGGTTGGTGTAGTCGCACTGTAATAAACGTTTCTTGGACTTTTCTACTGTAGTATTTATTTTTGTGTTTGGACGACAAAAATGTCCACAATAGGTCGAAAGTCCCAAGCATAATAGTTTTATTTCTCAAAAATGCTACATTGAATTCTCAAGCTTGAAATTTTCTAAACTGAAAGAACAAACGTGAAGCTTTCCTGGGGCATGGCGTTTTCCTCAAAATATTAGGTATCAGATTCCGTTTTCATACATCAAACATTGCCTATATTTCAACGTTCCATTCATGACGCTCAGTACACCTTTTTAAAACCAAATTTGAAAAATAACTACAGCAGTAGAAAAGTCTACGAAACGTTTATTAAGAACACCGACTGTTCAAAGTTGCCTTATCATTTAGCTGAAAATTTTCAGTCATCAAGCAGGTTTTTAAAAACGGAAAATTTCTCCTAACATAAAAATCGCTGCAACTTTTTAGTATTTTCCCCTAAAATAGTCATCGAAAGGAATGATATGGCGAAAGAAAATTTAATTAATTTTTTTTTAGTTGACCGGCGAGTCTCGAACCTTACTGACATCCTCTCTTAATATCACCAAATACTTCAGACACTATAAGGGTGCCTTCCTTGGACTGTCCTTCTGAACCATCCCTCCTGCAAAAACTAAGTTCTCCGGCATCATGTCGAAAACCATTTTGGACAGACTCGCCTCGGGGGCTATATCCATTTGGGGGGAAGTTCCTGACACACCCCATCTGTCGAGCCTTCCAGCCACGTCTGTGTAACGACAACCATTTTCTCAAGCTTTGGATGTGTGACAAACCGTTTTTTCTTGATCATCTCTCCATGATGCCATGCACTTGCCTTCCAGACAGCTTGCATTGACAAATCTTGCTATGACCATATTCTTCTACTTGATACCAGTAGACTGGCCTATTTTGGTTTCCAATGGGCCAGTTTGTTCACCAGTAATCCATTTCGGTTGGAAACTTCCTGCCTACATTAACAACAACAATGACTGGCCTCCTTTTGTCTCATTTCTTCAGATCCATCTGCATTCCTTGCGACTTCAGTATATATTGATGGCCATCACAATGGCCTGCAGCTTTGCCTGCCACGCCCCTACCATTAGCCTACAGCTTCCAGCTCCCTCGCGTCTAGTGAACTGATCAACTTCACCCTTGCATCAGCCTCCATTTTCCTAGTTTGCTTTCATCTACTATGTCTTTGTTACTTCATTGGTCTGAATTAAATCCAAGAAACCAGTAAAAGCTTTTGGGTCGTTATTGCAGGTTTTACCTACAGTCGCACGTCTCTTTTGCCCAGCAGTTACTTGCCCCACATATTCCTACCCAAACGACCAAACCTTCCGGTTTGGCCTGCAACAACCCTGCAACAAGAAGACAGCTCTTTCTTATCTCAAACTTTCTTAGGGATTGAGAGTGGGTAGTGCTCCTGAAGTCTTCTCATCTTGTGATCCAAATGATCTTCTGGCTGAAGAATTCTCTGCCCTTAAAGAGGGACTCTGACAAAAATTGTTTCAAATTTAATTTAGCTGAAACTTCACTGAAATCTCAAAGAGCCATGCAATTACTGGTTAATGTGTTTTCTCAAAATTCGAATGGGAAGTATTCCATTTTTATGAATCTTTAGAAGTGTCAGTGAGGTCATCTACTCAACCCAAACAATCAACACAGCTTTGCTCCATACATTTCTTTGTGTGTAGTTTCTTGAATTATTTTATTTCTATGAAGCTAAACGTTTGGGTGAAGTAGTTTTCTTATATTATTTGTGCGTAGATTGCCTGACCAGTTTTCTTCAATGCAGAGTAGTTATCTGAACAAAACATTGAGATACTTTGACTCACAAAATACAAAAGAAATGTATGGAGCTGAATGCTTGGGTTGAGTAAATCACGACACTTCTAAAGATTCATAAAATATAGTACTTCCCTCTTGAATATCGAAAAAGGATTTTAACTAGTGATATTTAGACCCTTGAAGAATTATTATTCAATGAAGTTTCAGCTATATTAAATTTTGAACGATTTTCGTCAGAGTCCCCTTTAATAGTTTGAATTTTTTCTCCAAAGCTTTCCCTACCTCTAAACAATATGACTAGTTTATTGAGATCATTGATATCAGTATTAGTTTGCCGCAAATTCTCTCCATTACATGATAATGGTCCAAATGTTTTTCAGAGACATATAATTTGTTTCAGGCTGATTCTTGTTTATTACATTTTGAGTTTTGTGGACTTTGGTTTTTAGTATGGGATTTTTGGGATGCTATTAGAGCAGGCACCGCTGATACTCCCCTTTAGGGGATCGACTACCAGTTATCACATTACTCAGCCATTAGATAGAAGGGGAGATCGGTTAGAATAGATTACTATTCTCAGGGGTCTTCCCCTGTGTATAAAGGGGCTGTGCAACCACCCACCATTCACACTTGAGATATTCGGTTGGGGCTTGGCACAGTTACAGAGCCTCGCTCTTCCAGTCTTGCCTCGCCGGTTTTCCCTTGTATCCCTAGGGGTCACTTTAATTTTTTTCTCACCCCTCATTATAAAATGAAAAAAAAGCTTTCCAAATATCGATGAAAAATAAAAAGTTTTCGAAAGACAACAAAATAGAAGATTGACAACATCATTTGGAACAATGTTTGTAAAACAAAATAATTTCTCACTTAGTGGAAAAAATAAATAAAAGAACTGTTAAAACTCTGAACAATTGTCAGGAAAAACACTTCCATAATTCACATTTGAATAAAATGAAATATGGGATCACAAAATAAACACACATAGAATAAAATTTATAACAGGCATTAATCATGCCAGACCTTCGTGCCTTCATGAGGAACACCAGTACTATAATGCTTCACAAAGCATTCCAGAATGCCTGCTGAGCAGTTTATAAGTTTGCAGCTCAAAATGATAGTACTAAAGAAAATTATTGCCAGAGTTCAGATTTTGTTTACTGTGAGAACAATAGTAACCACATTGTGATCAAATTATGTAATTGATATTTTTCATTACATAATTTGACACAGTCTGATGTAAGAGACCGTGTTATCTATTATTTGGATTTCGAAAAAGAAATCAGGTACCTTTTTATCACAAAGTAAGGAATGCCAAGAATGTGTTAACATCATTTCCAAATAGTGGATATCTTCGAGTCCAGTATACGAAATGTATGTGAAGATTTCGGAGCTATATCCTGAGCAAATCCAACCTCTTACCAACTTCATAGACAGGAGAGATGTCTTTTTGAATTCACCAACAGGATTTGGAAAATCTTTGCTCTATCAAATGGCGCCATTTAAAATTCACGCTGAGCTTGCTTGTGCTTTTCTTCTACTGGACATCCACCATTTTGACACAATGCTAAAACATTCTTGTCATTCCTTACTTTGCCAAAAATATAAGGTTCCTCCTGATTGGTCAAAGTCCAAACAATAGAGAACATGGTCTCTGGCGAGGGCAATCAGATTGAAAATGTGGATGAAGTGGAGCATGACACATGAGCCATCTGAAAATCAGGCTACAGAAGTGACACAAATATACACCTTTTCAAGTTAGATCATCAACCTTATAATAATAATATTTATCAATGCAGTGTCATAAACAATATCAAAATAATAAAATAAACAAATCACTATAACATGCAAAAACAGTATAAAAGAATGTTAAAATTTAAAGCTGCCATGACATCTGCAGTCTTACTGATTGGTGTTATTCAACATTGTTTTCTTCAGTTTCAGGGCTCAAAATCCAATATTTCATATGACAGTGTAGTGTGTCAGAAGATGACCATATTTAGAGGATAGTACATTGAAATCAGTGTTTTTCTATGTTTTTCAGAAACAAAATGTATGTTAACACTGGGCACCCTGTGTCAGTGATTGGGTTTATGTGGTTAGCATGGAGGAAACAATTGACTTGATGGGCCTGGTGAGAACTCCAAACATTTCTACCATTTATGCATAGGGTTTATGAACAAGTGATTAGCTGCTCATCTACACATATTACTAGCATGTTCAATAATGATAGGAACATCCATACGTTTGCAGTAATTCACCGAAGTTGAAGCCATAGAAGTTTTATACAACTACAATTGATTTCAAATATGTAAGTAGACATTTCGGGCATTAGTACTCAGTATTATAAAGATGTTGATTGCTCACTGGATCGTATGCAATTAAGTCAGGCTTCCCAATACTATTCTTGTACTACTAATGTGTTGCAATTGACAAAATATATATAGGTGATAAAAGTTTGAACCTCGGACATTTCTTCACTGGTCATTTTTAACTCGTGGATTGCGAAGCATGACTGAGATGTCTACGGCTTCCAGAGGATATCATTCAGCCTTGTCGACGTCCATGTATTTATAACTATGTGTCTGTATCAAGGCAGATCATTTGAGTTTATATTTAATACAGTGTCGAACCGTGAACACTTTGAGATATTTTCCGTACTTTATACCCACTTTATACTGCCACATAGCGTCTCAAGTAATGAAGCATTGAATTCAAATCACACTGAGTGATCAAAATAAATCTTAGTTTCCGATCGATAATTTACAATATTAAGGTCCACACCGCACCGCAGCGCCAACTCTTAAGTTTTTCTAAGCCAGTGATGAAATGCACGATGATTCTTTTACTTTTCAAATAATTGTTAGTGTCAGTGAAGTCAATATGTCTCGTGTAAACATAAAATATTACCGGGAATATTCTTACATGGTGAAGTCAGACTTCAACTCGATCGCTTCCAAAACACTTTATCAGCGAACTCTAGATGAAAAGTTGACACAACACAGTTGTTAATAAATCATTGAACTTTACTTGTTGAATACCATTTACTTGATGTTCAAATATTTTCGTTCTAAGAACGAAATGTAAATCATACGGCACATTGATCACGAAAGATATAAACTGTGACATGTGCTGGTTCCATGCTCAAACATGCCCTAATGTATTCTTCAAGGCGTTCCTCATCACACACATACCGAAAATCCACGATTTCACCAATGGGTGCCTTTGATTTGTATAGATGGAGGTCTTACTGGAGAGTTAAACATCAGCCATGAGTTCGTAAAAGATTGTACTTTGCAAGTTCAAATACTGTTAAAAAAGCTTTTGTACAATAAGTTTTTCATCTAGTCTAGCAACTGAAATTGTTAAAAGAGATTCGTAATCATCTCTAGACATAAGCAGTTTCTTTTGGAAACACAAATTAATGGATGTGTGTAAAAGTCAGTCCAGCCTGTAATGAGGTAAAAAGTTGAGTGTAGTTGTCGTGTAGTCTGAATGTAGTTTCAGTGTAAACATGCAGACTACACTCAGACTCCACACACAAAAAGTTAACATACATGTACTTCTAAGCAGTACCCTATGCTTGGATTTACAGAGATTGTCACGCCAGAGGCCCTCTAGTACGAACACTATGGACTGGACACATACACTACCACTTACAGAGATTTTTACTCAGAGGTCCTCTAGTACAAACATTACACACATACGCTTGGACTTACGGAGATTTTCACCCACGCCAGAGATCCGCTAGTTCGAACACTACAGACACATACGCTTGGACTTACGGAGATTTTCACTCACGCCAGAGGTCCGCTAGTTCGAACACTACAGACACATACGCTTGGACTTACGGAGATTTTCACTCACGCCAGAGGTCCGCTAGTTCGAACACTACAGACACATACGCTTGGACTTACGGAGATTTTCACTCACGCCAGAGGTCCGCTAGTTCGAACACTACAGACACATACGCTTGGACTTACGGAGATTTTCACTCGCGCCAGAGGTCCGCTAGTTCGAACACTACAGACACATACGCTTGGACTTACGGAGATTTTCACTCGCGCCAGAGGTCCGCTAGTTCGAACACTACAGACACATACGCTTGGACTTACGGAGATTTTCACTCACGCCAGAGGTCCCCTAGTACGAACATCTACAGTACTGCTTAGAAGCATGTTAACATTGTTTTGTGTGGAGTCCGCTTGGAGTCCAACTGTACTCTGTATGGATTGGGAGTGTATTCTGAGTGTAATCTGAGTGTAGTTTTGCCTTTGTTATATCGTCTTTTGTTTACTTTGCACGGAGGCCGAGTGAAGTGCATCCTCGGGAACCCAGGGGTAAATTCTGTTGCTCGTTACTCGCTCCCAGAGAAATCCCCCTGGGAACGAAGTCTTCAAGGCGTTCCTCGTCACACACATACCGAAAATCCACGATTTCACCAACGGGTGCCTTTGATTTATATAGATGGAGGTCTTACTGGAGAGTTAAACATCAGCCATGAGTTCGTAAAAGATTGTACTTGCAAGTACAAGAAGTTAGAAGTTATTTAAAGTGACTCCGTTATAATTCTCGACGCACTCGTCTATGACAAACTTTGGGTCATAATGTATAGAAAGTTTTCAAATACTGTTAAAAAAGCTTTTGTAAAATAAGTTTTTCATCTAGTCTAGCAACGGAAATTGTTAAAAGAGATTCGTAATCATCTCTAGACATAAGCAGTTTCTTTTGGAAACACAAATTAATGGATGTGTGTAAAAGTCAGTCCAGCCTGTAATGAGGTAAAAAGTTGAGTGTAGTTGTCGTGTAGTCTGAATGTAGTTTCAGTGTAAACATGCAGACTACACTCAAGACTCCACACACAAAAAGTTAACATACATGTACTTCTAAGCAGTACCCTATGCTTGGATTTACAGAGATTGTCACGCCAGAGGCCCTCTAGTACGAACACTATGGACTGGACACATACACTACCACTTACAGAGATTTTTACTCAGAGGTCCTCTAGTACAAACACTACAGACACATACGCTTGGACTTACGGAGATTTTCACTCACGCCAGAGATCCGCTAGTTCGAACACTACAGACACATACGCTTGGACTTACGGAGATTTTCACTCGCGCCAGAGGTCCGCTAGTTCGAACACTACAGACACATACGCTTGGACTTACGGAGATTTTCACTCACGCCAGAGGTCCGCTAGTTCGAACACTACAGACACATACGCTTGGACTTACGGAGATTTTCACTCGCGCCAGAGGTCCGCTAGTTCGAACACTACAGACACATACGCTTGGACTTACGGAGATTTTCACTCACGCCAGAGGTCCCCTAGTACGAACATCTACAGTACTGCTTAGAAGCATGTTAACATTGTTTTGTGTGGAGTCTGCTTGGAGTCCAGCTGTACTCTTTATGGATTGGGAGTGTATTCTGAGTGTAATCTGAGTGTAGTTTTGCCTTTGTTATATAGTCTTTTGTTTACTTTGCACGGAGGCCGAGTGAAGTGCATCCACGGGAACCCAGGGGTAAATTCTATTGCTCGTTACTCGATCCCAGAGAAATACCCATGGGAACGAAGTCTGTTGGAACTTGTTCCAGAATTCAAAATTACTCTGGTTTGAATAAGACGGCCGCCATTTTTAGTTTTGACTTCCGGAACAAGTTCCAACAAGCTTCGTTCCCAGGGGTATTTCTGGCAGCGAGTAACGACCGACAGAATATACTGCTGGGTTCCCGAGGATGAGTGAAGTGCAACTGAATCCAATGGTGAACAAACTGTGTTGGACGATGAGAAATTCATGTTCGTATACATGTTGTATATTTGTTATTGTCAAATTAAATCAAGAAAGCCAAAAGAGTTCTAAGTCGGATATATCGTGTGTCTCAAAAAGAATGCCTAAATTATGATTACAACCATTTTATAGTCTAGTGCGGAGCATCTTTTTGAACGTGTAGCTGGCAAACAACAAATACAGTGACAACCAACTTATTACATATATTTGGTTCTACAAAGCTTGAATCAGTCTATGTGATGTTGCAAGCATTTGTAGTCTATCATAAACTACTGTAGTTGCAATTCTGAAGGCTTCAACTCCATAAATTACTGAAAATTAAGATTTGAATCGTAATAGTTTTGAAGCACATAGAATAATAAAATTCAATATGAGACAAACATGACGTATCAGAGTCATTGTGACATCATTGTCAAGTGAATGAGCTAAAAATCCAGAGTTTAACAAATACATTTACATAAGTGGCTAGTTAAACAGATTGGGCCTTAGGGAGTCAGATTGAACTTTAAAGTGGGACTAGCACAAAAAATACCAAGACAATTTTGACTGCTTATTGTAATTAAGCAACGACAACCATCCCTCAAGATGCAATCAGACTCCCTAAGGGCCAAACTGTTTCCTAAGCACTTATGTAAATGTTTTCGTTGAACTCTTTATGAGTTTAAACTCTGTAAGTTTAACTCATTCACTTGACAATGGTGTCACAATGACTCTGAAACTTCGTCTTTTTCTCATATTAAATTTTATTAATTAAAATTAGACAACAGAAAATTTATGTTTCAAGAATAATGAACAACAGAGCAGAAAGTGGTAAAAGTTTGCACATCGGACATTCCTTCACTTTATTTTATTATATTGATGGAGGTCTTACTGGAGAGTTAAACATCAACCATGAGTTCATAAAAGATTGCACTTGCAGTATAGCCCAGAAGTTTGTTAACATGCCTGAACTGATTTTGAGTGCACTCTTTTAGCGGCCCCCACAGGTATGGATGGACCCCGACTTAGCTGTAAAATCACAGGCACACGCAGACTCAATGTTCGTTTGGTGGGCTTCCTGTGGTAGCAAAGAAACTTCAATCCTTATATTTCTCAGAAATGTGTGTTCTTTTGTCGTCCGATGCATTTTAACGGGGTTTTGAACAGTGGGAGCAAATGCTGTCATGTGAAGGAAAACATTATAAGGCAGGCAACTGGCGATAAAAAACACCAAATTGACCACATTCTCCCCTAAATCTACTGAAAATTATTATCCCTCGCTCTCCAGCTTTTGATATGTGAAACAATGCTTATTCAAGAAGGTCCTGGCCAACGTTGATGAAAATCGGTCTAATAAAAGTGCACCAAATTCATCCCGAACTTTATTTTTAGCATTCAGACTATGATCTGACCAAACTGCTGTCCCTTTGGTATCCCAGGAATGCAAACCATCACCATAAATTCTACTAACCCTACCCCATGTAAGTAAAATTTGTCACTTCCCTTCCAAAGCGAAAACCTCTGGCATGCATACAATTTTACTTACATGGTGTAGGGTTAGTAGGATTTATGGTGACGGTTTGCATTCCTGGGATGCCAAAGGGTCACCAGTTTGGTCAGATCATAGTCTGAATGCTAAAAATAGAGTTTGGGGATGAATTTGGTGCACCTTTATAGACCGATTTTCATCAACGTCGGCCAGGACCTTCTTGGATAAGCATTGTTTCATATATCAAAAGCTGGAGAGCGAGGGATAAGAATTTCCAGTAGATTTTGGAGAGAATGTGGTCAATTTGGTGGGGTTTTTTTATCGCCAGTTGCCTGCCTTGTGATTTTTTTCTTCACATGACAGCATTTGCTCCCACTGTTCAAAACCCTGTTAAAACGCATCGGACAACAAAATAACACACATTTCTGAGAAATATAAGGATTGAGGTTTCTTTTTATTCAATATTTGAAATTTCAGAAGAAAAAGAAAACATGAAAATCGAACTTCAAAAGTACCTAAATTCAAACAAATTCAGTCGGCCGGAGGCCGTAATACTACCACAGGAACCCCACAAAACAAACATTGAGTCTGGTATGCCTGTGGTAAATTCGAGCCCATCCTTACGCATGGTATTTCTTTTGTTATACAGATACTTGAATCGAGATTTGAGACATCATCTGAGTACACAGGTAACCCAACATGAACACAGGGAGCCCAATATTAGTGTCTTTGCTCACTTAATGGATCACAGCAAAAAGGTGGTGCTGGAGAAATGTGGTTTTGCATTTGTCATGGTAACTAATAAGCCAAGTCAGAGTTTAAGGATTACCGTGGTTCCTGGAACCGAATCGGGATAAAATCCAACCGGAAGTCGAGTTTCGCCATACATTCACTGTAAAGCTGCTAGAATCTTAGGTGAAAATATCAGTCGTTTGCGTGCCTTAGCCCTACGACAAACGTCGAAACGAACCATGAACTTAATTCAGTCGAACCTATTAATTTTGTGGATACACTGCATTAAACCTTTATTATTTTTATCATTATTGTTAAATAGGCTGATGGATAGTAATAATATGATGGTTCCGTGATTATAATTTGCTGAGAAGGCTTATTTTTAATAGGATCGGCACGACTTAAGTTCGACGTTTACATTAGGCCTTAGTTAGACTCTAAGAAAGATTTACTCGACTAATGGTGAGTGTTTAAGACATAATGCGCCTTTGTGAGCCAATATTTGAGTGTCAGGACAAAAGAACACTATTATAGATGGTCTTGTTTTGACTGAGTAATGACTGGAGATTCACCCGCCATGACACACCGGGTCACCGAAACTTGCCTAGAATAATTTAATTTCCCTTGAATATTTCCTGATAAACTATAACTTAATATTTAGATGAGGATTTGTGCATTTACGAACTGCAGTCACAGTACTTATCAACTCATAAACTGCCGTAATAAAAGCAAATGTAACTGATTGCCGTGTCTGTCTTGTCTTTACTTGTCTTCCTCCCTTCATCCTTCACCATTGATAGCAAATATTGACACTAGAAGAGAGTGGATTAAACTGGTCTCAGAAAAGACCCAACAAACTGGGGAAAAATGGCAGCCTCGTCAAGATTCACGAATATGTTCTGCACATTTTGTCGATGGGAAACCAATTAACCGAAATAAATCCTCAGTATTCCTTCAATAGTTCCTCCGTCTCGTCTCCTCTACAGCAACAAAATGCACAATCCTCATCTAAAGATAAAATTATAGTTTATCAGGAAATATTCAAGTGAATTTAAAACTATTAGGCAAGTTTCAGTGTCCTGGTGTGTCATTACTCAGTCAAAACAAGACCATCTATAATCGTGTTCTTTTTGTCCTGACACTCAAATATTGGCTCACAAAGGCGCATTATGTCTTAAACACTCACCATTAGTCGAGTAAATCTTTCTTAGAGTCTAACTAAGGCACGCAAACGACTGATATTTTCACCTAAGATTCTAGCAGATTTACTGTAAATGTATGGCGAAACTCAACTTCCGGTTGGATTTTATCCCGATTCGGTTCCAGGAATCACGGTCATTCTTAAACTCTGACTTGGCTTATTGTCTTGAAATTATTAAATGAAGTTTATATAAACTAGGCTACCTAACAGCAGTGAATGCTGACGGTGAATGCATTATTGTTAGTAGTTGTGGATATAAGAGGTGGTGAGAGCTAAGGAGATACTGTAGTTGTTATGAAATGCTTTGTTTTATGTAAGTGACAAGTATGCAAATTATTAGGCGAGTCTACCTTTCTTTGTTTTGAATAGTATTACTGTATTTGAAAAACTGGATAGCTTATGAATAACTAATGTATTTCTTATAATTGAGATTTCAATGCGAATTCACACTTGAAACTGACACACGGTCAGCAATCTCAAATACAATCCGGCCTCAACTACACAATAGTCCCTTTTCGCGTTCACAGATACCGCTGTAAAACCGCTGTACTTATTGACATCAGACGCATTTGTACAGGGTTAGCCTCGAGTCAGTGTAAATTATTCACAAATATCAACAAGAACACGAAAAAATGTTGACTTGAAACAATAGAAACATTTTTGAATTGCACGGACTGTTCTCTGAATCGAGGCTAAGCCTGTACAAATGCGTCTTTTGTCACGGACAGCGGTCATCTCTAAACAACGCGAAACTGGACCATTCCCACGAAAAGCACAAGATATGGTGGTATCTGATGGGCTTACGAGTCAGGATATACCGGCTAAAGAAACATACATATGTACAAATTAATTAGGGCCACACATCTTGGGCACAACATTTACCGATCAGACACACGAAAGCTTGAATAGGAAAACAACTCAACTCACTTCAACTTCACACGATTTCAATAAATGTTGCTTAGAATGTATGACACTGTCAGTTAAATACATCAAAAGAGTTCTGTAATGAAACTGAAAACTGATTTCATGGTCACATATAGTATAGGCAATATATCAGTTGAGCCAATTTGGTCAAAAACATTCATTTCCTGATATGATGATTGAACCAAAATATTCAGGGCTGTACAGTAGCTATTAGAAAGGTAGAATGAATTTAATTGGCCGGTGTTTTACAATAACTGAATTAATAAGTTTAAGTTAAAACTAAAACTAAAAGACTTTAACAATTAAGCTTACTTTTCGGTAGATTCATCCCGGTGTATGTAATCGATGTAGCATTCTTGTACATGTGGCTTTGTTGTTCGGGCCTGTTATGGATAAAGACAGCTTATTAAAAGAACACAGTAAAGTTCATGAAACATCAAGGTATTGCAAGCCGAGAATATGTGCCAAGAAGAAGGCAAGATTTGTGGTTCGGTTCAGAGTTCTGACAGTTCGACTTCACTGCCTTCAGCCGAGTTCAGGTTTGGCGCCATGTTGGTAATGTACCATAAAAAAGCGGCCTCAATTCGCCGAATCAGTGAATTTCTTCGGCCGAGCGAGGCGTTCGAAATAACATTATTGTCGTACAAAGCGAAGACTAGCAAAGTAATGGCATTTACTGACCAGGATGAGTCGAAAGGAGATCAATTCTTCGACACCTTCTCGATTCTTGTGTCTTCTTCGTCTTGTGATCAAGATTCTCTGTGCATTGTGGGTAAATTTACCATAAATGCATTGCGAGATTTCTCGTTATGACCCCTCCCCAAATCATACCACAGGAAGCCCGAGAGTGTATAACATTTATTTCATTTATTTGATTATTGTAATTATTCGATGGGTGTAGCCCGATCGAGTTATAAAATGGACTCTTTTCTTCTTCGTTGTACGTTCCAAACTTGCATTCCTCTCATGCGCGACACCGCTGGGCGGCTCAATGACTCCGACGACGCTACGAACAAGCCCTGAAGTGCAAAGGAGAGCGAATGCAAATATGCTTACGTATACGCATGTCGTTGCATTGCCGGGTTTCATATCAGATCAAAAATGATCTGAATTTACAAAGAAATGCATGGATTGTCCGCTGCTCCATACATTTCTTTGTAAATTCTAGCATATTTGAATGGCCGTATGTCGTTCAATATTGACTCGATTAACAACAAACTTTGGGGTTTTGTTTAACTCGATATGCTCTGTCTGACTATGTGGGTCTTGCGTGTTGAGTATCCGCAATTTAGGGACTCACACCCAGTCTCTCACGATATGAAACCCGGCAATGGTCTTCGGTCGAGTACATGCTTTGATCTTGTCGAGGAAATAATTGTGTATATAAGCAAGTCTATAATACGCTCACTTCACGTACAACATGCTCGAGGGTCTCCTCCTCCTCTCCTCCTTCTCTCCTCCTCTTCTCCTCCTCTCCTCCTCCTCTCATCCTCTCCTCCTCCTCTCCTAAGCTACTGGTGAATGAGACCTCTAAACATGTATTACAACCAGTAGTCCAATGGATCTAGCTAGCTCGCAATGGATCTAGCTGCGGGCTAAGCTACTGGTGATTAAACATGAGCCTAAGCTACTGGTGAATGAGACCTCTAAACATGTATTACAACCAGTAGTCCAATGGATCTAGCTGTGGGATTAGAGCCTAAGCTACTGGTGAATGAGACCTCTAAACATGTAGGCAAGAATTCAGGAATTTATATTATACTGATAGATCCACCTGTTCAAATGGTGCGGGGTTTTTTTCACTCAGTTGTGAAACGCACTGAGATCAATATTAATAGTGCGTTTAATTAAGAATGTTATTTATTATTATTTCCTCTTTGAAATTCTGTAACAATCAGTATAAGTTATCATATGAGAACGAGTACAATGAATGATTAACACCACGAATGATGTTTGAAAATTGTTCCTTAAAATTGCGCGAGCCGTAGGCGAGTATCTCATATGATTACTTGTTAATCATGACTATAAAATTTCGTTGGGATACCTATGATGAAAACCCCAAACATGCCGTCATTCACGCGTAGTCAACATGTGGTTTATGTCTTGGTCTTGCATGGAGCAATGATTTATATTTACCGTTCAAATAGTGCTGCTATACTGATTGGGAGTGAACAGTTCAAAGTGTCACGAAAAGAACGAAACTCAACGAAGAAAAATGAGGCTGGAAAAGTTTATTCGATTATGAATCATTAAGCCCTTGATAAAGTTCATTGCCAGGATTGGTTGACTCGAGAAAATGTACTACAAAAATACAGATTGACAGTTGTTGGAGCTTTTAAACCACAGGTAGCCCAAGCTCACCATTTGAAGCTTTATATAGAGATTGTGCAGTGTAAATTTATTAAAAATCGAAAATACAATAAATCGTTTTTATTATTGTCTGTATTTGTTCTTTGTGAGTTTATTTAACTTTGGGTAAAATTAAGCGAGTTATAGCCGTTTGAATTTTACCCTATGGTGTTTTTTCTTATCGATCCCCCGTTCACACCGAGGCTTAAACTTAGTTTTTTAGCATGTGCGCTAAAACGCTAAAAACCGTTCTAATCGCTAAATAAATGACATACATGACTCAAGTAGATATTAATATTTATTTAGAAAGCAATTTTAGAACTTCAAAATATCAAAAGGACAGAATTCTAGAAGTGAATTAATTCACGGCCTATTCATAGCCTGCGCTCGCATCCAAACTAAACCACGGTATAGTCAGTCTTCGAATCATTGCATGATTCCTTGTTCTGGACCCCCAGCATAGTAGCACGATTATATATAATAGCTTCTGATTGGCTATCGCCAATTCTCATTCTTACGCGTGTCTTGATTGGTTGTGGTACTCGCGCTATGTTTATTTTCAAAATGGTGTCCACCTTTACTTTTAGCGCAGTCTACCGATTCACGGCCCGCGTAACACAGGAAGCCCAACACAGAAATAGAGGGTGGTAAGCCTATGATATGGTAAGCCTCTTTTTTGTGTGTGTGTCTTTTTTATTTATTTTGGTATTTTCGATGATTCCGGGTTTTAGCATTCCGTGTCACATTCCGGATTCCGTATCCGGATTCCGCATTCCCACATTTAGGGCAAACCCTGTCAGCTAATAGAAAATTGTCAAAGAAAACTTGTTGACCGTCTACACGATCAAATGAAATTTGTCAAGGATGCTTGTCAAGGAAACCTTGCCCGCGTAGACGCGGCTTAACTGTGGCGCGTTCACTTCTAGTTCTTCAGACGTTTTCTTTTCACTGTGTTTTATTAGCGTTGATTGTTAGCTGCAAGATGTCAGAACAAGTGCAAACAGAAAAGGAGGCAAAACTAAGTTGTCTATCTGAGTTGTCCAAGCTTCTAGGAGAGAAGATGCAAGAATACATACAGTGACAGCAATCCAATGAGACACAAAGACAAGACCTGAAGAAATAAATATGGTAAAAGTTGGTTATAACTTCAATGTAAACAACATAACCGGACTAGATCATTTTATGTATTGTGCGCAATATAATTATTAAATTATTATTATTATTATTATTATTTCGTTTGTACTTGTAAACAGTTTTAGGTCCGTATGGAAAGTTATGGACCGCTAATTGACCAATCACAATTCGCCAAATTTCTTTGCCATAAAATAAATACCTCTTATTAACCGAGCGCGAGGTCCATACGGGAAGTTATGGACCGAGTTTTTTCGCACGACCTTGTGGCCCAAGCGCACACTAACATTACATGTAGTTACTTGCCAGTTTACTGACCTGTCTGACAGAATATAGCAACACAGATCAACTGTGATAGAAAACAAGCAGTTGTACCTTCTATGGTTTTACAGCTCCCTACAAGAAAGACAGAACAATACACAAGATTGCAGGTCTGTGGCAATGTTGGAAGTCTGGGTTCGAGTGTTTTGATTGGCTGAATTATTATTGGCTGAATTTTAGTTACAAGTTTTTTAGGTGTTTGCCGTGGAAGAAAGACTAATGGAAATATCACTTGAATTGAATATCATTATAATTGTCACTAATTATAACTGGCCTTGAGATCGATATTACGAAAATTCAGAAAGTTAGAATTTTTCAAAACAGTGCCGAATTTTACAGGCTATTTCACAGGCAGCCCAACCATTGCTTTTGAGGCTACTAAATAATTCAATAAAATGATATTTGCGTCTTTTTTTGATGGGCTTCCTGTGGTATTGCGCACGCGCGCGCAATACGTATTATGTTGGGTTCCCTGTATTGAGTAATGTCCTATGTTGGGCTTCCTGTGTGCGTCCTGCGGGATGCGCCCGCAGCAAATGTGTATATTTACACAGTGTAAATATACACATGTACTGCGGGACGCGCGTGACGCACACAGGGATCCCAACATCATCAATTTCTATGCACAGGGAACCCAACATAATACGTATTGCGCGCTCGCGCGCTCTACCACAGGAAACCCATCAAAAAAAGACGCAAATATCACTTTATTCATTATTTAGTAGCCTCAAAAGGAATGGTTGGGCTGCCTGTGGCTATTTCGGGCGCCGTGGGAGTCATAGAGTTACAATGGCTACAGCTCTTATTTAACTGTAGTTTAGAATGGTATCTCTTCGGGGTCAAATAAAGTTTAAGTCACGCCCAGATTGGTCTCGTTTAGGGGTTTCTCCCGTGCCGCCAACAAAGCGTGATAACGTTTTCGGCTGTACTGTACTATGATCTAAGTGAACTCACCAGGCCATGTACATCGCCCATATTTCGTTCCTATAAAAGATGCTAACGTATCACCAACACCGAGGGACAATATTCCTGAATACATTGCCAAGAAACAAGCTGAAACATACAACAAGACTATAATGTAAGTAGTTAGATGATTGAGAGGAGTGATTAAATTAATGATGATGATGAGAGTTGGAAGAAATCGTGACATTTATGATGCGCACTGGAACAATATTGGAGGTGTAGATGAGTGATGATGACAATGATGGTAATGGCGATCATGATCTATGTGATACAGGGTTGGTGATGGATAATGATGACAATGATGGTAATGGTGATCATGATCTATCTGATACAGGGTTGGTGATGGATGATGATGACAATGATGGTAATGGTGATCATGATCTATGTGATACAGGGTTGGTGATGGATGATGGTATGATAATAATGATGGTAATGGTGATCATGATCTACATGGGTATGTGATACAGGGTTGGTGATGGATGATGATGATGATGACAATGATGGTAATGGTGATCACGATCTATGTGATACAGGGTTGGTGATGGATGATGATGACAAATGATGGTAATGGTGATGGATGATGATGACAATGATGGTAATGGTGATCATGATCTACATGTATGTGATACAGGGTTGGTGATGGATGATGATGACGACAATGATGGTAATGGTGATCATGATCTATGTGATACAGGGTTGGTGATGGATGATGATGACAATGATGGTAATGGTGATCATGATCTATGTGATACAGGGTTGGTGATGGATGATGATGACAATGATGGTAATGGTGATCATGATCTATGTGATACAGGTTGGTGATGGATGATGATGACACATGGGGGTTGGTCATGGATGATGACAATGATGGTAATGGTGATGATGATCATGATGGTAATGGTGATCATGATCTCTATGTGATACAGGGTTGGTGATGGATGATGATGACAATGATGGTAATGGTGATCATGATCTATGTGATACAGGGTTGGTCATGGATGATGATGACAATGATGGTAATGGTGATCATGATCTATGTGATACAGGGTTGGTGATGGATGATGATGACAATGATGGTAATGGTGATCATGATCTATCTGATACAGGGTTGGTGATGGAAGATGATGACAATGATGGTGATCACGATCTATGTGATACAGGGTTGGTGATGGATGATGATGACATGATGATGGATACAGGGTGGATGATGACATGATGTATGATCATGATCTATGTGATACAGGGTTGGTGATGGATGATGATGACAATGATGGTAATGGTGATCATGATCTATGTGATACAGGGTTGGTGATGGATGATGATGACAATGATGGTAATGGTGATCATGATGGTATGATGATGATGATCATGATCTATGTATGTGATACAGGGTGTGATGGATGATGATGACAATGGTAATGGTGATGGATACAGGGTTGGTGATGATGATGATGACAATGATGGTAATGGTGATCATGATCTATGTGATCTATGACAGTTGGTGATGATGATGATGATGACATGATGATGTGTAATGGTGGTGATGGATGATCATGATCTGATGGTAATGGTGATCATGATCTATGTGACACAGGTTGGTGATGGATGATGATGACATGGTATGATGGTAATGGTGATCATGATCTATGTGATACAGGGTTGGTGATGGATGATGATGACAATGATGGTAATGGTGATCATGATCTATGTGATACAGGGTTGGTGATGGATGATGATGACAATGATGGTAATGGTGATCATGATCTATGTGATACAGGGTTGGTGATGGATGATGATGACAATGATGGTAATGGTGATCATGATCTATGTGATACAGGGTTGGTGATACAGGGTGATGATGATCATGATGATGTGATAATGATGGTAATGGTGATCATGATCTATGTGATACAGGGTTGATGATGGATGATGATGACACATGATGGTAATGGTGATCATGATCTATGTGATACAGGGTTGGTGATGATGATGATGATGATCATGATGGTAATGGTGATCATGATCTATGTGATACAGGGTTGGTGATGGATGATGATGACAATGATGGTAATGGTGATCATGATCTATGTGATACAGGGTTGGTGATGGATGATGATGACAATGATGGTAATGGTGATCATGATCTATGTGATACAGGGTTGGTGATGGATGATGATGACAATGATGGTAATGGTGATCATGTGATTGGTGATGGATGATGATGATAATGATGGTAATGGTGATCATGATGGATACAGGGATGGATGATGATGACAATGATGGTAATGGTGATCATGATCTATGTGATACAGGGTTGGTGATGGATGATGATGACAATGATGGTAATGTGATCATGATCTATCTGATACAGGGTTGGTGATGGGTGATGATGACAATGATGGTAATGGTGATCATGATCTATGTGATACAGGGTTGGTGATGGATGATGATGACAATGATGGTAATGGTGATCATGATCTATGTGATACAGGGTTGGTGATGGTGATGGATGATGATGACAATGATGGTAATGGTGATCATGATCTATGTGATACAGGGTACAGGGTGGTGATGGATGATGATGACAATGATGGTAATGGTGATCATGATCATGATCTATGTGATACAGGGTTGGTGATGGATGATGATGATAATGATGGTAATGGTGATCATGATCTATACATGTTGGTGTGATGATGATGACAGGGTTGGTGATGGATGATGATGATGATGATGATGGTAATGGTGATCATGATCTATGTGATACAGGGTTGGTGATGGATGATGATGACAATGATGGTAATGGTGATCATGATCTATGTGATACAGGGTTGGTGATGGATGATGATGACAATGATGGTAATGGTGATCATGATCTATGTGATACAGGGTTGGTGATGGATGATGATGACAATGATGGTAATGGTGATCATGATCTATGTGATACAGGGTTGGTGATGGATGATGATGACAATGATGGTAATGGTGATGATCATGATACAGGGTATGTGATACAGGGTGGTGATCATGGTGATGATGATGATGACAATGATGGTAATGGTGATCATGATCTATGTGATACAGGGTTGGTGATGGATGATGATGACAATGATGGTAATGGTGATCATGATCTATGTGATACAGGGTTGGTGATGGATGATGATGACAATGATGGTAATGGTGATCATGATCTATGTGATACAGGGTTGGTGATGGATGATGATGACAATGATGATAATGGTGATCATGATCTATGTGATACAGGGTTGGTGATGGATGATGATGACAATGATGGTAATGGTGATCATGATCTATGTGATACAGGGTTGGTGATGGATGATGATGACAATGATGGTAATGGTGATCATGATCTATGTGATACAGGGTTGGTGATGGATGATGATGACAATGATGGTAATGGTGATCATGATCTATGTGATACAGGGTTGGTGATGGATGATGATGACAATGATGGTATGGATGATCATGATCTATGTGATACAGGGTTGGTGATGGATGATGATGATGATGATGATGGTAATGGTGATCATGATCTATGTGATACAGGGTTGGTGATGGATGATGATGATGACAATGATGGTAATGGTGATCATGATCTATGTGATACAGGGTTGGTGATG
This sequence comes from Actinostola sp. cb2023, assembly GCA_033675265.1. Lineage (NCBI taxonomy): Eukaryota > Metazoa > Cnidaria > Anthozoa > Actiniaria > Actinostolidae > Actinostola > Actinostola sp. cb2023. Next base: position 196,773 of record JAUJYZ010000861.1, on the reverse strand, counting down.
GATGATGATGATGATGATGATGATGATGGTAATGGTGATCATGATCTATGTGATACAGGGTTGGTGATGGATGATGATGACAATGATGGTAATGGTGATCATGATCTATGTGATACAGGGTTGGTGATGGATGATGATGACAATGATGGTAATGGTGATCATGATCTATGTGATACAGGGTTGGTGATGGATGATGATGACAATGATGGTAATGGTGATCATCATGATCTATGTGATACAGGGTTGGTGATGGATGATGATGACAATGATGGTAATGGTGATCATGATATATGTGATACAGGGTTGCTGATGGAAGATGATGACAATTATGGTAATGGTGATCATGATCTATGTGATACAGGGTTGGTGATGGATGATGATGATGATGATGATGGTAATGGTGATCATGATCTACATGTGTGATACAGGGTTGGTTGGTCATGGATGATGATGACAATGATGGTAATGGTGATCATGATCTATGTGATACAGGGTTGGTGATGGATGATGATGACAATGATGGTAATGGTGATCATGATCTATGTGATACAGGGTTGGTGATGGATGATGATGACAATGATGGTAATGGTGATCATGATCTATGTGATACAGGGTTGGTGATGGATGATGATGATGACAATGATGGTAATGGTGATCATGATCTATGTGATACAGGGTTGGTGATGGATGATGATGACAATGATGGTAATGTGATCATGATCTATGTGATACAGGGTTGGTGATGGGTGATGATGACAATGATGGTAATGGTGATCATGATCTATGTGATACAGGGTTGGTGATGGATGATGATGACAATGATGGTAATGGTGATCATGATCTATGTGATACAGGGTTGGTGATGGATGATGATGACAATGATGGTAATGGTGATCATGATCTATGTGATACAGGGTTGGTGATGGGTGATGATGATGACAATGATGGTAATGGTGATCATGATCTATGTGATACAGGGTTGGTGATGGATGATGATGACAATGATGGTAATGGTGATCATGATCTATGTGATACAGGGTTGGTGATGGATGATGATGACAATGATGGTAATGGTGATCATGATCTATGTGATACAGGGTTGGTGATGGATGATGATGACAATGATGGTAATGGTGATCATGATCTATGTGATGACAGTTGGTGATGGATGATGGTATGGTACAGGGTGGGTGATCATGATCTATGTGATGATACAGGGTGGTGATGGATGATGATGACAATGATGGTAATGGTGATCATGATCTATGTGATACAGGGTTGGTGATGGATGATGATGACAATGATGGTAATGGTGATCATGATCTATGTGATACAGGGTTGGTGATGGATGATGATGACAATGATGGTAATGGTGATCATGATCTATGTGATACAGGGTTGGTGATGGATGATGATGACAATGATGAATGGTGATCATGATCTATGTGATACAGGGTTGGTGATGGATGATGATGACAATGATGGTAATGGTGATCATGATCTATGTGATACAGGGTTGGTGATGGATGATGATGACAATGATGGTAATGGTGATCATGATCTATGTGATACAGGGTTGGTGATGGATGATGATGACAATGATGGTAATGTGATCATGATCTATCTGATACAGGGTTGGTGATGGATACATGATGATGACAATGATGGTAATGGTGATCATGATCTATGTGATACAGGGTTGGTGATGGATGATGATGACAATGATGGTAATGGTGATCATGATCTATGTGATACAGGGTTGGTGATGGATGAATGATGGTAATGGTGATGGTAATGGGATCATGATCTATGTGATACAGGGTTGGTGATGGATGATGATGACAATGATGGTAATGGTGATCATGATCTATGTGATACAGGGTGGTGATGGGTGATGATGACAATGATGGTAATGATGGTGATCATGATCTATGTGTACAGGGTTGGTGATGGATGATGATGACAATGATGGTAATGGTGATCATGATCTATGTGATACAGGGTTGGTGATGGATGATGATGACAATGATGGTAATGGTGATCATGATCTATGTGATACAGGGTTGGTGATGGATGATGATGACAATGATGGTAATGGTGATCATGATCTATGTGATACAGGGTTGGTGATGGATGATGATGACAATGATGGTAATGGGGATCATGATCTATGTGATACAGGGTTGGTCATGGATGATGATGACAATGATGGTAATGGTGATCATGATCTATGTGATACAAGGTTGGTTTGGTGATGGATGATGATGACAATGATGGTAATGGTGATCAAGATCTATGTGATACAGGGTTGGTGATGGATGATGATGACAGTGATGGTAATGGTGATCATGATCTATGTGATACAGGGTTGGTCATGGATGATGATGACAATGATGATAATGGTGATCATGATCTATGTGATACAGGGTTCATACTGATATGCTGTACCTATGGGCATGAATATGGTAGTCCCCTTCACAGTTCCATCTTGTGCCATCTTGAAAGGTAGCCGTGCCTAGCAAGACCAACGGTGATCTTGCAATGATAGAGACCTTTTTCAACACCTTGGACAATTATTAGCATATCTCTATCATTGCAAGGTCACTGTTGGTCTCGCTTCGATGCAAAGGCACAGCTACTTTTCAATCAAGATGGTGCTGGGAACTGTGAAGGGCACTATTAAAAACTGTTCCAAAATCAAAACATTGTCTTAGTTTCAACATGACATAATTTGAATGAATTCATCACTCACCATTCTGGCCAGTATTTGTGATATTGCCCGGATACAGCCAGATTGGAAGTGCACAGCCAATCAGAAGGTAGATATGAGAGATAATAATACAACCAGTATCTTTCTCGTCAAGGAAGACTTGTAGGCTGTGATGTAAAATGTCACCCAAAGGTTCAATTCTGCCCATACGTACATACTAGAAAATGCAGAATAGCATTACTGTGATGACTAGATGTACATATATACATGTATGTCATGCTTAGTGTCATGGCGTAGACACAGCAGTGTAAACCATATCAAGCCTGTCTACAGGCAGCACCAGCTGGATATGTTTGCATCAGTTATGCAGGAAAATGGAAAAATTCTATTTGTATAGGAAATCATATAATTTTCTCGTGCAATTTGGAATAGATTTGTACAAGTGCATTTTCAAAGAGTTCAAATTTGAGCTCTTTGAAAACCCACAAGTTGAAATTTATTCGAAATTGCACGAGAAAAACTATATGATTTCCTTTTTAATAATATATATATAAATTTTTATTAAGCCCAAGAAATTTTGAAGTATTTCATTGAAAAAGACCAAAATTCTGAAGAAAACAAGCCCAGCGCTCGCTTGATGGCGTGATGATGGTGACTCACTAGCGCGCAATACTTCAACTAAAATTTAATGAAAAAAACCCCAACAGAATCCTCAACTTTCTTGCCATTTCCTTCACCATTCTTCTTCTTTTTTATCAAAAATCCATAGTTTCTGTGTATCGCAATGTTTTCAACACCAAAGTGGAGGAAACGCGTTTGATTTTAAGAATGTTTTAGCTATTCCACATCGAGAAATACCTGCAATTAATTTTCTTTTTTCTGCACTGTATTTCCAAAAAACTGCACTGCTCTCAGCCAATCAGAATCGAGAATTTTTTCATGTATATTATTAGACCTAAAAAGGGTTAGGTGTAGGGTGAAAACAATATTGACGATAACCGACTTCAAGTTGTTTGGATATCGGGCAAAGCACTCTTTCTAGTCTCAAACCATTAATTATTCTGGAGCATTCAAAGCCAAAGTTCACCAAATTCTATGCTAATTAAGATATCCAAACGTTCTACACGGTAGTGATTTTCTTTGTCCTCATGAATTATTAATGAGTCTGGGAAAGGCATATATGTTGTGCAACTAAGACTATAGACACTGAAGGTTTGTTCTGTGCCAACTCACCTCTACAAATATAAACGCTGCAATAGCAACGGAAGCAGCTAAATGAGTGAGTTGTGGCTCTAGTATGATACCAGGGAGAAATACACCAATAGCCAATACATGGAAGTACTTGCGGGTGATAGTTGTGGACTGTGTTGCAGTACTTGAGTAGCTCTTTCTAATCACCACAGCAAACGACAACAGTATAATACAGGACCAATAAACAACCAGGTAAAACTGCAATGATGAATTAATTAAATTGTGATATACATGTGTATCTATAATACTACTAATAGGGAATAAACTAGACAGTAGAGACTGCGGACTAGCGGTTAAACTAGTAGAGACTGCGGACTAGCGGTTAAACTAGTAGAGACTTCAGGAATCAACAAGTGTGTAGAATGAAACTTTAACACGGTGTATTTAGGAGCAAGGATGGCTTAGTTGGTTTATGCGTGGCCTTCTTACTGTAGCTGCCCCTTAGCAAAGCGAAAAAATACAAATGAAATAATAAGAGAACCGTACAAAAAATGCCTGGTACTAATAAGGTTCAATTATATTCAACAACAAGACGCTCTATGTAATCGTTCACTCGGCAGGCTTCAGCAATGAGCCATGAGCCTTCGGTTTCCTCAGCGGCACAGAGCGCATGTGCCTTGGTAGCCAGTTGCCGATTTGTGGCCATAAGAAAACAAAAGCCGATTTTTCAACTTGGTGCCACAGGCAGTCCGCCGAGTAATAAACAGACTTTTCAATTTCTACTTTGAAAACTCTATTCCAATTGGTTAATAATGACTTACCCTTGTTGTGCTGAATGTAACATAATGGATGACCCAAGTTAATGGATTCACTCCACCAAGCATCAAGTACGACCATGGAAGTAAAAATGAGATGAAAACCAGAAAAATGACAATATAAAACGAGATGCTTCCAATCCATAGTTCCACTGAATTTCTGAAAATTGAACGAATCAGAGTTTTTAAAATTGATGATACAACTTTAGTAGAAAAAGTCTTGTGCATGTGAGATACGCGAGAGATGTAGTGGGTACTTTCACAGTGTCGTACTCCACCCAGGTGTATAATTATATACTGGGGAATCCCAGGGAAGAGACTCCCATGTGAAAGGGGTGGGGATATGATCGTCGGAATATTTAAATGAAACCTCTAAGGTAGACCAATGTGGGAGTGGCTTAAGGTTTATTTTACTCCTAAAGATACCATTTGAAAACAGATCAGACACCAACACAGTATGATGGCCTTTTTATTTCTTCACGAGCAATCCTAAATGATACCTTGGTTCCGTCAAACACCCTAAGTGATACCAAAAAAACTTAATTTACACTACCAAAAAGAGACAACAATCATCCCCGTCCCTTTCACAGGGAGTGTCGGGGGGAGGGGGGATCCAACTTCATGATTGCTGGGGGTAAAGCCTGGTCCTCACTAGCGACATAAGCACAAACACAAGCAACATACGCAGACTCAGTAATGCATTGCTCATTAACGGTGCTTGTCTTTTGTCACACCTATTGCATAATTGGTGTCCCAAGTCTACGTATGTTGCTCGTGCTTCAGCTTATGTCGCTAGTGTGAACCAGGCTTAATCTGTGATGGGCGATCCTATCCAGCCAGCTCTACATGTAAATTTGTGCTTTCTGCCTGGGATGTAAATCTACCAATGACCATGCACTCTGAGAGGGCTGACTAACTCATTGTTAGTCATACTATAAGAACGACACCCACATTCACATCTCACCTTACGATGCTGATGTAGTAAAATACTGGCAGCAAGACAAGTCCTGTCAAAAGTGATCCTACCAACAGAATCTAAGAACAACTCCTTCAATCACTACAATGTAGCATTTCAATGTAAAAACAGTATAGATATTGAATAATAATAATAATTTAATAATTTCTTTTGCGCACTCTTCAAATATACGCTCGGATGCGCATTAGATTAAAAAAAACTGGAATGTTTGGATGAATATCGGTTGAAATTTCTAATCCTAAAACCAACCCTGTTTGAAGTCTTGAAACTCCTACTGAGTTTGAGTTATATACGTCGTTTTCGTATGAGTGGGAAGTAGTTACGGTACTTTTCGTGCCGTGTCCCACCCCATGATTGGTTGAAATTATTTTGCGCACTGTGATTGGTTGAATAGGTGTGTTTGATTCCTTACCGTGACCGCTCTATGAGATCATTTTTACTTTAAAAGTTTCCAAATCAATATATCTTTTTAGAATCAAACTTAATTCATCCCAATTTGATTTAAAATGCCCTTATGGATTTTCTATCAACTTCGCCATCTTGTAGGCCTATGTTACAGCTACAGGGTACAGTATATCATTCGTTTTCATTTCAGTTTAGATCGAAATGCTGAGAAAACAGGTCATATGCAAATTGCAAGATTTCTGGTAAGCAGTCAAACGGGTGGACGAAGGGTAAAGTATGCGTTTTATAAAAAACGAAAACGGATATGCGAGGACTGGCCCTTAGACTAGCACACATGTCCGGCACTGGCCTATGGTGTCCTCTGTACATAAGGGATATCTTCTTGGGGATCCCCTGGACATCCCCTGGCTGTCCTCTTGTCCCTGGCCACATACCCAGATACTAGGTGTCATTCCCACTCCCTTGTCCTAGCTGTATAACAGTATTAATAATCTACTTTACCTGTAACCAGTACGTATAGACACTTCTTGTTATAGATGTAGTTGGTGGATCAATACTTGGTATGACATAGTGGAGCTGCAATGAAAGATAACACCTTTATTTAAACACCAAGTTCCAGTAGGAACCTGCCCAGCTGGGGTACATGCATGTGCAAAAAGTTGTCATTATGGCCCCAGTTGTACGAAAGGTGGATAGCGCTATCCGTGGTATATATCCTTATCCTAATAAAAACTTTATTAGATAACAGCATCAACTTATCAACTGGATAAGGATTTATCCAGTGGATAGCGCTGTCAACCGACTTTCATACAACCATGGTATGGTCTTTACTTTACATGGCTCAGTATTAGTCTGTTGTATGGGAAGACATGGGTTCAGTCCCTGGTGGGTCTCTAAATAATTGAGAAGAAGGTACTGCCTTTATTTCCATCAGCAAATGGTTAGACATTCACATCACTCAGATGATCACGTAAATGGCGGTCCCATATCTCCACACTATGCTACACTACACAACACAACACTACATCACATCACACGTACTACACAACATCTCATAACACCATACCACAGAACATTGCATACACCACACCACACCACACCACACCTCTTTTTTTATTTTTTTTATTTTATTTTTATTAATTTTTTTATTTTTATTGATGCTTTATTTGTACAAAATTTACATGTATATATCTATACTACACTGAATACACACAGATTTACGAATGAACTACAAATTTACACAATTTACATTAATTACAATAACGCCAGTTCCAACATTATTTTTACTCAGATTCTAATGCAGTTTTTAATTTTTCCCATTTTTTTATGTGCGAAAATAATTTATTTTTAGCCATTGCCACCCTATATTCAATTTTCTCTGAATAAACTAGAAAGTTTTTAAAGAGAGATAATGAAGGAATCTTTCCTTTTTCTCTTGCCTTATATATAGTTAACTTGTACATTAAAATTACATAATTAGATACATTTTCTTCAATTCCTAAAATAATGTTGGATCTGTTAGACTCAGGACGAGTAATATTATATTTTTCTAACCACGATCTAATTTCTAAGTAATAGTTTTTTGAATCTATACATTCAACAAATAAATGATCTATAGTTTCAGGGTAAAGAGAACAGAATGAACAACTAGAATATTCAATTAATTTAAAACGATTCAAATCCTTATTTAAGTAAATACAGTTGTTTAGTATTTTATATACACCACACCTCATAGGTAAAGGTTACGACACCTGAATGCTGAGGGTGTAAACAAACCTCTGGCAGTGACTACCCTCAATGTCTGCTCTGTGCATGGGAATCCATAAACAGGTTAACCTCAGGATCTCCATTTCAAGAGTCAATACTCTCTTGAATAAAATGGACTCCACATCAAAAATAATTGTGTAACTTTTCCCAATGCACTGTTGTTAGATTATTGGTAGGAATTGCCAGTAAGTTGTCAGTAGGTTGTCAGTAGGTTGTCGGTAGGTTGTCAGTAGGTTGTCAGTAGGTTGTCGGTAGGTTATCAGTAGGTTGTTGGTACAAATGTAGGTTGTTGGTAGGTTGTCACTAGTTTGTTGGTAGGTTGCCAGTAGGTTGTTGGTATAGGTTGTCGGAAGGTTGTTGGTAGGTTGTTGGTACATGTAGGTTGTCATTAGGACGGTTGTCAGTAGGTTGTCAGTAGGTTGTCTGTAGGTAGTTGGTAGGTTGTCGGTAGGTTGTCATTAGGACGGTTGTCAGTAGGTTGTCAGTAGGTTGTCTGTAGGTACATGTAGTTGGTAGGTTGTCGTAGGGTAGGTTGTGTAGGTTTGTCAGTAGGTTGTTGGTAGATTGTTGGTAGGTTGTCAGTAGGTTGTTGTTGTCAGTAGGTTGTCAGTAGGTTGTAGGTTGTTGTAGGTTGTCAGTAGGTTGTCAGTAGGTTGTCAGTAGGTTGTCAGTAGGTTGTTGTAGGTAGGTTGTTGATAGGTTGTCAGTAGGTTAGGTTGTTGGTAGGTTGTCGGTAGGTTGTGTAGGTTGTCAGTAGGTTGTTGGTTGTCAGTAGGTTGATGGTAGGTTGTCGGTAGGTTGTTTAGTAAGTAGTAGGTTGTCAGTAGGTTGTCAGTAGGTTATCAGTAGGTTGTTAGGTTGTCAGTAGGTTGTCAGTAGGTTGTTTGTTAGGTTGTCAGTAGGTTGTCAGTAGGTTGTTGGTAGGTTGTTGTGTAGGTTGTTGTAGGTTGTGTTTGTTGGTAGGTTGTCAGTAGGTTGTTGGTAGGTTGTCAGTAGGTTGTTGGTAGCTTGTTGTCATAGGTTGTCAGTAGGTTGTCAGGTAGGTTGTCAGTAGGTAGGGTTGTTGGTAGGTAGGTTGTAGGTTTGTTGGTAGGTTGTCAGTAGGTTGTTGGTAGGTTGTCAGTAGGTTGATGGTAGGTTGTCGGTAGGTTGGCAGTAGGTTGTCAGTAGTTTGTCAGTAGGTTGTTTGTAGGGTTGTCAGTAGGTTGTCAGTAGGTTAGGTCAGTAGGTTGTTAGGTAGGTTGTTAGATAGGTTGTCAGTAGGTTGTTAGGTAGGTTGTCGTCAGTAGGTTGTTAGGTTGTCAGTAGGTTGTTGGTAGGTTGGTTGTCAGTAGGTTGTTGGTAGGTTGTTGGTAGGTTGTTGTAGGTTGTCAGTAGGTTGTTAGGTTGTTGTAGGTTGTTAGGTTGTTGGTAGGTTGTTGTAGGTTGTTAGGTAGGTTGTGTAGGTTGTTGGTAGGTTGCCAGTAGGTTGTTGGTATAGGTTGTCGGAAGGTTGTTGGTAGGTTGTTGGTAGGTTGTCATTAGGACGGTTGTCAGTAGGTTGTCAGTAGGTTGTCTGTAGGTAGTTGGTAGGTTGTCGGTAGGTTGTCATTAGGACGGTTGTCAGGTAGGTTTGTCAGTAGGTTGTTGTCTGTAGGTAGTTGGTAGGTTGTCGGTAGGTTGTAGGTTGTAGGTTGTAGGTTGTGTAGGTTGTCAGTAGGTTGTTGGTAGATTAGTTGTCAGTAGGTAGGTTGTCAGTAGGTTGTCAGTAGGTTGTCAGTAGGTTGTCAGTAGGTTGTCAGTAGGTTGTTGGTAGGTTTGTCAGTAGGTTGTTGTCAGTAGGTTGTCAGTAGGTTGTCAGTAGGTTGTCAGTAGTTGGTAGGTTGTTGTCAGTAGGTTGTCAGTAGGTAGTTGTTAGGTTGTCAGTAGGTTGTCAGTAGGTTGTTGGTAGGTTGTTGTAGGTTGTGTAGTAGTTGTTGGTAGTAGGTGTAGGTTGTCAGTAGGTTGTAGGTTGTCGGTAGGTTGGCAGTAGGTTGTCAGTAAGTTGTCAGTAGGTTGTTGGTAGGTTGTCAGTAGGTTGTCAGTAGGTTGTCAGTAGGTTGTCAGTAGGTTGTCAGCAGGTAGTAGGTTGTCAGTAGGTTGTCAGTAGGTTGTCAGTAGGTTGTCAGTAGGTTGTTGTTGTTGTAGGTTGTTAGGTAGTAGGTTGTTGTGTAGGTTGTTCAAACCGGTAGGTTGTCAGTAGGTTGTTGGTAGGTTGTCAGTAGGTTGATGGTAGGGTGTTGGTCGTTTGTTTTCCAGTAGGTTGTGTAAAAAAACGCGCGCTCGAGAAGAACAACGTAAACAAACCCGAGGTAGGTTGGTTCAGTAGGTTGGCAGTAAATTGTTTCAGTAGGTTGTCTTCGACTGGTAGGTTAACTTTTCGTTTGAATAGTAGGTTGTCAGTAGGTTGTCAGTAGGTTGTCAGTAGTGACACATTGTCAGTCAGTCTAGTTGGTTGTGTTCCTTTCATTCTTTGCGAAAACATCGTCAGGTTTCGTTCAGTAGGTTTCGTCAGTAGGTTGTCAGTAGGTTTAGTCAGTAGGTTGTTGTGTAGTACATTTACGGTAAACTGTACTGATAGGTTGTCAGTAGGTTTAGTCAGTTTACTTTGCGTTTGTTTGGTTCAGTAAGTTGTCGGTAGGTTTTGCTTTAGGTTTGTTTTGCGTAGGTTTTGTTAACAGTAGGTTGTTGTTTCGATCGGTACTGTAGGTTGTCGGTAGGTTGTGTAGGTTGTTGGTAGGTTGTCAGTAGGTTGTTGGTAGGTTGTCAGTAGGTTGTTGGTAGGTTTTCAGTAGGTTGTTGGTAGGTTGTTGATAGGTTGTCAGTAGGTTATTGGTAGGTTGTTGGTAGGTTGTTGATAGGTTGTCGGTAGGTTATTGGTAGGTTGTCGCTAATAAAGGTAAAAGTGTATTTTACTAATAAAAATACTTCAAGTCGACAAAATAAAATTGTTACTACATTTAAACCTGAAATACCACAGGAAACCCAATGGCCAGTTTTCACAAAACCACAGGAAGCCCAAATTGTGAGATTTAAAAATCTCTGGCAAGGTTGTCAGTAGGTTATTGGTACATGTAGGCTGTGTTTCTTACCCTGTTTGCCAGTGACATCCAGGAATCCACTGAGAGTAGCAGACACGGCTGAACAATAAGCATGGCCTCCCCAAGACTAAAGCTCTTGGGAAACATCCACAGCAGAAACAGTAAGAGAACGAACATGACTACTAGTCCAGCAAGCCTGGTTATGTTGACATCTATTCTAGGATGGAATACAAACAATAAGTGTATGGTATTCCACTGGTGGTCCAGTCTTTAGAGGCTATTGGTAAAACAATACATTGTATTAAAGAAGATGTATAATGGGCATACCGTATTTCCTCGAATAAACGCCGTCTTTGATTAAACACACCCTCAAATCAAGTCTATAATGGAACTTTTAAATAAACGCACAGTGCGTTTATTCAAGGAAATACGGTATATGGATGTAAGCTTGTCTGTTTGTCATGGAATTAAAGGTGTGGATTTTACCATGCAGGAAGCCCATCAACAATAGATGTACATTGTACATGTAATCATGATACATTTGCAAAATGTCAATAGTCATATGCGGCTTTCAGTGTTTATTGAAATGAATGTTGCATGTCTGTAAATGTACATGTAATTAAGCTAGTACATTAAAGAAACCATGACCAACCTGACTGACTGTTGATAGTGGCTGCTATCGATACTGTAGTCACTGTTAGAAGGACCCAAGACAGTGGTCTTCTGGATTTGCTTACAAGCAGAAGAATACAAACCCAACGACATACTCATCAACTGTGATACATGCAGGTAATATTCAAATGTACCTAACAGACAATGGCAAACAGTATTGTAGCATCAGTATACCACAGGGAGCCCAAGCAGTATAATTGTGGCTTAATTTTGAGTATTTTTTTAACATATCGAGACATTTTTAAAAATACATGTACTCAAAATTAAGCCACAAGTATACTGCTTGGGCTGCCTGTGTCAGCACAAGCTGACTTTCATGACAAAAAAAAAAGATTGTTCTTCACAGAGCAGATCGAACATGCATGATGCCATGTGCATTGCAGAATTGTATTGGTGCGAATGTGGACTAACGTTTGTGTCATTTCACTTTCTATATTACAAGTAAGTAATCACACGTAGTTCCTTATAAAAACAAGCATTAATATCAAAATTTACAATTGTTTTAATTAATGTTGCTTTGCTTCTTTTGATTTTCATCCTACATTTTACTTGATCCCAATTGATTACATGTACCTCTCTACCAATTAAGCCACACCATTGCAAAACACAATGATATGTCTACAACATAATGTAATGTAATTGTATAGCTCTACTTATAACATTCTCCAGTTTTGTCATACAGCTTTTAAGGTATTTGGTGTCTTACCTATCAGATGATTACTTTGAGTAGCTGCATCATATTTGAGCATATATATCTGACTGGTTAATACCATGGGAGTTAACAGACATCCCAACATAACACCAGAATTAGACAAAGGCCTGGAATCACACAAAATAAAATAAAAATATACCAATTTCCACGACACAGTCTCCTAACTAAATGTACTGTATATATCTTCTATTAACTAAAAGGTAGTTCTGGACCATTATACATGTATCCCATTATCATTTTTTTCTAACGTTACTGATAAAAGACCGCTGCCCACTGCAATCAAAGGCACCCATTGGCCAACTCATGGATTAATTACCACCCCCTCCCTCAAAGTTATGAGCCTGCGACGTACTACACCACAATGTCAATGTAATGAAAGTTTGGAAATTTAACAAAACAAAATGCTCCAGTTTCGAGTTGTTTATGCACTGCTGTATTCCTTGACAAAAGACACATTTGCTCAGGCTTAGCCTCAATCCAGAGAATAACCCGTGCAATTAAAAATGGTTTCTATTGTTGAAAATGGTTTCTATTGTTGAATGATATTGTTGAACTTTTTCACGTTCTCGTCAGTATTTGTGCATAATTTACACTGAATTGAGGCTAAGCCTGAGCAAATGCATCTTTTGTCAAGGAGTACAGCAGTGTCTAAACAACTTGAAACTGGAGTACATGACTGTATTTCAACCAATAAAGGAACAGACAAGCAGTGCAATATTGCTGGTAATATTTAACAAATTACAGATTCTGTTTTGCCGTACATTGTAGTCTTATAGATGCACAGATGACGTCAAAATGTGGTGAGAACAAAGAAGTATGCCACGAGACGAAGTCGTGTGGAGTGACATGTTGTTCTCACCACATTTTGACATCTTCTGTGCATCTATAAGACTACAGACGCATGGCAAAATGGAATCTATTTGTTTTACAATGTATATAATATTTTGAGCATTTAGTGATTTTGTGACATCATCTGTGTCTGTACTCTAATAACACATGGCCCTCAACCAATCAAAGTGTGCATACTATATCAATATATTATTATTATATAATGTTGTATAGCGTGTCCACCCTGCAACATTATTGTGGCCAAGGTTATTGAAGTGCACTGTGATCCTAGTTTTGCAACATTGCATGCAACAAAGTGCAGGGTGGATAGATCTATAGACACACACTGAAATTGTGCATGTTTCTGGCAATATCGGGTGCATTGTTGCATCGCATGTCTGCACCTTAAGTCACTGCTGTTTTAATTCTTATAACTTGTCAGTGAGAAAAAAGCAAGCGCCCTGGCTATATGTATGTATATTAAAATACAAGATTGGTTTTCAGGATTTCTAATTTGTTTATTTATTTGTTAGGATAAACGACACCATCATATTGTGAAATGTGCCCAGGGGGGGTACTCCGTATATATAAAGTGATGGGGAGTTGAGTTGTGAATGAGGACATAAATAAGAACCCAAAAAAATCCCTAGAGCTTAAAGCGAGACCCAAAAAAATCCCTTGAACAGAAATGAAAAATAAAACAATCCCATGCTGAATTTTCGAACCTCAAAAATACCCAAAAAGGATTATAATAATGAAGCACAACAGTACGCAACAGTACAAATTAGCAATTACCTAAACGAGCAGGGGACTGGGAACGAGTTTATTTTAATGCAATTACGAAATTGAGTTTATGACATGAAACAGCATGTTGAAATTAGTATATTATATGTGCAAAGTGTGATGTGATTTGAGCGAATTCTGTCGGAATTATAAACTTTTGAAATTGTGTTGTCCAGCCAAAATTTTACAGTGAATGTATGGTTTGGCTGGACAGCGTCAAAATTTTACAGAGTTTGTATGTAAAAATAGACATATTTGACGCCCTCTAGCATCGTCAATGTTAAGCCGAAGTTCACCAAACTTTCCAGACTAGCTAAGTTTGATCTGCTCTCTCAGAAAATGATGCCCATTTTTGCTAGTTTCTTATTGAATTAGTTTTACGGACTTGGTCCCAGTCCCCTGCTCGTTTAGGTAATGGCTAATTGAATGTTCCTGTTTGTTTATTCATCATACCTTCTGCAATAAACAATCTCAGATATATAGTAATCATAACTGATAAGTGTGTGTGTATTGCCATATCCGTAGCACCATAGTTAGCACTAAGAACGGTATTTTTACTGCAAATCTTTCCATTTTTTGAATACCCCAAAACATCCCTACTAAAATCAAACTACCCCCCAAAAAAACAAAATCCCAAAATCGTGAACCCAAAAAAATCCTTCGCACCTCCCCGTCACTTTATATATGGAGTACCCACTGGGGAAATGTGCCTTTTGTTGATCATCGATCACTAGTATGTAATTTCACCTGAATTTTATACAATCAAGTCCATCTGTCCATTTCAAAATGTGTGGAGATGAGACAAATAGTACTGAAAGAGAGAATAGAAACATCAACATTTTTGTGAAATAAATTAGTAGCGCAGAAATATAAATGTTTGTTGCCATTTGGAAACACAGGAAGCCCAAACATATCAATAAATTTGAAATATTTTTTAAACAATTACATGTATTTATGAAGCACAAAGACCTAATAAATCAAAGATTAGCACTTATCTAGCATCGTTGTGCTACGGTAAGTAAAGGGGCTTATAGTAGCAGTCACTTGCACTATGCAACGATCAGCTCTTGCTTGATCTGCTCCAAAAGCCAACAAACATTGACAACACAGGGAGCCCAATCACACAGTCAGTCCTTTCAACAAGCGTAATTTTTCAACGAAATATTGCTTCGAAACCAAACTTTTCCATGAAATTTACTTCAGAAATGTGTGCTCTTCATTGAGGACAGTTACTTGGACTGGATTGACAATAATTTGGGATATACTGACTATAAGTAACTTAAGTTATTATTTCAGTGTTGTATTCTATAGGTTCTTTATACAGTTTAAGCTTATAGATTCCTCTTACTCTTGCAGCCAATTCAGACAGAGCAGCCTGTGAGTGACTGCAGTCAATCTTATACTTACAAACAGCATGGAACACGATGTACCCTGTACATTTTCTTACTTCAAAACAGCTACACAACACAAACAGACTGCTAGACACAACAAGAACAGTCTCTCCAATCATTTCACCTCGTTAGTTCCCAGGGCAGGACATCGAGAAGACCACAGGAAGCCCAAATTCCGCTCCATAATGAAGGGGATCGGAGCTGGGGATCGGAGGTAAGAAAATAAGGCCTTAATCGCAAAAAAAAACTGCAGCAGACACATGAAATGTCATACGAATGTATTTCGTGTTTTTATTTCAAAGAATTCATATTACATCATAAAAAGTAACATCAGTACTCCTTGACAAAAGAAGCAAAATGAAAATAACAAGTCGAGTAAAAGGGCGAAGTTTCAGCTCATATAAATGTCTGACACAGGAGAAATGACATTAAAAATAAATAAAATTGAACGTTGTAATATCCTCAAGCATGTTAAGGCTTGACCAGATTCATTACATTAGGACCCCGCGCGTGGATTTCAGGTTTTCAATTGTAAGTCAGGAAAAATGTAACGCTTTTTGATAAAATCTTTTGGGTTGAACAAAATGTGGTATGTCCTTAATAAATCATTATGCATAATTACACGATCACGTGATCAATGACGTCACAATAAGGGAAAAAATGACCAAACGCGCTGCTCATAGTTAGCTAGAAGCTGAAACTAGATATGGGAAATTGCTTGCCATAGGATGTGAATAAAGCCCACGTTTCGATTGGATGGTTTCAATGATTGGATAAGGCTATATTTAGATGGTTTCTAGTCACGTGACCTGTTTTAGGCAATATCGCCTTACCAAAAAGAAAAAGTCAACCAAATGAGACGGATTATTGTTAGAGACAATCATACAAATACATTAAATGTGATAAATGTTATACGCCATTGAAACTCGTCAGCGCATTTCCAGAAAACCATTTTTGTCCATAATCTACAAAATCTGATCACGTGACATGACAATCCCAAAATACACAGTTGAATATTCTTCCTTTTACTGAACTCTACTGATGGACCGAATTTTAAGAAATTCTACCAAGGTTTCAGTGAGAAAAGCTAAAAAATGAATTTGACTAATATTTGGCCAAATGCCAAGCCTTAAAACATGCTTGAGTCCTAATAAAATTTACGATTTCATTTTTAATGTCATTTCTCCTGTGTCAGACATTATCAGCTGAAACTTCGCCGTTTTGCTAATTTCGAGCTGCTCTTTTCATTTGTTGAGCTCATTTTGACACTGCTGTTCGATTTAAGGGGGTTGGGGTCACGTGACCTCTTAGTGCAAGTCCCCTATTCAGAGAATAACCCGTAGAATTTAAAAAAAGGGTTTCTACTGTACAATGTCAAAACCGTTTTTTCGCGTTGACGCGTTCTGAGCAAATGCGCCTTTTGTCAAGGAGTACAGCGGGAGTACAATTACTCGGTGGGCTGCCTGTGGTTCGCCGATTTGAAATTGCTTTTTTTTCTTATAGCCACAAATTGCCAATATTGGGTACCAAGGAGCTCTGTGCCGCTGAGGAAACCGAAGGCTCATTGCTGAAGCGGCCGCCGAGTGAACGCCCTTATAGAGCGTCTTGTTTAGGTTTATAGCAGTCTCAATACAGGCCTGCATTACCTCAATATAAATAGTCACACTTTAATTACAGCTGCCAGTCTCGAGTTAACTCGATTGTCTTTATTATTGAAATAGAGATAACATGTTTATTCTACAACAACCAATTTAGCGCAATAAGCTAAACGATACCATATATCCTCAAATACCACCACACCTCTGAGAATTAACACCAATATCATACACAAAATGATCCTGACAGCAAATCCCATTTCGTCCCCGTACACTGCTGGTGCGCTACTTTTCTTGCTGATAAGAGGCACTGGCCGTCTTGCTAGATATTTGTTACAATTATTATAACCACACCATCTTATACACTTAAAGACTCCCATTCGCTCGTCGCAACCACCTCGTATGTGCTTCCGTCCACATCCTAGCGATACTGTCCATTTACCCTGCCTAGAAAAAACATAAACACTTGAATCATCAATATTTAAACGAGCGATGTCACGTGAATTAATTGATAAATCACGTGAATTAATTGATAAATCACGTGAATTAATTGATAAATCACGTGAATTAATTGATAAATCACGCGAATTAATTGATAAATCACGTGAATTAATTGATAAATCAAGTGAATTAATTGATAAATCACGTGAATTAATTGATAAATCACGTGAATTAATTGATAAATCACGTGGGAGATTTCGGATCAATCAGAAATCTGAACGATTTGTAGTGGGTTTGATCAGGAAAAAAAAACAATGCCATGTTATATTTAACTGAGTCTATGTATGGGGTGGGGGGGGGGGGGGGGGCCCGGACCCCCTGTCATACCTGAGGTTCAATTGATTGTTTTATCCTAGAATCTAGTTTTGCCATAGCCTCCTCCGCATGCAACCCCTTTGGGAACCCTTTGGAATCCCTTTCCCCTCTCTTGTCTCGGATTTCTTTATTTGGAGTTGCATGCGGAGGAGGTTAGTTTTGCCACAGGTTTGAAGTAAATCTACGTTTGGACCCCCCATCTCAAACATTCCTGTATCCGTCCCTACTTGGCTATGAAATGCGTTTAGCTCGCGCGCTACAAGTCACCTGTTATTATTTACGTCATCATTGCTTACACATGTACATCATTTACGTCACCATTGGTTACATTATTTACGTCATCATTGGTTACATTAGTTACGTCACCATTGGTTACATTATTTACGCCACCATTGGTTACATTAGTTACGTCACCATTGGTTACATTATTTACGCCACCATTGGTTACATTATTTACGTCACCATTGGTTACATTATTTACGCCACCATTGGTTACATTATTTACGTCACCATTGGTTACATTAGTTACGTCATCATTGGTTACATTATTTACGCCACCATTGGTTACATTATTTACGTCACCATTGGTTACATTAGTTACGTCATCATTGGTTACATTATTTACGTCACCATTGGTTACATTATTAACGTCACCATTGGTTACATTAATTACGTCACCATTGGTTACATTAGTTACGTCATCATTGGTTACATTATTTACGCCACCATTGGTTACATTAGTTACGTCACCATTGGTTATATTAGTTACGTCATCATTGGTTACATTATTTACGCCACCATTGGTTACATTATTTACGTCACCATTGGTTACATTAGTTACGTCATCATTGGTTACATTATTTACGCCACCATTGGTTACATTAGTTACGTCACCATTGGTTACATTAGTTACGTCATCATTGGTTACATTATTTACGCCACCATTGGTTACATTAGTTACGTCACCATTGGTTACATTAGTTACGTCATCATTGGTTACATTATTTACGCCACCATTGGTTACATTATTTACGTCACCATTGGTTACATTAGTTACGTCATCATTGGTTACATTATTTACGCCACCATTGGTTACATTATTTACGTCACCATTGGTTACATTATTTACGTCACCATTGGTTACATTAGTTACGTCATCATTGGTTACATTATTTACGCCACCATTGGTTACATTATATACGTCACCATTGGTTACATTAGTTACGTCATTATTGGTTACATTATTTACGTCACCATTGGTTACATTAGTTACGTCACCATTGGTTACATTATTTACGTCACCATTGGTTACATTATTTACGTCACCATTGGTTACATTAGTTACGTCATCATTGGTTACATTATTTACGTCACCATTGGTTACATTAGTTACGTCATCATTGGTTACATTATTTACGCCACCATTGGTTACATTATTTACGTCACCATTGGTTACATTAGTTACGTCATCATTGGTTACATTATTTACGTCACCATTGGTTACATTAGTTACGTCATCATTGGTTACATTATTTACGCCACCATTGGTTACATTATTTACGCCACCATTGGTTACATTAGTTATGTCATCATTGGTTACATTATTTACGTCACCATTGGTTACATTAGTTACGTCATCATTGGTTACATTATTTACGCCACCATTGGTTACATTATTTACGCCACCATTGGTTACATTATTTACGTCACCATTGGTTACATTATTTACGTCATCATTGGTTACATTATTTACGTCACCATTGGTTACATTATTTACGTCATCATTGGTTACATTATTTACGTCACCATTGGTTACATTATTTACGTCACCATTGGTTACATTATTTACGTCACCATTGGTTACATTATTTACGTCACCATTGGTTACATTATTTACGTCACCATTGGTTACATTATTTACGTCACCATTGGTTACATTATTTACGTCACCATTGGTTACATTATTTACGTCACCATTGGTTACATTATTTACTAAAACAATTAAAAAAATAGTGAAAAACGAAACTAAAGTTTTTCGGCAGCTAAAGTTGTTTCAAGTCAAGGATGAGGTCGGTACCTGTAGTATGGCTGCGATTCTTCATAAAAACAAGCCTTGTCGCCTATTTTACACTCCTTTGTCCCTTGTCCTGCCTTAATGCATTCAGACACGGTATGTTTGTGTCTGCAGTGATGACACGATATAGATAGACCTGAAATAAACAACTCAGAATTAGATACAAATACCATATTTACTCGTTTAAGCTGATTAATTTTTTAGGGTTTTGGATGTGGCGCTTATTCGGGTGCGGCGCTTATTCGGGTGCGGCGCTTATTCGGGGACGGCGTTTATTCGGGGACGGCGCTTATTCGGGGACGGCGTTTATTCGGGGGCGGCGTTTATTAACAAATAATTAACGATATTAAATGATTTTGAAAATACGTCAGCCAAATGTTAACAAAATAAACGTGTTTAAATGTTCAAACTTCGATCAAGCGCCGCTTTGTGTGAATAAATGCGGCGCTTATTCGAGGGCGGCGCTTATTAATAATTTTGCTATCAGATGCGGCGCTTAATCGGGGGAGGCGTTTAATCGAGGGAAGCGTTTAATCGGGGGAAGCGTTTAAACGAGTAAATACGGTGTACATCAAGTAATAAAATCCAACGAAGAAAGGAAAATGACGCCGTGCGCGCTCTGAAATTCATTTCAAAAACAATGGGAATGATTCCATTTAGCGCGCTTCGTCTCCGTTACAAATGATATTACGATGTCATGAGGCTCATTTCCTTTCTATAGACAACAATCAGAAGGATGTCCATGGATTTGTGTCTACTGTCTAGGTCGTGCAAACGGACCAACACTGTTAGCCGCCAACAACATCAAACATTGTTGAATATTTGATGTTTGTTTTATCACTCATCCAACAATTACCAAGAATGCGGTTGGCCTCAACAAAGTCTTATAAGCAGAACGTAAATTATATTTGAACTTACCTTGACCTACTAACGCACAAAACACGATAGTCACGATATAGAAACGCATATTTCACGAAAGGCAAAGAACTGCGTCATTAGTAACTGTGACGTCACTGTATGTCTGACGTCATCAGTTTCGGTAAGTACTTGACAGCAGCCGGCGGTCACCCTGTGGAATTTCTGAGGGTGCCATGATTACTGGGTGCCTAATATATTTGACATGAGATATACAGTCATTCTCAAAAAGGTTGTCCAGATGAAAAGACTACAATACTACAATAAAGTCACGTGATTCATTATGTTTTCAATTTCTGCGCGCGGAACTGCGAGTTGATACCACAGGCACCCCAACCATTCCTTTTGAGGCTACTATAAGTAATGAAATAAAATGATATTTGCGTCTTTTTTTAATGGGTTTCCTGTGGTAGAGCGCGCGCGCGCAATACGTATTGTGTTGGGTTCCTTGTGCATAGAAATGTATGATGTTGGGTTCCCTGTGTTGAGTACCGTATAATATTGGGCTCCCTGTGCGCATCCCGCGTGTCCCGCAGTACATGTGTATATTGAAACAAGGGAAAACAAGGTATGAAACTCGGTCACGTGACACCTTGTTTCACTATGTACATTGCTGCGGGCGCTTCTTGCGGGACGCGCACAGGTAGCCCAACATAATACATGTTTATGCACAGGGAATCCAACCCTACGTATTGGGCACGCGCGCTCTACCACAGGAAACCCATAAAAAGACGCAAATATCATTTTATTTAATTTCATTATTTAGTAGCCTCAAAAGGAATGGTTGGGCTGCCTATGGTTGATACCATGTACTTTTGCATCTCACATTGAAATTACACGCGAGGAAATTGAATACATAATGAATCACGTGACTTTATTGTAGTATTGTAGTCTTTTCATCTGGACAACCTTTTTGAGAATGACCGTGTACATGTATTTCAAGAAAGGCTGATACTACGTAGAAATAAAAAGCTTAACACAACACCAACATGATAGAGCAAGAGAGAGCCAGGATCGGCAACCGTAGACAGCTGTTTCGTTCTTTTGGAACTCATCAGTACGGTGTAGCGAGAGCAACAAACACCAACTCAGAGCCAATGTATGTTACTTGCGTGTCGACTCTGAAACTCAACCAGCTCAAATTTAGAAACCTGCCCATTGGCTCACACCACAACACGTGCGGTAATATGGTCCAAAGGCCAAGAATCCAAAATATCATGTTGGTGTTGTGTTTACCGCACGTGTTGTGGTGTGAGCCAATGGGCAGGTTTCTAAATTTGAGCTGGTTGAGTTTCAGAGTCGACACGCAAGGGAGCAAGTAACATACATTGGCTTTCTGAGTTGGTGTTTGTTGCTCTCGCTACACCGTACTGATGAGTTCCAAAAGAACGAAACAGCTGTCTACGGTTGCCGATCCTGGCTCTCTCTTGCTCTATCATGTTGGTGTTGTGTTAAGCTTTTTATTTCTACGTAGTATCAGCCTTTCTTGAATTTCATGTTTGCCATATGTATAGCTGATTAGATCTTTTACAGATCCTACGTATACCTACAGCATTTTCGTTCACGGTTCCCTCTTTCAAGTGTACATGTATACCTGACGTATTCAGTTGTTGTCATCGATTCATCATTTTGGGGACCATTATCGGGTCGCTAACTATAAATATGCTTTGTACATATCGTTATTATTATTATTATTATTATTATAATTATATTATTATTATATTATTATTATTATTATTATTATTATTATTTTTTTTTAATAAAAAAAATAATAATAATAATAATTTATTTATATAGCGCTATTTCCTAAAAGTCCAATAGCGCTTTACAATATTTAACTAAATAATTAAAAAGTAATCCTAATTGCCCTATACCACTATGACGTCAAATCAAAACAATCTATTGTTTAAACGCTAAGGATCATGGTCGCTAGAGGGGGACAAAACAGCAACAACACAAAGGATTTCCCAAATAAATGATGTATTTTACAGACGGTCTGAAAGCGATAAAAGTCACCAAACACAGTAAATATTGTGGGAAAAGTATCGATGAATATAATATCTCGAAACTAGGCAATTTGAAATCTAGCGAACCTCAGCAGAGCAGATTTAGTTCAAATTTCTATTGTTCTTCACGATTCTGTCCCCCTCATAAATAAGCCGTTACGTCATAGTGGTATAGGGCAATTAAACTAAACTTTATTAGTCGGGCTTCCTGTGGAAGCCCTGACTCTAAAAATGAGAAGCGTTCTTTGTCGTCGTTGACCTCAAATCCTGTGCATGCGCCCTGTGCCGGCCGAAGGAGACATAAAGTCTGGCCAAGAAAGATTAGAAAGCACAAACCAATCAGGGAAAGCACCGGAGGTCAAGGGGTCGAAATATAAGTCTTTTTTCGTCTGTATCTAAATTTAGATTGAAACAGGACGCTCTAGTAGCGTGAAGCCGGACTGCTAATTAACGTTTTTACTGATATACTGTAAAGTTCGCAGTACTGAAATTGCAAGGAAAGCATGTTCTATCGAGCTCGAATCACGCAACGACGAGCAACCAAAAACTGTTTCAATCGCACTATAAGATATCTATATTTAGTTCAAATAGGTTACATTTCATTTAGAAGCCCGACTTCACGCTAGAAGAGCGTCTAGTTATTATTATTATTATATTATTATTACTAGTCGTTTCTAATAGAAAGTGAAATGCTGCGATGTATCGACTATTGAATTCAACGTGTGGTTCCTGATTTGGTTTGTTTGCGTGACTGATTTGTTCCCGTACGCTGCCACAATATGTCAGTGAACTCGATCCGACTGGCAGTCAGCGATAGCATGGCTGTATCTCGGATGATTTGTCTTTCAGGGACATCCAAGTACATCCTGTCTCCTTCTTTCAATCATATGATCGACTGTAGAACTGGACATATTTTAAAAACACTACATCGTTCTTGACCTTGATGAATAACATTAATGCTTTCAGCAATATAAAGTTGACTTTGTCATATGATCAAACTGCAAATGGGTCGAGGTATAGGTGTACCGATGTCCTGTTAGCCCTGGCTGTCAGCCCCACTAGGGCTAACACTATGGTCTGACGTCACCAAGCCATTGTTTAAAAAAAGAATTAGCATATAATAATATCAAAATTCCGCAAAGCGCAAAGAAGAAGTCAGCAATATGTATTTTAACGGAAGAACCTCATGGTGTTTTGGCTAATCAATGGTAACTGGCAAATGGAGGCATCTAAGCCGGTGCTCGTTTAATTTTTGCCGATTCGAAGCGCGTGTAAGCTGCGTCTTTCAGGTATAGTTCGAGAAAGAACGTGTAGACTTGAAATCAGTTGACGTGTAGACTCAGTGAAAGAACTCGTGCAGTGGGCCGCGGTGGTCTCAGTGCACTCCTACAGTTTTGTGAGAGATTAAACCAGTTTCGGTCATGTTGATTACCCGACTGCATTTACGTAGCGTCATGATGTGCTTCATTTTATACTTTTTAAGATTCATCGGGTACTATTTCCTGATACATACTTCAAATACATTTAAACAGGAATCAGTATAACAAAATGATTTCTGTTTTGCTTTCATAAATCAAACTCAAATTCAAGATAAGATATTTTGGACTTGTTCGTATATTTCCTTCTCCTAAAATGAAGTACAGTAGAGTGGTTTTCATTAACCCGTGAAACAAAGTGTACTAATTAGAGGTGTAATAGTCAGATAAACACTATAGAAAACAAAAGAATTAGAGTGAAGTAGTGCTAAATACGCTAGGGTGTATGTAGTAATAGTAACGGAAGTGACGTCAGAGATCGAGGTCAGGTTGCAAACATGATCTAAAACAGACCCATGCACTTTTACTATCGAGAATCTAGCGTGCTTCTACAAATCAAATACACCTTTATTCAATTCAAGTTGTAAGGAACTGTAAGATATACTTTCATTTGTATGTATTTAGGTTATACTGCAACAATCGCAGTTGTACATGCATGATCAAAACTTTCGCTGGACAAAGCATTATGAGAAACAGTATTTTCAGTATTTTCTCTCGTAAGCGACTACCTCTCGTAAGCGACCACATGGCTTCATATCTTGGGTGGTTGCTTACGGGAGGTTCGACTGTATGCTTTATTTTCCTCTTTTTTTGGAAATTATTTTGCACGTACCAATATCAAAAATAATTGTCTGATAAAAGTCATCACGGAATGTTATTTCAATTGAGCAGTACATGGACTTCAGGAATGCTTTGTGCTCCGCTGTGTACATTGGCTATTATTATCCCTTTTAAAGCAAAGAGGCACGATTCTCGATAGTGGCTTGCCGTCAGATACCTAGAAGAGGGTCTGTTTTAGATCATGTTTGCAACCTGACTTCGATCTCTGACGTCACTTCCGTTACTATTACTGAAGCAATACTTACATTTTATTTATTTGTAATTCATTTCTTAATATTTAACTTTTTTTACTTATTTACATATTTTGTTTTTATCCATGTATATATTTTTGGGTGTTCCGGGCATGTTCCGGATGTTCCGTGCACGTTCCGTGTTTTACATACACCCAATACGAAAATCACTCTAATAGCATATTAAAACTTGTTTCGTATATTTTCCTTCTCCTAAATGAAGTATAGTCATAGCAAAAACGCTAAATATAAATATATATAGCTCAGCGCACTTGAAGTCGGCCTTTTCAGCCCTGTCAGCCATGTTACCCTGTCAGCCATGTTACCCTGTTAGCCCTGTCAGCCCTGTCAGCCCTGTTAGCCATGTCAGTCCTGTTACCCATGTTAGCCCTGTCAGCCCTGTTAGCTCTGTAACCCATGTTAGCCCTGTCAGCCCTGTCAGCCCTGTCAGCCCTGTCAGCCCTGTCAGCCCTGTTAGCTCTGTCAGCCCTGTTAGCTCTGTAACCCATGTTAGCCCTGTCAGCCCTGTTACCCATGTCAGCCCTGTCAGCCCTGTTACCCATGTTAGCCCTGTCAGCCCTGTTACCCATGTCAGCCCTGTTAGCCCTGTTAGCCATGTCAGCCCTGTTACCCATGTTAGCCCTGTCAGCCCTGTCAGCCCTGTTAGCCCTGTTACCTATGTTAGCCCTGTCAGCCCTGTTAGCTCTGTAACCCATGTTAGCCCTGTCAGCCCTGTCAGCCCTGTTAGCCATGTCAGCCCTGTTACCCATGTCTGTCAGTCCTGTTAGCTCTGTAACCCATGTTAGCCCTGTCAGCCCTGTTAGCTCTGTCAGCCCTGTTAGCCGTTAGCCCTGTTAGCTCTGTAACCCATGTTAGCCCTGTCAGCCCTGTTAGCCCTGTTACCCATGTCAGCCCTGTCAGCCCTGTTACCCATGTTAGCCCTGTCAGCCCTGTTACCCATGTCAGCCCTGTTAGCCCTGTCAGCCCTGTCAGCCCTGTTACCCATGTTAGCCCTGTCAGCCCTATCAGCCCTGTTAGCCCTGTCAGCCCTGTTAGCCCTGTTACCTATGTTAGTCCTGTCAGCACTGTTAGCTCTGTAACCCATGTTCGCCCTGTTAGCCCTGTCAGCCATGTTAGCCCTGTTACCCATGTCAGCCCTGTTACCCATGTTAGCTCTGTTACCCATGTTAACCCTGTTAGCCCTGTAACCCATGTTCGCCCTGTCAGCCCTGTTACCCATGTTAGCCCTGTTAACCATGTCAGCCCTGTTAGCCATGTTAGTCTTGTCAACCCTGTTTATCCGCAAAGAACAAGTCAGCAATATGTATTTTAAATGGCGAATGAATGTCTTCCCGGCCCTCTACAATTCATTTTAGAAGCCTGGTAGCTATTGTGCACCGACAATATTATAGCTGTGCGTGTAACTCAGATGTCAGCTGTCGGCAAAGGCTAACAGCACGAATCGCTCCCCTAAACCTTGACTTGTCAAATGGGTCGAGGTATAGGTGTACCGATGTCGATTCATTCAAAATGGCAAGCTTCCAACTGCGTAAACCAAAGACTTGGCCTGAAGATTGCCGTTTTGAATGAATCGTAGCCAGAGCTAAGCCTTCGTTTGGCAAGCTTGATATTCCAAGCAACATGAGACTCGACGAGGACTGCCACTGACCAAAAGTACTACAGTCACAAAATCATCGTTCACGAATGAAATCCACGGATCGAAGTATTCCACGGTTAATAACGTGCCCAGTACCCACTCGACCATATCAGACACAGGGAACCCGTCAAGAATAGTCTGCTGCTCCGCCTTACGGCTTCGCAGCAATTATTATCGTGATATAGAGGTTATTTACCGACTGGGAGGTCCGTACAGGGAAAAACTGTGCCTGAGGTCTTGAAAGTGCTGACCGAGGCCGAAGGCCTGAAAGCCCACGGGCTCAGGTTCTGACGTAATCTTTCTCTTTTGGTGAATCTCCTCGAGGAACGGCATCTCGTAGCTACTAGGAGCGGTCAATTTTGCATTTTTTTAGAGTGTTTATAGCCATTATTCACCACAGAAGCCCCCAGGACAGCATCATTAAGCTTGACTGGTGTGGTAGAGACCGTTCTCCTGGAAGAACTCAGGAGTTTAGATACGAATTCACGAACAGATTTCGACTTTGCCGTTTGGAAATTCAAAATGGCGGACTCTATTGTGAAATCGTCTCTCTGGTCTTTCTGTGGTGGATTCCAGGACCTACAAAGGCATTTTTGGCGACTTTGGACTTGTAAAGAATGCAACCGGTGCAATATTTTGCCTGTAGGACCGAGTGGCTCGACACTCTATATATTCTTAAAAGAGGGATTTTCGGGGGAGATCTATGCCGAAATTCCCGGATGTTTCCCGGCATCCTTTTCGGGCGTGCAGAAGGAAAACACGTGTTAGCGAAAGTGGTCCTAAGGAAATGGCTATTGTTCGGCGAGTTAAGGAAAAGAGAGGGCAAAATTCACGACTATATCAAGAAGAGAGATGGAAGTTTGCTGACAAAGTGGCGTTTTGTTTCGCAAGGATGTATTTTGGAAGAAAATCCAAGTCAAATGTCGTTCATTTTCGAGGTGTAAAATTGCGTCAAAAACACGCATTTTTGATTTTTATGGCAAACAAATTGAACTAATGCCCAGAAATCGGACCTGTAAGTCAGTTTACTTGAGGTTAAAATATGAAGAGTTATCTAGTTGTCACTAATAACTGGCCATGAGATCGATGTTACGAAAATTCAGAAAGTTAGAATTTTTCAAAGCAGTATCGATTTTTACGGGCGGTTTCGGGCGCCGTGGGAGTCAAATGTCCTAAACAAGCAAAAACTAAAACTAAAATATTTTATGTCGCACGACTTTTATTTGTTTACGTCTTGAAACAATACAATGGTATTGACGTCATTCATTCCACATATGGAAAATTACAAGTTTGAACTACGCACAATTTACCAAAAAAAACCACGACTAACTGTCTTCAAACATCCAAGGAAAATCAATCAGTGTCCTGAATACTTTCGTCGATTCGCTTTCGCTTAGCTTCACTGCTGTTTTCGTCGATTCTCTTGGAAATCCGTGATCAAGTTGAAAGTACAGCCTTCAAATTTACCAATTGTGGAACTTGAAAAAAAAACACCATCAAAAGCAGATTTGATCATGTATGCACCTTGTGCGGTGAGTTCTTGTTGTTTAGATACCTTTGAATACTTCTGTGCATCGATGTCACTGACGAAGGCTCGTACTCGCCGCCATTGTTTTTCTTCACATCCATGAAGAACCGACGGCAGAGCAGCACATATTCTCAACGGCAGGTATTTCCTCGATTTCCCTGTTCTCGTTGTTTGAAGAACCTACTATGTCATAAACTCTACTTGGATATCTTGATATGTTGCCGTCGTTTCTTTTAGCGTTTTCAGTTTATTTTTTCCTTTCGCGACTTTAGTCACTGTCACTGTGACACGGACATTGAGTGAATAAAATGTAGACTGAGAAAACAACCCCCAAGTGAATTTTGTTGTTATTTATACTGTTCCTTTTTGCTGTTATTATTACTATGAGAGTTTATTGCGGTGTGCCGGTCTGGTTTTCGCGGTACGGTTTTTTGCGGTCCGGTCAGTCGCGGTCCGGTTTTCGCGGTCCGGTTTTCGCGGTCCGGTTTTC
This sequence comes from Actinostola sp. cb2023, assembly GCA_033675265.1. Taxonomy (NCBI): domain Eukaryota; kingdom Metazoa; phylum Cnidaria; class Anthozoa; order Actiniaria; family Actinostolidae; genus Actinostola; species Actinostola sp. cb2023. The sequence goes on along the minus strand of JAUJYZ010000861.1, from coordinate 167,997 downwards.
GCGGTCCGGTTTTCGCGGTCCGGTTTTCGCGGTCCGGTTTTCGCGGTCCGGTTTTCGCGGTCCGGTTTTCGCGGTTTTCGCGGTCCGGTTTTCGCGGTCCGGTTTTCGCGGTGTGGTTTTCGCGGTCCGGTTTTCGCGGTCCGGTTTTCGGGGTCCGGATGGGAAAATATGGGCCGCTCTCGAGCCAATCAGAGAACGCGATTTCTAATGAAACCGGTCCTGAAATAAAATAATTATTATTTTTATTTTATTGCTATTATTATTACTTATTATTATTATTATTATTATTATCATCATCACCATCACCATCATTATCATTATTTTTATTTTTATTTTTATTTTATTATTATCGTTATTATTATTATTATTATTATTATTATTATTATTATTATTTTATTATTATTATTATTATTATTATTATTTATTATTATTATTATTATTATCATCATTATTATTAGTATTAGTATTATTAGTATTATTATTATGATCATCATCACCATCACCATCACCATCATCATCATTATTATTATTATTATTATTATTATTATTATTATTATTATTATTATTATTATTAGTCGGGCTTCCTGTGGAAGCTCCGACTCTAAAAATGAGCTCCGTTCTTCGTTGACCCCAAATGACTAATTGGGTTCTACAGCGCATGCACCTAGACATGAAGTCTGGCCAAGAAAGATTACAAAGCACAAACCAATCAGGGAAAGCACCGGAGGTCAAGGGGCCAAAATATAAGTCTTTTCTCGTCTAAATCTGAATTTAGATTGAAACAGGACGCTCTAGTAGCGTGAAGTCGGGCTATTAACGTTTTTACTGATATACTGTAAAGTTCGCAGTACTGAAATTGCAAGGAAAGCATGTTCTATCGAGCTCGAGTCATGCAACGACGAGCAACCAAAAACTGTTTCAATCGCACTGAAAATCGCACTATAAGATATCTATATTTAGTTCAAATAGGTTACATTTCAATTAGAAGCCCGACTTCATGCTAGAAGAGCGTCTAGTTATTATTATTTCGGGCTCAATGCGAATGTGAAATTTCGAGCGTTCAGTGGACCATGACGATCTTATTTTCATCTTTTCGCGATATAAAATAAACATAAATATAAAAGCCAATTCAAGGTTTTAGCACTATTTTAACAAGCACAGTCGCACCTCAAAATAGAATCTATTTGTTTTATATGATATTTTGAGAATTACGTGACGTCATCTATGCGCATCAGGTCCCGGCTGTCCACCGAATAAATCCTTATCTATATTGGATCAGTTGATGTTGTTATTAGTAATAAAGTTATCCACTGGATACTGATGTATCCAACGGATAGCGCTGTCCACCCACCATCGTACAACCGGGGACTGTACTTTAACAACACCCGACTCTCGACCGACCAATCAAAGCACGCGTAACTGACTGCTCTTGAAATGAATATTGACGAAAGGTTGTAAGTAGAAGATATACAGCCAATGAAAACAGTATAAGCTTGATTATGACCATAAGTTTATTTCCCATGCAGTAACGCATTATATTTAGATAACTAGCCAACTACCATGCAAAGTAATACATGACTAACCCACTACCATGCACTGCTAGATAACTAACCCACTACCATGCACTGCTAGATGCACTGCACTAGATAACTAACCCACTACCATGCACTGCTAGATAACTAACCCACTACCATGCACTGCTAGATAACTAGCCAACTACCATGCACTGCTAGATAACTAACCAACTACCATGCACTGCTAGATAACTAGCCAACTACCATGCACTGCTAGATAACTAACCCACTACCATGCACTGCTAGATAACTAACCCACTACCATGCACTGCTAGATAACTAACCCACAACCATGCACTGCTAGATAACTAACCCACTACCATGCACTGCTAGATAACTAACCCACTACCATGCACTGCTAGATAACTAACCCACTACCATGCACTGCTAGATAACTAACCCACTACCATGCACTGCTAGATAACTAACCAACTACCATGCACTGCTAGATAACTAACCCACTACCATGCACTGCTAGATAACTAACCCACTACCATGCACTGCTAGATAACTAACCCACTACCATGCACTGCTAGATAACTAACCCACAACCATGCACTGCTAGATAACTAACCCACTACCATGCACTGCTAGATAACTAACCAACTACCATGCACTGCTAGATAACTAACCCACTACCATGCACTGCTAGATAACTAACCAACTACCATGCACTGCTAGATAACTAACCAACTACCATGCACTGCTAGATAACTAACCCACTACCATGCACTGCTAGATAACTAACCAACTACCATGCACTGCTAGATAACTAACCCACTACCATGCACTGCTAGATAACTAACCAACTACCATGCACTGCTAGATAACTAACCAACTACCATGCACTGCTAGATAACTAACCCACTACCATGCACTGCTAGATAACTAACCAACTACCATGCACTGCTAGATAACTAACCCACTACCATGCACTGCTAGATAACTAACCAACTACCATGCACTGCTAGATAACTAACCAACTACCATGCACTGCTAGATAACTAACCCACTACCATGCACTGCTAGATAACTAACCAACTACCATGCACTGCTAGATAACTAACCCACTACCATGCACTGCTAGATACCTAACCCACTACCATGCATGTAAACAAGTGTTCATCGCGGTACGCTTTCAGACGGCGATTCCAATTTCCTCTCTGAGGCATGCGACCTGGAGATTGGTGGCTGGGTCCAAAATCTCTACGCATATGACAGCTGTAACTTCAGTCTGGAACGATTAAAAATTGAGGAAATTATTAGCCTTCCGTGTAGCTACCATGATTCAAGCTAGGCGCGAAAGGGATGTCGGTACACGCGTTCACCTATACAGGATGGTGCATGGTGTCAAAAGTTTATCTTGTAGAAATTGAAGGAAAGTTAAAGTGCTATAAAGATACTCACACAGTTTTTCTGAGAGTTAGCCCTAGAAAGAAAGGAGAAAGAGAAGACATATCCGACCTCGATGGGATTCGAACCCATGATCCACGGAACTGATCACTGATGCTCTACCAGCTGAGCTACAAGGTCAGACTGGAAGCAGGCCATTGGTAATTAGGATGGATATTCGCGAGTACCTTATTATATAGCACTTTAACTTTCCCTCAATTTCTATATGTATCACTAGGGACCTTAAGCATCAGAAAATTCTACGACGCGAACGTGACGACGACGGCGCGCGCACTGACGAATAATGTTCAATATAAACGACCGTTGACGTCCTCGACGGCAATCTACGACGGTATTTTACCTGTTTTCACGTCGTAGATTGCCGTCACGGACGTCAACGATCGTTTAGAACATTATTCGTCAGTGCGCGCGCCGTCGTCCTCACGTTCGCGTCGTAGAATTTTCTGATGCTTAAAGGTCCCTACTGGTACGTGCGACGCGGCACATTGATATAGAATTGACTCTCTATTTGTTTAAAATGAGGTCATAACAGGCATAACATATATATGTTAATGAAATAGAAGCAAAGAGCCACGCCCATATTAGCGGCTTACTTTTGCGACCAGTGTTTATGCCTCTGCATATCAAACTTATGTCCTGCATCATTGAACATTTGCTCCTGTTGGGATCCAGTATCACGCGGACAACGTTTTTTTGTTAATGCTTTGTTTACTAATGCACGTGAGGCCCGATTGATCCAGCAATTTGTTCACTATGACCGCTAAATAAAGCAGATTCGTACGTGACTGGTTTATCATTTCTGAATTCACATTTTTCCTTTGACAATGTGTAAATCAGGTAGCTAAAATATAAGAGAGGATGGGAAAGCTGCATATGTTTCCTCAACGGGAAAATATATCACAAATTCGAACTAACTTATTGATCTCGTGCGTGTAAATATTGGAAATTGCCTTCAAAAAACGTCCTTTCCGAGCCATAATTTATTTGCGAATTCGCCGGCCTATGTAGCTTCTACATACAGACCGAGATACAGAGCACCAATATGATGTTCACAATTACCAAACAAAGAGTTTTAGATTTCATTTTGCCACCGCTTAATTACTCGGGCCCTTCCGAAGGAAGCCCGAGTTAGAAAATACACTTTCTTTTTTTCTTTTTTCTTTTTTTTCTTCCTGGTCATAGAATGAAGAAAATGCGAAGAATGAAGAAAGAATGCGATGTATTTGATCGTATCGAGTTTCAAGATTTCTCATCATAGATCTTGAAGCTATTAAGGTCAGGATTGTAGTTGATCGTTCCACGATGAAGCTAAGGCGCGTTTGCTTTTGTTATAAATGAAACGACATCTTTCAGAGTGGGCCCACACGAATCGGCGTATGCTTTTGTCTGTGAAATGAGCGTGTTTAAAGCCCGTGTTTTATCGGCTGTTGTACGACGTCGTTCCACGAACATCAAAAAATGAATTGAAAAGCAAATGAAATGAACTCAAAAAGTATCAAGACCTCGCTATGTTGTCATGTTTGTTGCTAATTGAGCCAGTCGAGACTGAAAAGTAAATGAAATGAACTCAAAAACTATCATGACCTCGCTATGCCATGTTTGTTGCTAATCGGTAATACTACGTGTACAGTACAGTCGTATGTCCTTGAGTGTTTATAATTAAACTCGCGACCAGCGATGTAACTACATCTATTGACAGAAAGCTATATGTACAGAAGTCATGCAAACAATCGAGCCAGTCGACTCACGATGGATGTTTATTTTATTCCACGTTTGAAAAATTCAGTACGATTACAGTTGCATGTGTGATCCTTGTTAGAACAGAATTTCCACGCTCAAAACAGGTCAGTGAACGGCATGCAAAAATACAATCGAAATCAAAACGTCCTTAGATTTTAGGGATCTATTACAGAAGAAGACGCTCAGTGACGAGAGAGACTATTTCGGTCGGTGACTCATAGATAAAGATCTCCGACTCTTCAAGAGTACGCTGTCGTACGTATTTAAACGTATTTGAGGTCACTTGAGGTCACATCTTAAATCTAACAGGTCGAAGCAGCTTTTGATTTTTAATCGATAATTCCTTTCTGATTTCGAGATAAATCGAACAAGATCTTTCAATGTATAGGCAGAGACAGCAGATTGGTCGAGCTTTGTCACATCGTACCGTAGTCTGAATCAACTGGATGTTTAAAAGATACGAAGTTCAACTTTCCTCTGCGATAACGAAGAAACCAAAGACGTTATCAGAACCCTCTGACCATGAATATGAACCTCAACTGAACGTTCCAAGTACATGCTACGGAAGTACGATTCGGAGATTTTTATCTACGCTCACCGACACATATATACATAGTCTCCCTCGTCACGCAACTGTCAGTCATTGTCATCTCCCTCCTCACGCAACTGACATTATCCTTTTCATAAGCCCGAGTGTACGCTCATTGAGCGTCTTGTTAAGTTTAATATACATGTATTTTATATCAAAATGCGCGTACAATTACAGAGCATTAGAATCCGGCGGTAGGTTTTTGATTAACACAATTCCCAAAGAATTCAGAGGGATTTTGTGTGCAGCGTATGTCACGCTCTCCTATATCTCTTCAGAGATTTCAGTTCGATTGACTTTGAAGAAACGGAAAATGCCACCTTCAAACCTCTTTATTTGTGCTTGAATTGCCAGCTTATTCATTCCTTACATATTCGTCTTTTATATTCCGTTGGTAGGTTTTTGATTTGTATTTTAACAATGCAGTAAAAAGCAAAAATGTATCAAAATCATGCTGTTTTTCGCCTAAACAAGACTCGCCTCATCTGCATATGTGAAACAATGACCTTTTGTATAACATAAGTTTGATATGATAAAAAAAACTATTAAAATATTAAACTTCCTGACTTTTCACTAGACATCTGATATATAAGAACCATCAAAATAGGTTTATTACAACGGTCAAAAAAAAAAAAACAAAAAAAAAAAAAGTTAATAATAATAATAATAATAATTTATTTAAAGTCGATTTGGCCATTTATTTCGAAAATTGTACGATATTGATATCTCAACAAGAGCTTGGGCTACCTGTGCATGAACTAACCGGTCAGGTATCTCACTATAGGTTGACTTACCGTACTACCAGGTAAAAGAGCTGTAAGATCTTCAATAGTTTCTGTCTGGATAAATGAGACGGTCGAAGCTTGAAGAGGACACAAGGTGGACGATGAGATTTTCATTACGCCCGCAATGTTTTCGCAACTGGCGCCCGAGGGAACGTCACTGAATAAACAAGAATGCATACAGATAAAACCTTCCAATACAAGGTGAATGCCTGATTAAAAGGGAAGCTTTTGAGTGTCCAACGTTTTTTGGCTGTGATTTATCGGTTAAAAAGCTAGAGAAAATTTGTGCTTTGGCGGGACTCAAATCCACGGCTTCAGCTAGGATGCTAGTCCGATGTGCTGAAAACGCAGCCATAATGAAGTATATGTCATAGCTAACCGTAGCTAATCTTTCAGCAAAAGTTGAACACCGTGAATAAATAATCGCAGTAACAAATGTGTGTTAATATGAAAGATGTAAACTGCGGTGTAGATAGATAATAAATTACAGAATTATAGAAAGAGAAAATGTGTGCCTTTACATTGGCGGGAATCGAACCCATGGCTTCCAGACGGGCTTCAAGAACCCACCGGATCTACTGATTTACACTGACGCAGTTTATATCTTTCACAGATTGACATACACAGGTGTATCTTTGATCTCGCGTAAAGAAATTGATTCGCGGCATCTCGGCAACTAAACACTTACCAGCTTTCCAAAGGACAGGGTAGAGGTTCGTCGAATGCGATTGGGATGAAGCCAAGGAAAATCAACGTGCCATAGGCAGACACTGAGACTTTTATTCCAGAGTTGCTCGTAAGAGCTGCCATGGCGCTACATACAGAAAGGCTACCTGATATGGTATAAACGCCTCCTGTTGAAGCCACCTTTGAAACCACAACACCATTTGCGTCTTTAATCGTCAGCCCAGACATGGTTAGGCAGCTACCTAAAATCACAACGCCATTTTGATTCATTTCAAATTCACTAATTCAAATCTAATTTTCTTCAATAGTACATATCCTATTTTTCTATATATCTGAACCAGGGGGACATTGCAAGGGGAGTCCATCTTTCCTAATCCCTTAATTTATCAGATTGTTAGCATGGCTATTTTTAGCAACAAGCTATGATTGGTTGGATGTCAATGACGTCACTTGCAGCAAACATGGCGGACATCTCCTTCGTCGATGAACATCATGTACATGTCAGTTATTAATAAATTAAATTGATAAATCGTTTATTATATGGCTATTTTTTGCTTTTAAAATGTGGTTTTTGAATTTTTGATTTTGTAAGCGGCCGCGTGGTTTCCCGCCATTTATGTAAATAAGAGAAATCTGCTCAATCAAATTCAAACAAGAAAGTCAAGAAAATCGGCGTTCAGTATAACGATTACAACCTGCTCAAAGTTTGCTATTCTACATGAAATCTCTTCATATAACACGGTAAGGGATTGATTTCTTCACAATGGACCTGTAAAGTTTGAAAAGAGTCAAAATAACTTCACCGGTGAGCCGAACTGACTCAACTCAACATGGAAACCAAAAACTACAGCTACAACTACAAGGCTGCCGCTGAGTGTCGCTGATATTTGTACTTCCAGTTCTTCGTATTGCTTTGAATAATTAGGGAGTATTCACAAGAAAAGATGGAATCGATTGATTGAAAGTTCTGAATTCGACGAAAAAAAGAGGAAACGTCGGGCTCGCTTTACAAACTAATACTGAAGCTAGAACATGAAAGAAATGTGCTTGCTTGATTCACGATGAACACAGAACAGCTGCTTCAAAAACACGTTCAAAGACGAAATATCGTCTAAAACATTTCTTCAAACACATTTGAATCTTAAAAATGTTGAACATTTGAATCTCTTTGGATCTATTTGGTGGCTCGTATTTATTACTATCTCGAGTGTTTTAGGAGTTAAAAAAAAAACAACAGAAAACAACAACCTGAGAGTGAAACTGAGTCAATAAATACGAGGAATTCAAACAAGATTTGTGTAAGCATGCATATAGATTATTATAAAATAATTTAGATATAACGCGCGCTGTGATTGGTCAAAACACCACGCACACATAGAATGACGAATTGCTCGCGTACGGATCCTGCGCGCGCTTGAATGGTTCCACTTGAGTTTTGAACATTTTGTGACGTCAAATCCATTGTCAATAAGAGTACAGACAATGGAAAACCGCTTGCGATTTGTTAAATAAACAAAGGAGTTTAGCTGAATAACATTCGTACGATTGAGAGATAAAAGTGCCTTTGCAATTATTATAACTCCAAAAGACAAAGAGAAATAATTTTGTAAGTATTTCCATTTCATTTTGGAACATTTTCACTGCTAAATTTGATTGAAATTGACAACCGTTAGTCCTAATTAGTCTCGCAGAACTTCAAAGCTGCGTTCAACACCAAATGAGCAAGTATTTTATTCTAACTAATATATCCTCTAGTTATCAGATCGACAAAAGTAAATAGGAACGAAACATTTATATTCCTACCAGTTTAGTCTCTCAAACAACCGAATGTTTATCGAGTCAAGCTCCTTGGTTGTAATCGGTAGTCTCGCCAAATGTGTTTGATTGACGGAAGAGAATCGCCAAACTCGCACCAGGAACTTTTCTCTGTCGGGCGTGTAGTAATGAAATCGGTGGTAAACATGTTTTATTTAATAAATATATTTTCAACAAAAGCCATAGAATTAGCTTTTCTTGTTTTCTCAAGTTGAAGTTCTATCTAGATGTGATTTTGCTGTTTTGAAACCGAAAATTTGCAAGAATTGAGTTAAAAAAAAAAACACCATAAACTCCCAACTGAAACTGGCGACGAATCGTCCACTTTTGTCCACAAATCACAATATAACCGAAGATAACTAAATAATCTAACTGCTCAGTTTTCTCAATCACATACTAACCGTTGATGAGTTCTATATAGCTACAAATATTTTCTCAAGTTAACGCCGAATGAAAATACCAAGCAACGATAGCCGTATTTACTCACAAAACAGAGCGATTCTTGTAGCTACAAATTGACAAGTGTTAGCCTGAAAATGATCTCTAGTAAAATATGTCAAAGAGAAAAAATATTGTCAAATGTCTCAAACGTCCATCGTTTCAGTACATTCTTGTCGAGAAAAACGCTGAAAAGATTCAAAAATACGACAAAAACTGTGGATATTTGGCTACCTGACTTCGTGCTCATTCATCAAGTTGTCAAATATTTCAAAAAGTTGGCGATTCATCTTCATTAGCTCAGCTTTTCTTCGTTTATCGTATTCACAGGATACACAAACTGATATAGGAAGCCGTAAGAAGCATTCTTCTTTAATTTTCTGACAGAAAATAGCATTCTTCAAAACGTTTTTCCTGTCAAAACACTAAACGGCACAGATAAAAGTTGTCGAGTCGCTTGCCAATTTGATTTCTTTCGTGATATTTGATTGAACGATGGACGATTTCTGACGCTTTTCAGGAGAATTGCAAATTTGATCAGTAGAATCTCGCGTAAATAAAGTTTTTTTTCAAAAAGAAATCATTGTAGTTATTTTATAAAAGAAATATAAAACAGTTTTCCGTGTTATATACTCTGATCTAAACACTTGGGATGTTGGGAGAACACTTGAGAAGCTGGAAACCACTCCGCATATTATATACCTTTATGGTTCTTTTTTTTTCCGCCAACGACTAGTGCAAAGTGTGTGAGAATTCTTCTTCTTTAATAATAATAATAATAATAATAATAATAATAATAATAATAATAATAATAATAATAATAATAATAATAATAATAATAATAATAATAATAATAATAATAATAATAATAATAATAATGATGTTTACAATAATAATAATAATAATGATGTTTACATTCCATCCTTGAACTGCCTCTCAGTTGTTTGACTGATTTTGATTCATTGCATGGACATTTGTCGCTTGATTGTTGTCGTTTCTCAAAACATTTGCAATAAAAACTGACGAGTCGTGTTGGGACTTGAAGTCAGTTTTGGTTGCCATAGATTTATGTTTTATTACTTAATTATGACAGGACAAAGCACATGCATGATCTTGTGAATAGTTGGATCTGATAAGCTACTGCTTGATAATCTTCTTTGAGTGGATCGATCGCTCTTCACGAAATCAAACATCACTCAGTTCTTTTTCGATTTTTCTATATTTTTTCGCGGATATTCGTGATTTCACGGCGATTGGATAACTTTGTTAGCAAGTTTTACCTAGCGTAATCAGAAGTGCCGGGTAGGGTTTCAATTTGGAAGGGATTTCGTCCTCTAAATGACAGGAATTATCTTATTCTCTTGATTTTACACCATTGTCAATCGTACCATCGTGAGTCTCATCGCAATGAAAAAATTACCCGGTCTTTTGATCTTCAGTAAACCGACCAATCGGAACGCGCGCATGGAATCAACCAATCACAAGCTAACAATGTGATGGGAACACGTATATTTATCAATGAATTCATTTTTTCTGGTACATTACGTACATTGTAATTATTACTGATTGGCTGTAAACCGCTAACTCGCCTAGATTCAGTTGTGATAGCTATTTGCGGGTTAGTTTCATGGTGATTGTTTCTTATTTTCATTTTTTGTAACTTAATATTCTTGAATAAAATCAAGAGACCATAATTAAAACTTAAAACTCAAACTTATTTGACTACTAGGATTGTGTCTTGATTCAAAGTAACAGTGACGTCATACTTACTGGACGAGCCGCAGCAAGCCCCATGTACGCTGGTCCAAAAGAGTGCAGTCAATCCCAAAAGGACAATAATACTTTTCATCGACATTGTTGAATTCGACTGAAGGACAAATTAATACCAATTATGCGTATTTGTGAACAACTATATGCTCAATTGAATGTAACAGGCGTACACACTTACATTTACAAAGCTCTTGTCACTAACCTGGAGTACGTTGTGAATGAGGGTGCACCGTACCTGCTATGCTTTATATAGAGGTTCAAGAGGTTCAAGAGGTTCAAATCCAAGAGTTGAGTAATTCAGAGGTTCAAGAGTCATTCAGATAATAAATGATCACTCATCGTGGTGATCTGTTAGTCTGGGGGTGGACAGGGGGACAGGGGAGACGTGTTGCATAATTACTTTTGTAGGCTTTCGCTAAGTTACTCTTTTTTACTTCTTATTTTACTTATTGTATCTTACTTAGCTTATTGTATCTTACTTATTGTATCTTACTTATTGTATCTTACTTATTGTATCTTACTTATTGTATCTTACTTATTGTATCTTACTTATTGTATCTTACTTATTGTATCTTACTTATTGTATCTTACTTATTGTATCTTACTTATTGTATCTTACTTATTGTATCTTACTTATTGTATCTTACTTATTGTATCTTACTTATTGTATCTTACTTATTGTATCTTACTTATTGTATCTTACTTATTGTATCTTACTTATTGTATCTTACTTATTGTATCTTACTTATTGTATCTTACTTATTGTATCTTACTTATTGTATCTTACTTATTGTATCTTACTTATTGTATCTTACTTATTGTATCTTACTTATTGTATCTTACTTATTGTATCTTACTTATTTCTATCTTACTTATTGTATCTTACTTATTGTATCTTACTTATTGTATCTTACTTATTCTATCTTACTTATTCTATCTTACTTATTGTATCTTACTTATTGTATCTTACTTATTCTATCTTACTTATTCTATCTTACTTATTGTATCTTACTTATTGTATCTTACTTATTGTATCTTACTTCATTGTATCTTACTTATTGTATCTTACTTATTTTATCTTACTTTCCATTTCAGTCGAGTACAATTTATTTTATACTGAAAACAAAATATCTCCATTTCCTGATTTAGTGATTTCTAAATGAGGGTTTATCACGTAATTTCAAAACTTATAGGAGACATAGGACAAAAAAATGATTACAATAGCTGGAAAGAGCTGGTTGAAATTAGTAAAAATGTGAAGTTTGGAAAAGATCGCTTCACAAATTGCGAAGATATGAATTTTCAAAAATCGAACTTTTGTATGAATTTAAGCCTTTGTTGGTAGGCAAGAACTGCCTACCAGCGTAAATTTCCAAACGGGTTTTCATATAAAAAATTCATATCTTCGCAATTTGTGGAGCGATCTTTTCCAAACTTCATATTTTTACTAATTTCAACGAACTCTTTCCAGCTATGATAATATTTTTTTTGTCCTATGAGTTTTGAAATTACATGATAAACCGTCGACATTGTATATAAAGAATGTCCCCAAAACTCCTCATGAGCCCGGTAACTTTGCGCCGTGACAGACTCCCCCTTGTCATAGCGCAATGATAATAATACTAATAATAATATAATTAAGTAATTACGTGATAATGACCATGAAAGCACCCATTAGCACCAGTCTTAATGGTTTTATATATCCATTCACTGTACTAGTCATTTCATTACGACACTATCATGCTAGTTTGTATGATAATAGATAACAAATAAACTCATGACATTGAGCAGATGGCTGTTTAGTTGTTTGTCGTTACACATACTTACACAAATTAACAGGTCGTTAGCAGTTGAACAGAACACTACGTCTTAGAAATCACTCCAGTTCCATATTCTATGCTTTGGTACTAGAAACACACGCTCGTTTTGGGGAAAGCAAGTGAAAAGTCAGTTCACAATCACGAGCCGTAGGACAGGACAAATATTTTTTCTCTCGAAAAATCAGTGTGATATGAGTTATCATTGATCGAAGATTCAATTCTCTTCAAATGCGTCAGAAAATGCACATGAAGTTTCACGAAAGACTGAAATAATGCGAAGTTTGCATGACTGAGCGACTCGACTGAAAGTGAATTTGTCCGGTAATAAAAACTAAACTAAAACTGTAGTTCGATAGTAAAAGCGTTTTGAAGAGCTTTATTCTACAGAAAAGGAATGTTTTTTGAGCTTCTTACTGAATTCTGTGACTTCGGAGCGCCGGGCAAAAACCGCTGGATCCTCGAGCCGATGCATGGAAAAAGTGAGAATTAAAAGCTCAACAAACTAATTAATTCCCAGCTTTGGTTTTCACTTAGTAATTTGCAAATATCTTACATATCACATTATATATACTTTGAAAGAAAAGAAGTGAAGCTAATATTTAAACGCTAGTAAATTAAAAATTATTATTATATGAAACAATCTATTGCCGGTAAAATCTCGAGCTCGCCGCGATCTGATTGGTTGTTTATCGGGCAAGGTTTTCTGGTAAAAATATTATTAACCTCACCTCGATTAAAAATGTCATATAACAAACAACGTAATAACATCGCTTTCTCATATTTTTTCATATTGGGAATTCACCAGGGGTTGGATATACTGGGTAATGTTCTTATTGGGTGGGACGTGGTGTACTGTATTGTAAAGGGAATACACCGGGGTTGGGTATACTAGGTAATCTTCTTATTGGGTGCATGGGACGTGGTGTACTGTATTGTAAAGGGAATACACCGGGGTTGGGTATACTAGGTAATCTTCAGTCTTATTGGGTGCATGGGACGTGGTGTACTGTATTGTAAAGGGAAATCAATACACCGGGGTTGGGTATACTAGGTAATCTTCTTATTGGGTGCATGGGACGTGGTGTACTGTATTGTAAAGGGAATACACCAGCGGTTGGGTATACTAGGTAATCTTCTTATTGGGTGGGACGTGGTGTACTGTATTGTAAAGGGAATACACCAGGGGTTGGATATACTAGGTAATCTTCTTATTGGGTGGGACGTGGTGTACTATACAACACCTGCCCTATGAGCGAATCTTGAACAAAAAAAAAATAAATAATACAATTCTCGTTCAGTACAGGAAAATATCAGACCTTGGTCTTTTTTTGTACAGTTCTTCGTCGAAGGGCTAAGGCTCGAAACGTCAGTAAAGTTAAGTACTCTTTTTCACGGTGTTACAGATTTCCTTTAACCTTTGAATTTATAATTATACACCGACGCAGCCCATACTAGTGTACTCGCTAGTTTCCATCTGTGGTATAGTTACTCATGTTTTCAAGCTTCTTTTTGAGTACAGCATGCATGCCACGTGACCATGATTCATTATTTTTCTTCCATTCATTCAGTTCGTGTTTTCAATTACCCTGGGTCGATTTCCTCTAGTTTGTTGCCAAGAACAACCGCAACCCTCTGCCACAATTAGAGCCATGGGACACTCAGGGGTCTTAAGGCATGGTTCTAGGATGTATGCTGCAAATTAAGAGGGGGTGGTCTATTTCCTTTTCTTTGCGAGATTCTTTCATGAAACTTTAAGTGATACAACAATGTGACAATCTCAACAAATAAATATATCAGTTTCCATGGAAACATGGAATGTGACCTTTGAACCCTAATTATATTTTATAAAATAAAAGTCTGGTGCATACAGGTAAAGCATTTTTGCATGACAAGGATTTCATTGAAAATTAAATAGACTTCCTAGCTAGTTTATCGGTCTAATTGGATAAGTTGGAAAAAGTAATGGGAAGGGACAATTCACAAGAGAACTAACGATCGAGTGGACCAGTCATCAGTGTTATATACACGCCCTGAAATAGTACCATCACAGTAACCATGTACAATTGATAGACGTACCAGAAACAATCGATAGCAATTCACAAGAGAACAATAGAGTGGACCAGTCATCAGTATTATGTACACGCCCTGAAATAGAACCATCACAGCAACCATGTACAATTGATAGACGTACCAGAAACAATCGATAGCAATTCACAAGAGAACTAACGATAGAGTGGACCAGTCATCAGTATTATGTACACGCCCTGAAATATAGTACCATCACAGCAACCATGTACACTAATTGATGGACGTACCAGAAACAATCGATAGCAATTCACAAGAGAACAATAGCGTGGACCAGTCATCAGTATTATGTACACGCCCTGAAATAGAACCATCACAGCAACCATGTACAATTGATAGACGTACCAGAAACAATCGATAACAATTCACAAGAGAACTAACGATAGAGTGGACCAGTCATCATCAGTATTATGTACACGCCCTGAAATAGTACCATCACAGCAACCATGTACAATTGATAGACGTACCAGAAACAATCGATAACAATTCACAAGAGAACTAACGATAGAGTGGACCAGTCATCAGTATTATGTACACGCCCTGAAATAGTACCATCACAGCAACCATGTACAATTGATAGACGTACCAGAAACAATCGATAACAATTCACAAGAGAACGATAGAGTGGACCAGTCATCAGTATTATGTACACGCCCTGAAATAGACCAGAACCATCACAGCAACCATGTACAATTGATAGACGTACCAGAAAAACAATCGATAACAATTCACAAGAGAATTAACGATAGAGTGGACCAGTCATCAGTATTATGTACACGCCCTGAAATAGTACCATCACAGCAACCATGTACAATTGATAGACGTACCAGAAACAATCGATAACAATTCACAAGAGAACTAACGACAGAGTGGACCAGTCATCAGTATTATGTACACGTACACGCCCTGAAATAGTACCATCACAGCAACCATGTACAATTGATAGACGTACCAGAACAATCGATAACAATTCACAAGAGAATTAACGATAGAGTGGACCAGTCATCAGTATTATGTACACGCCCTGAAATAGTACCATCACAGCAACCATGTACAATTGATAGACGTACCAGAAACAATCGATAGCAATTCACAAGAGAATTAACGATAGAGTGGACCAGTCATCAGTATTATGTACACGCCCTGAAATAGTACCATCACAGCAACCATGTACACTAATTGATAGACGTACCAGAAACAATCGATAACAATTCACAAGAGAACAATAGAGTGGACCAGTCATCAGTATTATGTACACGCCCTGAAATAGTACCATCACAGCAACCATGTACAATTGATAGACGTACCAGAAACAATCGATAACAATTCACAAGAGAATTCACATAGAGGACAGATAGAGTGGTACCAGTCATCACAGCAACCATGTACAATTGATAGACGTACCAGAAACAATCGATAACAATTCACAAGAGAATTATGTACCAGTCATCAGCACCCCTGAAATAGTACCATCACAGCAACCATGTACAATTGATAACAATTCACAAGAGAGTGGACCAGTCATCAGTATTATGTACACGCCCTGAAATAGTACCATCACAGCAACCATGTACAATTGATAGACGTACCAGAAACAATCGATAACAATTCACAAGAGAATTAACGATAGAGTGGACCAGTCATCAGTATTATGTACACGCCCTGAAATAGTACCATCACAGCAACCATGTACAATTGATAGACGTACCAGAAACAATCGATAACAATTCACAAGAGAATTAACGATAGAGTGGACCAGTCATCAGTATTATGTACACGCCCTGAAATAGTACCATCACAGCAACCATGTACAATTGATAGACGTACCAGAAACAATCGATAACAATTCACAAGAGAACTAACGACAGAGTGGACCAGTCATCAGTATTATGTACACGCCCTGAAATAGTACCATCACAGCAACCATGTACAATTGATAGACGTACCAGAACAATCGATAACAATTCACAAGAGAATTAACGATAGAGTGGACCAGTCATCAGTATTATGTACACGCCCCTGAAATAGTACCATCACAGCAACCATGTACAATTGATAGACGTACCAGAAACAATCGATAGCAATTCACAAGAGAATTAACGATAGAGTGGACCAGTCATCAGTATTATGTACACGCCCTGAAATAGTACCATCACAGCAACCATGTACACTAATTGATAGACGTACCAGAAACAATCGATAACAATTCACAAGAGAACAATAGAGTGGACCAGTCATCAGTATTATGTACACGCCCTGAAATAGTACCATCACAGCAACCATGTACAATTGATAGACGTACCAGAAACAATCGATAACAATTCACAAGAGAACGATAGAGTGGACCAGTCATCAGTATTATGTACACGCCCTGAAATAGAACCATCACAGCAACCATGTACAATTGATAGACGTACCAGAAACAATCGATAACAATTCACAAGAGAATTAACGATAGAGTGGACCAGTCATCAGTATTATGTACACGCCCTGAAATAGTACCATCACAGCAACCATGTACAATTGATAGACGTACCAGAAACAATCGATAACAATTCACAAGAGAACTAACGATAGAGTGGACCAGTCATCAGTGTTATGTACACGCCCTGAAATAGTACCATCATCACAGCAACCATGTACAATTGATAGACGTACCAGAAACAATCGATAACAATTCACAAGAGAACTAACGATAGAGTGGACCAGTCATCAGTATTATGTACACGCCCTGAAATAGTACCATCACAGCAACCATGTACAATTGATAGACGTACCAGAAACAATCGATAACAATTCACAAGAGAACGATAGAGTGGACCAGTCATCAGTATTATGTACACGCCCTGAAATAGAACCATCACAGCAACCATGTACAATTGATAGACGTACCAGAAACAATCGATAACAATTCACAAGAGAACTAACGATAGAGTGGACCAGTCATCAGTATTATGTACACGCCCTGAAATAGTACCATCACAGCAACCATGTACAATTGATGGACGTACCAGAAACAATCGATAGCAATTCACAAGAGAACTAACGATAGAGTGGACCAGTCATCAGTATTATGTACACGCCCTGAAATAGTACCATCACAGCAACCATGTACACTAATTGATAGACGTACCAGAAACAATCGATAACAATTCACAAGAGAACGATAGAGTGGACCAGTCATCAGTATTATGTACACGCCCTGAAATATAGTACCATCACAGCAACCATGTACAATTGATAGACGTACCAGAAACAATCGATAACAATTCACAAGAGAACTAACGATAGAGTGGACCAGTCATCAGTATTATGTACACGCCCTGAAATAGTACCATCACAGCAACCATGTACAATTGATAGACGTACCAGAAACAATCGATAGCAATTCACAAGAGAACTAACGATAGAGTGGACCAGTCATCAGTGTTATAAACACGCCCTGAAATAGTGCCATCACAGCAACCATGTACAATTGATAGATAGACGTACCAGAAACAATCGATAGCAATTCACAAAAGAACTAACGATAGAGTGGACCAGTCATCAGTATTATGTACACGCCCTGAAATAGTACCATCACAGCAACCATGTACAATTGATAGACGTACCAGAAACAATCGATAACAATTCACAAATTAAGAGAACTAACGATAGAGTGGACCAGTCATCAGTATTATGTACACGCCCTGAAATAGTACCATCACAGCAACCATGTACAATTGATAGACGTACCAGAAACAATCGATAACAATTCACAAGAGAACTAACGATAGAGTGGACCAGTCATCAGTGTTATAAACACGCCCTGAAATAGTACCATCACAGCAACCATGTACAATTGATAGACGTACCAGAAACAATCGATAACAATTCACAAGAGAACGATAGAGTGGACCAGTCATCAGTATTACTGATGTACACGCCCTGAAATAGTACCATCACAGCAACCATGTACAATTGATAGACGTACCAGAAACAATCGATAACAATTCACAAGAGAACGATAGAGTGGACCAGTCATCAGTTAATATAGTACCATCACAGCAACCATGTACAGTAGAAAACTTAGACTTTTAAATTAAAAGTGCGTAAGAAGAATTACAAAGATAGATGCAAATTCTCAAGCAGAGAAATTATTTTTTTCCTGTTCTTGATTAGTTACCGTAGTCATATTTTCCTCAATACACGATCAATTCTAAATATTGATATCCCCCCTGACCTCGCTTGCGCGCGCAGAATCATGAAGCATATTCATTCTGGGAATCTACGATGACGTCCATCTCGTCCCCAGAGCCCACGTTAGTGGTAGCTGGGGCCGGACTGAAAGTATTTGGTTCGAGGTTATGACGTAAGGACCGATCGCAGCGACCTGGTAACTTAGTCAATAAGTATTTTATCGGCAAATTTCATTAAAGTGTTTTTAAGCGATTTACACATAAATCATCAAATAACTTTTAAACGAGGCAACGCATCAAAAATCGGAGACACAGTTTTTTAGAACAAAGTGTGCTCATTACAATGGCACTTTCCGTTTAGAAATCGATTGAATTCCCGCGTGCACGCTACTCTTTGAACAAGGCCGGTCGAATTTTCTAAAATGTGCAATAACAAAAAATATTTACAAAATAGGAAATAATCTCAAGCATATTTAGAATCTGCATTTATTCAGCTTTAAGAAAATGTATACTTTTATACATGTTGGACGAGTGGTAACAGTGGTCACGAAGGTCCCCTGGTACCTTAAAGGGCCTGGATGAAAATTATTCAGTGTAACTCCAGTCACCCTGTTATTATTAATTTTTATAACGTACGGTGTTTTATCACAGTCTTATGGAAATCTAAGAAAATCACGAAGCAGCTTAATGAAAACTTTATCACGAAATGTGCATGTTATATACGCAAATTTCCATCCCCAAACCATGCATGTATGTTTAGACCGAAAACTTTCTTTTCGCAAGTCAACAACTACCGGCTGTACGGGGTTTTGCGGGCCCGCTCGCCGAGCATGCAGGTGCAAATACTAAATCCGTGCACTGAAGGCAATGGAAAAAACGTACACTGTAGTGTAAATTTGGTGTAAATTGTGCGCAAATGTCCAAAACCATGGAAATTTAGTTTACATGAAATTTACACAAACGGTCCTGGAAATTGCAGTGCGTAATCAGTATCATCAAGCGACATTATATTATGGTCTCTTGGTATCATAATTTCCAGACTGAAATAAGGAGACTGCATGTGCCACATGAAGCGGATAAAGAAATGCAGTAGCAGACTAAGTTCGTAGGCAAAACTGATCTTGTAGAAATCTTGTTTTAAATCACTCAACTTCTCCATTCCAAGATGCTTTACCCACCACACCACCAACTACAGAAAATTAAAAAGCAATCTGCTGTGATACAAAGGTGTTCTGAAGCTTTTGCAGCACTTGGAACGATTGAGAGCTATGATATTTCCCAAGTGGCAAAAATATTAAGAACCTACGTAAAACTTTCTATGCAAATAAAATCACTTGAAAACTAACCATGAAAATGTTGGTTGTCTAACAGTGGGCTGCAAAAAGTTTCAATTAACATGAAAAGAAAAACTATTAGGTCCACAATATTTTATTATTGATTTGTGGGTATTTAATTCTAGATACATACTCATAGATAAGCCTTCATTTAACAAGGGTAAAACACTAGCAAGATAATCAGATGGGTTAAAGTGTTGATGGATCTTAGCAGGATACATGTTCTCTATTGTCTGGATTTCAACCAATCACTGTGAATCTTTTATTTTTCACACAGTGAGGAATTCCCCTATCTTCATCTGGCATTTGAGTGATATTGTCCAGAATGCATATACAAGACAAACATCAGGTTAGAATCAATAGCTGATATTGAAGTTACACTCCAATGACTCTGAATACAAAGGTTTCAAGTCGAGGTTATCGGGTCAAGTTTCTGTACTGACCGGATAGCCTTGAAATGAAACCGTTGTTCAGTCATTGGAGTGTAACTTTGATATCAGCTATTCAAATGTATCTTAGTTTAGAGCTCCTTTTGAGTGGAGATCCAAGATAACCATACTCCAATCCCAATCTGTCAATAATATGTTCAAGTTCAGTTACGATTACCTTTTAAGAAGTGTTTGGTTGGCTTATAAAGAAACAAAGGTTCATGATGTCAAGAACACCAAGATTCGTCAGACAGGGAGAGGTAGAATAGTGACCATGCTCTCTGACAACCAGGCTATGTGTAACTCAGGGTATATACCAACTAAAATCTTATGACAATCAACTAAAAACTTACTGACAACCTGCCTACATGTATAACCTAGCCTGTGTAGCCTGCCCTGGGGAAGAGGGGGAGGGATTGGGGTAGATATTCCCCCTCCTTTCTTTCCCCAATCCCCCTCCTCTTCCCTCCCTCAGAGCCGGCCACACAGGCTACCTATAACCTATCACTGACAACTCACCAACCATCTTAGTTTGCAATTATTATTTCACAGCTGATTCTTAGAGTCATTTATTATGCTTAATGTTGTTCCTAAGAAGGTATATTTTGTGGGCTGGATATTTGAAGTGAGTCTATCAGTCCACCCAGTGCTAGTAAACTATCTTCATCCTGGACATCCCCAGCATTTAGTGATTGGTACCTCTCCATGATCTGTGCCCCTGCCCAGGAAGCATACTTGGCATTCTCTCGCTTAGCTTTGGCATCTTTAGAAAAAGATGACAAATGCGAAGCAGCCATAAAGAACCCATACAACGCCCTCATGTTGTCATTATCCAGCTTCAGCGACTGTGCGAAATATTTGCGAGACTTTTCCATGCTTTCTAGGTCGCCTATCGTGAACAATATCTCGGCAAACCTTTGGTGATAGAGGTGGTTGTGCGGATTGGCAAGGATCAACTCTTCCATACAGAACTTAGCTTTACGAAACTCTTGTTGCGAGATATAAAGATCGATTAATTCCATCCATCCCTCTTGGTCGCTCATGAACTTCTTCAAATATTCATTCAGTTCTTTGATAGCGTCAGGGATCAGGTTCTGGGATTTCAAGATGGCGATCTTCCTCTTGCACGCAGCTGAATTCGCGGGCTCTCGTTCCAGGATCTTATCATACATCTTTCCAGCGTCATCCAATCTACCTAGAGCCTCCAGTCTCATTCCTTTTAACTTCTTTACACGGATGCTGTTAGGGAACTGTGTGTTGAGTTCTTTCAGACACATGGTCGCCAGATCGAGTTTGCCACAGTCGAGCGAAGCCAAAAAAACCTGCTCGTAGATCGTCCACAGCTCGTCTCCCAACTTGTTGCCGTGCTCTAGAAGTAAACACTCGCCAAATTCCACGACTTCTTCGCTATTACGGAGCGGTTCGTCCCTCCATTGTTTCATTTTTTGTCGAGCAACTTCGAGATCAACAACCTCGTCCGCCATCTTTGAACCGGTACTTGTAAGCGCATGCGCACAACGTTGTGACGTGTTCCTTATGGACAAAGAAACCGGAAGTGAACAAGAATTCCTTTCAAAAAGTCTTTATCTCTTTTTATATCATGACCAAAAGAGCATTTACTAGTAAATAAGAGAGCGTTTGCATTTGTGAATATAATTGCACCTTTATTATGGGCCACCGTATTTTGCTATTCTTATATTAGTTAGCAACCTCAGATATGGACCAATTAGAAGTCTTGTTGTGTTATCCAATCGAAATGATTTTTAGTTCACCGTCCGCCATTTTTAAAATAGAGAGAAGGCCCTGGAGACGAGTAGTTATTGGTAATATTGTCAGTATACATGTAACTATAAATAACAAGTTGTTTCTCGGTATTTTAAGCTCAGATTGCGATCCATTTAATTACATTACAATGAATGTAGTGTTAGCAGTCAAACAGTATGTGTCTAAGATGGTAGAGGATGCTGGTCCAGGCATGAAGGTTCTATTAATGGACAAAGAGACGGTCAGTCATTTCATCTAAAAAATATGATATAAATTATAATTATAAGCTTAAGTCTTACATTTTGTACGTACTTTTATATGAATACGTTATAAATTAAATGTACGAGCTGAAAGCTTCTCGTTCCAATGCTTTCAGTGTGTGCATAGTTATATTCTTATATTTATTTTATAGTGTCCTCAATTTTAATGTTACTTGTGAGTTAATTGTCAGCTATAAACTGGAAAGTATAAGTCTGACACTGATTGATTGATTGATTGATTCAATGATCGATTGATTGATTGACTGATTGATTCAATGAGTGATTGATTGATTCAATGATTGATTGGTTGATTCAATGATTGATTGATTGATTGATTGACTGATTGATTCAATGAGTGATTGATTGATTCAATGATTGATTGATTGATTCAATGATTGATTGATCACATGACGTATGTTCAATCTTGGATTACTTATTTAAATATTCGAATATATTTAATTTTGAATTGTGGAATATATCGAACAAGCAGCCAAAAGAAACGTTTGGGTTCAGTTGCTCAACCATAGCAAATTAAGGCAAAACAATGACAAAACAAAAGATTTGTGCACGGTCAAGGTTGAAAAAAACGAACAAAAACATATAACAAAAGGTTTCCCAACCAGTCCCCTCTACTAACTATGGTCAGAGTGAGTGTAAATCACTTATCGTTTTCATGGTTTTTCAAGTTCTTTCAATTCAATTGCTTTTGCATCGACTTCAAGCCTACGCGGCCAGACCGAAAAGGAGTATGGGTAAAAATCAATGAGTCTAATAATGAGTCAAATCAATGAGTCTATAAATACACTATCAAAAAGGAACATCTCTCACCGAACATGAATCATATCTGCTTCTGTTTCCTTGTTTTAAAACGCGTATTCATACATTTACAGATTTACCTGCCATTGTCACCAAATACGAAAAGCATGCAAGTGAATTATCATACATGTATCTACCATCCCATAAGTATACTCCCTTTCGGTCTAGTCGCGTAGGCTTGAAGTCGATCACGACAGCGTTTTCTGAATTAGCGGTATCACAAGGTTCAGCTTAGCTACACTTCCATAAATGTACAAAGTTTGTCACCAGTGTCCAGGCTGTCTGATTATTATTAATATATGATGGAATACACTGTAAGTACAGAGCGGAATTCCAGTCGGTACCCAGGAATCACCACAGGAAACCCAATGTGTGTGTGAATGACAGTTATATCACACATGAACCAGTATATTGTAGGAAAAGAAAAAAAAATTGTGGCAAGTCTACTACTATTCCTGGACTGGGCGCTTTATGCGAGCAGAGTTTGTGGTTCTCTCCCTGGCTTCAAGGGTTTTTCTCCATTTTTTCTCCCTCCATCAAAAATGAACTAGTGAAATATGAGTGTTGGGTAAGAATAGAATGTAGTACTAGTAAGACATGTGTGTGTGAGAGTGATACATTTGTAGTTTGAGGGCCACAGGGTCATCACTTCCATGCAAAACTGTTACAATGTAGGTGTAGATGTTACCCTTGTAAAATAAGTAGTTTATAAGTAAGCATGATTTAAGAACGTAATTATGATTATAATCAGGAGGTGAAACATGTTTGCTTTCTTTACATTCCAACAGACTGGCATTGTGAGTATGGTATACTCACAGAGTGAAGTCCTACAGAAAGAAGTGTACTTGTTTGAAAAGATTGATACACAAGGACGAGAGACCATGAAACATTTGAAAGCAATCTGCTTTATAAGGCCATCCAGGGTAAGTCACTGTACATGTGCACATGTTCTTCTCTTTACAAAATATTACTGTGATGTACATGTATGGACCACTCGCACAGTAGAAAAGCTGTCATTTCTACATCAATCAACATGTACAGTACACCCTCTAAGGTAGGATCATCATTCTATACAGTACATGGACTGTACATACATGTACTAGCTAATGTCATTTCCATCACTTGTGAATGGAATGTTCCATTTACTAATCCACTGTATTCTGTTTTGCCTGCAGGAGAACATAGATCATTTATGTAGTGAGCTTAAATCCCCAAAATATGGAGTTTATTATTTGTGTGAGTATAGAAGTCGAATTAAATAATATTATGAACTTATAAAACATTATTTTGTCCCCCCTTCCCCCTTCCCCCTTCCCTTCCCCTTCCCCCTTCCCCTTCCCCCTTCCCCCTTCCCCCTTCCCCCTTCCCCTTCCCCCTTCCCCCTTCCCCCCCCCCCTTCCCCCCCTTCCCCCTTCCCCCTTCCCCCCCTTCCCCCTTCCCCCTTCCCCTTCCCCTTCCCCCTTCCCCCCCTCCCCCTTCCCCTGTCCCCCTTCCCCTTCCCCCTTCCCCCTTCCACCTTCCCCCCCCCTTCCCCCTTCCCCCTTAGCCAGGATTTTCCATTGGAGGGGTCACACTCCATGTCATTAACTACCAAACCCCCCCCCCCCCCCCACCTCCCATCCTCAAACACATAAATTTAAATAATAGACCCAGAGGAAGGGGGGTCACAGGCACCCTGGGACCACCCCCTGCCTACACCCCTGACAGTACATGTATTTGTCCACAGATTTCTCTAATTTCATTTCAAAACCAAACATTAGAGCCTTGGCAGAGGCTGATGACCATGAAGTTGTTAGAGAACTACAGGTACTGCATGATGAATTGTTGTGATTAGCAGTGATTGACTACAAGTCAAGTCATGTGTAGCTTGTTTACTGGCTGATAAAGTCCCATATCAAGCTAAATAATGTTCTTTGTGTCTGGCCCTACTACTTGTGTATTCATTTCTGGGGAGTATAAAAATAGTGTAATGTTGAGTCCAGTGGCATACTACATACCATTTAAACTCATCAGCACAGATGAGCTTGGGAGAAGGTGCCTGGGATGGCAGTGCCAGTCGTCGTGCAGACCATGCACGCCGAGGAGGTAACCATGGTAACTCAGCCATAGTCCACCACCTGGCACCCGTCACACTGACAGCTGTCAGTGGAACGTACTTACATGTACAGTACATGTACCTACATGTATACCATACTTACCAAAAGGGAGGGTGGGTTGGAAGTAAAAGTTCTAACAGAACCAGCGACACACTTGCATAGATCCGTGACAATCTGCCACAAACACGCCACATGACCCTGCTATAGCCTGGGGTGCCCCCATAGCATGGCGCTTGATCGCTGGCCAGCATGCTCAACTTTGAGTTATCTAGAATAGATACGCACGTTCAGCAATATGGGTGCCGCATGACCCTGAGACAACAATACGGGTGCCACGTGATCCTGAAACAGCACGACTGAGTGCTTTTCCCATGTGCCTTGATTTTAACTTAGCCTAAATATTCATTTAGCCATATTTATTGGGTTAAGGGTTAAACAACTACGTATACATTGTGTAGGTTATCGGTTAAAGAGAATGTTGGCCAACACAAGTCTGCTTTAGAATCTATATGATTGTATAAGGTAGTTTCACAGAAGTGCCTCTGGGTAAAACCCACATGACACTGCTCATAGACGAGATACAAATCCAATGCAAGTAGGAAGGGCATTGAGATGAACATTCAGGCTTATGATGTCAATAATGTGTGTATGATTTTTCAAGGAATATTATGCAGACTTCTACGCAGTCAGTCCACATGTGTTTTCCTTTAATCTACCAGCTTCTATGAAGGTAAGATGTAACCCAGGTTGAACGTGAAAGATGTCTAGCGCTATTTATTCATGGGTGAATCCTATCTAACAGATAAAATGATGCAGTTATTCAATAAATGTTTAATAATTATCTTTCGGCTTTGGAAAGGACTTATGCAGTGGATAGCGCTAACCACCTTTCATGAACTGGGCCCAGCACCATAAAAAGACAATATTGATGCTAGTGATTCATGAAAGGGAGAACAAATTTAGCAAAAAAAACAACAACAACAACATGAAAAAATGGAACAATTTATTCAAACTGTGGGCATCATACATGACGTCATCATCCTGCAGCTGGTGCTAAAGGCCCCTATTGAAGCATTACACAATGTATGTCAAGGTGGTCAAGGTGTACTGACTGTACTACTGTTGTTGTACATGTTTCAGGGTGGTCAGTGGGATATTGATGCATTAGACAGAGTATGTCAACGTGTACTGACTGTACTACTGTTGTTGTACTGTTGTTGTATTGATGCATGTTTCAGGGTGGTCAGTGGGGGTGGTCATATATTGATGCATTAGACAGAGTATGTCAAGGTGTACTGACTGTACTACTGTTGTTGTACATGTTTCAGGGTGGTCAGTGGGATATTGATGCATTAGACAGAGTATGTCAAGGTGTACTGACTGTACTACTGTTGTTGTACATGTTTCAGGGTGGTCAGTGGGATATTGATGCATTAGACAGAGTATGTCAAGAGTGCACTTGACTGTACTACTGTTGTTGTACATGTTTCAGGGTGGTCAGTGGGATATTGATGCATTAGACAGAGTATGTCAAGGTGTACTGACTGTACTACTGTTGTTGTACATGTTTCAGGGTGGTCAGTGGGATATTGATGCATTAGACAGAGTATGTCAAGGTGTAACTGACTGTACTACTGTTGTTGTACATGTTTCAGGGTGGTCAGTGGGGATATTGATGCATTACACAGGGTATATTGATGCATTAGACAGAGTACGTGCATATCGCGCCCTTTCGCGCCCTCCATCGCGCAATTTTGCATTTTTCCATGATTCTGCCATCATGCAAAATCGCGCTCTTTGCGCGATTTGTCTTTTTGCAAATGTGCAGCACCTTTTCGCGCTCATGCATGCCTTTCGCGCTATGCATGCTTTCGCGCTCATGCATGCCTTTCGCGCTCATTAACCTCGCTGTGTAATGTGCATAAAGTCCGGATAGAATTACAGTATTACAAAATTAATCAATGCTCTTGCAGTCTTCCAATCTTTGTAGTTTGCATGTTCCATCTACATTACCAGAAGTACATAACATATACTTCTGACATTAACTTATATGCTCTGGTTTTTTCAGATCACGCTAAGAGTGAGTTAATAAATTCGAGTCATCAACCCTGTCAAGGTGTACTGACTGTACTACTGTTGTTGTTGTACATGTTTCAGGGTGGTCAGTGGGATATTGATGCATTACACAGAGTATGTCAACGTGTACTGACTGTACTACTGTTGTTGTACAATGCGCGATTTCAGGGTGGTCAGTGGGATATTGATGCATTACACAGAGTATGTCAAGGTGTATTGACTGTACTACTGTTGTTGTACATGTTTCAGGGTGGTCAGTGGGATATTTTATGCATTAGACAGAGTATGTCAAGGTGTACTGACTGTACTACTGTTGTTGTACATGTTTCAGGGTGGTCAGTGGGATATTGATGCATTAGACAGAGTATGTCAAGGTGTACTGACTGTACTACTGTTGTTGTACATGTTTCAGGGTGGTCAGTGGGATATTGATGCATTACACAGAGTATGTCAAGGTGTATTGACTGTACTACTGTTGTTGTACATGTTTCAGGGTGGTCAGTGGGATATTGATGCATTAGACAGAGTATGTCAAGGTGTACTGACTGTACTACTGTTGTTGTACATGTTTCAGGGTGGTCAGTGGGATATTGATGCATTACACAGAGTATGTCAAGGTGTATTGACTGTACTACTGTTGTTGTACATGTTTCAGGGTGGTCAGTGGGATATTGATGCATTAGACAGAGTATGTCAACGTGTACTGACTGTACTACTGTTGTTGTACATGTTTCAGGGTGGTCAGTGGGATATTGATGCATTACACAGAGTATGTCAAGGTGTACTGACTGACTACTACTGTTGTTGTACATGTTTCAGGGTGGTCAGTGGGATATTGATGCATTAGACAGAGTATGTCAACGTGTACTGACTGTACTACTGTTGTTGTACATGTTTCAGGGTGGTCAGTGGGATATTGATGCATTAGACAGAGTATGTCAAGGTGTACTGACTGTACTACTGTTGTTGTACATGTTTCAGGGTGGTCAGTGGGATATTGATGCATTAGACAGAGTATGTCAACGTGTACTGACTGTACTACTGTTGTTGTACATGTTTCAGGGTGGTCAGTGGGATATTGATGCATTAGACAGAGTATGTCAACGTGTACTGACTGTACTACTGTTGTTGTACATGTTTCAGGGTGGTCAGTGGGATATTGATGCATTACACAGAGTATGTCAAGGTGTATTGACTGTACTACTGTTGTTGTACATGTTGTCAGGGTGGTGTACAGTGGGTGGTCAGTGGGATATTGATGCATTAGACAGAGTATGTCAAGGTGTACTGACTGTACTACTGTTGTTGTACATGTTTCAGGTTGGTCAGTGGGATACATGCATTTGTCAGGTACTACTGGTCATGGGGTGGTCATGGGATATGATGCATTAGACAGAGTATGTCAAGGTGTACTGACTGTACTACTGTTGTTGTACATGTTTCAGGGTGGTCAGTGGGATATTGATGCATTACACAGAGTATGTCAAGGTGTATTGACTGTACTACTGTTTGTTGTACATGTTTCAGGGTGGTCAGTGGGATATTGATGCATTACACAGAGTATGTCAAGGTGTACTGACTGTACTACTGTTGTTGTACATGTTTCAGGGTGGTCAGTGGGATATTGATGCATTAGACAGAGTATGTCAAGGTGTACTGACTGTACTACTGTTGTTGTACATGTTTCAGGGTGGTCAGTGGGATATTGATGCATTAGACAGAGTATGTCAAGGTGTACTGACTGTACTACTGTTGTTGTACATGTTTCAGGGTGGTCAGTGGGATATTGATGCATTAGACAGAGTATGTCAAGGTGTACTGACTGTACTACTGTTGTTGTACATGTTTCAGGGTGGTCAGTGGGATATTGATGCATTACACAGAGTATGTCAAGGTGTACTGACTGTACTACTGTTGTTGTACATGTTTCAGGGTGGTCAGTGGGATATTGATGCATTAGACAGAGTATGTCAAGGTGTACTGACTGTACTACTGTTGTTGTACATGTTTCAGGGTGGTCAGTGGGATATTGATGCATTAGACAGAGTATGTCAAGGTGTACTGACTGTACTACTGTTGTTGTACATGTTTCAGGGTGGTCAGTGGGATATTGATGCATTAGACAGAGTATGTCAAGGTGTACTGACTGTACTACTGTTTGTTGTACATGTTTCAGGGTGGTCAGTGGGATATTGATGCATTAGACAGAGTATGTCAAGGTGTACTGACTGTACTACTGTTGTTGTACATGTTTCAGGGTGGTCAGTGGGATATTGATGCATTAGACAGAGTATGTCAACGTGTACTGACTGTACTACTGTTGTTGTACATGTTTCAGGGTGGTCAGTGGGATATTGATGCATTAGACAGAGTATGTCAAGGTGTACTGACTGTACTACTGTTGTTGTACATGTTTCAGGGTGGTCAGTGGGATATTGATGCTTTAGACAGAGTATGTCAAGGTGTATTGGCTGTACTTTTATCTCTAAAGAAATGTCCTATGATTAGATTCCAACAATCATCTGAACTAGCTCACCGATTGGCTGATAACATCAGGGTATGTGACCTTTTAGTAAATTATATATATAATTAGTTTATACCACACAAATGAATAGTACTTTTTGCATGATGTGATTGACTACTCAATCTCAATTGAGTATCTCTCTATTCACTTTTTTTTACAATTGTTCCCCTCAGTGTCGGTGAGTAGTGGTAGATATTTACCTACCCACTCAAAGACTTGCAGCTCGGTAAATATCTACCAGTTCTACTAATTACCTCCACTTCTGGAATAATTATAAGTAAATAGTCATGTACATTGTATTTATTGTTCCAATAATCCCAGCAAAAGATCAATGAAGAAGCCAAGTTGTTTGACTTTCGACGGTCTGATGTACCTCCATTGTTGCTGATATTAGACAGAAGAGATGATCCTGTCACTCCTCTTCTTAACCAGGTGAGCTATAATTAGGTTTAGTATGCTATACTCACCAGTCTACCTGCACTTGTTGAACTATGGGTGCTCTCTGCTGGTTGCTTTTGGATAGTGATGCGAAGCAGACCCTACACAATGTAGGAAGTCTGAATCCTTGAAACACCCACTCCAATAAGCCTAGACTGGTGTGTGTGTTTTGGTGAATGCAATGAGATGCAATGTCAATTGTGTTGATATTTAAAGAGAACTGTGGGGAGGCATAGTGCACATGTGTACACACTTTCCTTACATCTATGTGTACAATGTAATCACACTTTAGGCACAAATGAATGTGAGCACCCAACTAGTATCTAGGAGGTTGCGGGTTGAAATCCTGTATGGGACTCAGTCTTTATATGCTTGAAGACACTTACATGGCAGTATGTACTTACAAGACATGTAATCATTGTTTGTATGTAATTATATGTACATTGGTTGTATGTCAGGTACAGAATCATATCTCAGCAATACCACCAAATTCTTCTACAACTATGGTGTCATTCTACTAATGTTGGGTATTCTGTTTTTCATCAGTGGACATACCAGGCAATGGTGCACGAGCTTTTAACCATCAAAAATAACAGGGTAGATTTGTCAAGATCACCAGGAGTAGCAAGAGAACTGCAAGTATGTCATTAGTATTCTAGTACATGCTGCTTCTTTGAAGTCATTCCTTGAGGCAGTAATGCTCAACCCAAGAATGGTTGCAAGTAGTGCCACAACACAAGATATATCCATGTTTCTTTTTCTTGGTATGACCAGAGGGAACTGAGAAAACTAGCCTTAGCAATGTTCTTTCATCCTCCACAATTATAAGATAGTTTCAGTTACATACAATATATCCATTTACTAACTAAATAATACAAAATAGCACTAATTAAACAATGGAAAACAAAGGATTTTGTACTACTGACAGTTTTGTACATGTATTTTGCACTATTTAGTACTATTTATTTACTAAGTTGTTTCATGGTTTTAGTGTTTGCACTCTAAGATTATTTTACTATAATCATGATCAATAATCTCTATCGTCTACCTCCACTCTCACCAGTAATTATACATTACCCAGGAAGCATTTCTGATCTATTGATCTATCTTGACAAATAGTCTGTGAATGATTAACACTTTTATAATGGATATAAAACTTATTTATTCCAAGGAAGTTGTGATGTCAGCAGAGCATGATGAATTCTATCAAAAGGTATATTTTGCTGTGGTTGATGACAAGATGAATTAGTACAAAAAGAAGATGTTCAATGAATTCAATCTAAGCAAAGTGCATTGGAGACCCTAAGTAGTACAAATAGTAATATTCAAGTATATAGATATTCTATTTAAAAATACATGTGTATGACTCGATTTCATGGATTAATTGTCAAATAGTTGTTTTTGACAAGTAAAGCATGCATTGTTATTGTAATGAGGCTTAATATCTGCTTTAATACTATGGGCTGTCATTAATGCTGTAAGTCTGATTATTGTCCTTTTGTAGAACATTTACTTAAACTTTGGAGAGATTGGTCAGAATATCAAGACACTTATGGATGACTTCCAGCATCATGTCAAATCCAATCAAAAGCTGGAGTCTATTTCTGACATGAAGGTAACTACAGGACAGATTATGCAGTCTTCTATTGCTGGTTCGATTCTTCATATCATGATGGCTTTCTCTTGATTTAACCCCTTCCCTCCCCCTCTCGTGCCTCCCCCTCTCCTCCCCCCTCTTCTCCCCCTCTCCTCCCCCCTCTCCTCACCCATTTTCTTTCCCCCTCTCCTCCTCCCCCTCTCATCCACTCCCCTTCCCCCGAACCCTCCCCTCCCCCTCCCTTTAAACTTTATTTAGTTTGTGATACAGCCAAGCTTTCTCAGATGCACTAGTAGTGCAAAAGCTTGGCTGTATCACAAATTTAAGAATTGGTTCATGCTTAGTGTGCGTCTATCGAGTTATGGATGCACGAGGGAAGTTTGGAGAGCATGGGAGAAGCGTACGCCTCGAGCAACTCTAGCTGCTCGAGTGCTCTCCAAACTTCCCAAGTGCATCCATAACTCGATAGATGCACAGTTAAAAGCATGAACCAATTCTTTTATAACATAGCGACAATAAGGAATGATGAGAAACAGAATTTTAATTGCGAATGATTGTTAAATTCTCTAATACGACGTGTTCATATTTTACTGAAATAAACGACGCTTTTCCGAAAAAAAATTGGAAAGTTAAGAAAACGTTCATTATTGTTCTCTCAGTTTTCTTATTTAACTTTGATTTTTTGCCCTGCAGTGTCGTGTGGTGGAATTATTTGCACACGTCATTAGATGGAGCACGGGCGTGCACATTTGATATGTTAATTTGTGCATAAATAAGCAATACAGTATAATCAAGAGAACATAAGGGACAGAGAGGGAGTCTCGGTCATGCCCTTGGGATATCTTAATTTCACTAAATCTAAGTTACAGCTTTTGGTGGTGTGATTTGTAAAGTGCGCGCATGCAGAATAACTGAAAAGGCGAAAATGACAATAATCAAGCCAAAAATGTCAATTTATACACAATATCATGTAGCTTTAGGTAAAGAAAAAGGAGAAAAGACGAGATAACACTTTTCTTTCGCACTGCCTTGTTTATTTCTCATGAAGCCGTGAGTATGTTTCCATTGGCGTCCGCATTCTAAAAATAGATTTAGTGAAATTAAGATATTCCAGAAAATGCGAGAGACTCCCTCTCTGTCCCTTATGGTCTCTTGGTATAATATAATATAATAATAATGATAGTAATTTATATGGTTGTATTTCTGCAGGCATTCGTTGAGAATTACCCTCAGTTCAAGAAAATGTCTGGTACGGTATCAAAACATGTGACGATGGTGAGCGAGCTATCACGATGGATTAGCGAGAGATCATTGTTGGATGTTTCTGAAGTTGAACAGGAGCTTGCTTGTCAGAATGACCACTCCTCAGCATTACAGGTAAACTACAAACATATCATTCGGGGGGTGTATAAAAATCCATAATCCATTAAAAAATCCATAATCGCCCACGGGCATTACCGCAGAATCTTGCCCGCTAAACAACCAATCAGATCGCGCGATTTTATTGGAATTAGCATGTGTCATGAATAAGTATGACTAAAGTATTGTGTTATTTTAGTTGTGCGATGGAAATAAATGACAATTGTTGATGTTTTTGTAACCGGGAAAAATGGTTACTACAATAGACTATAATGAAACGATGAAGAATCACTATATTGTAAGGAAGCGCTGAGCGGTAAGCGCGAGGAAATCTTTTAAAGGAAGAAAATGAATTCTTTCTGAATGCAAGGAGTGGACAAGTTTATAACATGTTTATTGAATACAAGAGAAAGATAAACTACAATTGAATTATGAGACTAACTGAAAATATACAATAACTGGATACGAACTGATAACTATATGTACGAGTGCTTGAATCCCTTAGCAAACGCATCGTAAACTATATTCTCGAGTTCACTAAGCAGATATTGAAACCTACAATATATCAAAACTAGACGAAATGCTAAACGGATACTAAACGGCATAGTAAACGAATATACTAAACGAGACGGGTGTTCTAAAAACGTATATACAAAACGTGTATACAAAACGTGTATACAAAACGTGTATACAAAACGGGTATACAAAACGGGTATACAAAACGGGTATACAAAACGGGTATACAAAACGGGTATACAAAACGGGTATACAAAACGTGTATACAAAACGTGTATACAAAACGTGTATAAACGTGTATACAAAACGTGTATACAAAACGGGTATACAAAACGTGTTTACAAAACGTGTATACAAAACGGGTATTCAAAACGGGTATACAAAACGGTTATTCAAAACGGGTATACAAAACGGGTATACAAAACGTGTATACAAAACGTGTATACAAAACGTGTATACAGAACGTGTATACAGAACGTGTATACAAAACGTGTATACAAAACGTGTATACAAAACGGGTATTCAAAACGGGTATACAAAACGGGTATTCAAAACGTGTATACAAAACGTGTATACAAAACGTGTATACAAAACGTGTATACAAAACGTGTATACAAAACGTGTATGCAAAACGGGTATACAAAACGGGTATACAAAACGTGTATACAAAACGTGTATAAACGTGTATACAAAACGTGTATACAAAACGGGAATGAGCTAGCATTCTGAGAGCATGGCACAACACTCGCTGACCAGAGATCAACTCCTCTGGGGAGCAACCCCAATGGTAACTCGGAAAACTAATGCATTAGAACGCTGTATTTATAAAAAGTGCAAATATTCGTTATGTTGACAGGAAATGCGTCAAGCATCCCACATAAAGATAACTGTAGCTTGTGTCCTAAACGTGGATAAACCAATTAATAGTTGATCCCAACTCAAGCTAAACTAGTTCAAAGTAATCCTAAAACTACTGTAGAAATTACTATATTTAACTTAACAGAATATATATGCCTAGTGGCAAGGTTGTAAAATAAAGTTAGGTAACAAACGTGACAACACGCGTTAATCCGTGATCAGTAAATCAGATTAGTGTGTAACGTGATGTACTAAAACACGTCTAAGGAAGTCGTTACTACTTACTAGATGACGTTGAATTAAACCCACATTCCGTGGAAGTAAAATCTACATTACTTCTAACATAAACAATTATACTTAAATTACTTTAAAAACGATTTTCAAAGATGTGAACAAAGTGACACTGTCACATTTTGTTTTCTTATCCAATGTCCTTAGAATATACGTCGGGTAATGGCTAACGAGAATGTCACCGACCTTGACTTGCTACGACTAGTCTTGCTTTATGCTCTTCGTTATGAAAGACACAGTAACAATGATGTACAGGGATTAGTTAGCATGTTAACTAGAAAAGGATTGTCAGAAAACTACAAACGAGTAAGTATCAGCTTGCATCTTTAGATCAGCACTACCATCATCATCATCGTTACCATCATCACCATCATTACCATCACCATCATCATCATTACCATCACCACCACCACTGCTGTCGCCACCACCATCATCATCATCATCATTACCACCACCACTATCACGACCATCACCATCATCATCATTACCACCACCACCACTGCCGCCGCCACCACCACCTTCACCGTCATCATTACCTTCACCACCACCACCATCACCACCGCCACCGCCACCACATTCAACATCATTACCACCACCTTCACCACCACATTCATCATCATCACCATCATCATCATCATCATCACCACCACCACATTCATCATCATTACCATCACAACCACCACCACCATCATCATCATTACCATCACCATCATTACCTTGACCACCACTGCCGCCACCACCACCTTCATCATCATCATATTTTCATACCTCCTTCACGGTAGTGACTTCCTCAATCATGCATTATTAATGAGGTTGTGAATATTCATTGGAGCACCTCGGAAGTAGCCAAGGGAGAGGGGGGATGGGAGAAAAGGGGAGTGTCCCCCTGTCCTCATCCCGGTGAGTATTTCCCACTGGAACAAATGTGCGCTCTTCAAACCTTGTAAAATGTGCTGTTTTGATCATTGCAGCTGGTTCCTGCTATTATCCAGTATGCAGGTCGTAATGTACGTGGATGTGACATATTTGGACAGAATAAAACCCCACTGTCACTCACCAGACGGATTTTGAAAGGCCTTAAGGTAATACGGTCCCAGTACACTAGGGTAATGAAATAGTCCCCTTCACAGTCCCCTGCGCCATCTTGAAAGGTAGCCGTGCCTTTGCATCTAAGCGAGACCAACGGTGACCTTGCAATGATAGATAATTGTTTTAACACCTTGGACAATTAGTCACATTTCTCTATCATTGTAAGGTCACCGTTGGCCTCGCTTCGATGCAGAGGCACGGCTACATTTCAAGATGGCGCAGGGAACTGGGAAGGGGACTGTTGATCAGAATATGAGCTTTGGTTTTCTTGTTGTAGGGAGTAGAGAATATTTATACCCAACATACAACGCTGGTAGCAGAGATATTGGACAACCTATTTAAAGGAAAACTGAAAGAAACGCAGTATCCGTACATGGGACACTCACAACTCCGAGACAAGTATGAGCCACCATCTTAGAAAGAAATCCTTCATTGCACAACATATGCAGTGTCTGCAGTGAAAGTTTGTGGCCCAAGTAGTATCATTTGCGCCTAAATGGTACTACAAGGGCTACAAATAAACAATATATCCCGACAAAAGTCACATTATTATTAAAAAATATGAGTTACTGATAGCCAAATGAAATCTTTATTGAAAACATGAGCAACAGGGCTGCAAATGCATTTGCTAAATTCAATTTTCGCCCGCTGAACACGGCGCGTTTTCTAAAGGGCCTTTATTTGGCCTGATATACGTGTACGTACTGTGACTGCGGGCTGCTCTATGATTTCTGGTTGTGTTTTTTTTAAAAGTATGTTGAGCAGTGTAATGATCAAGCCGAGTGGGCATAACCGGCATATTACAGAATGTCACATTCCACAAGGTCGCAGAAGAGATTTCTCTTTTCTTTGTATGTATGTGTTGGTTGGCTATGATGCTGAGAGTGGGTATTTCCTTTTGTAGGCCTCAAGATGTGATAGTGTTCATGATAGGTGGTATCACATATGAGGAAGCATTAGCGGTCTACAACATCAATAAAACTTTACCTGGAGTCAAGATTATCCTTGGAGGAACCACAATACATAACTGTAAATCGTAAGTATGGTTCGACTCATACTAATAAACACTACCTCTCATTTCTTGGATTTTTTTTACAACCACGGCCTTTGTCCTTTCTTGTTATTGTCCTTTTCTGTTTTATATCATCTTTCTGCTGTCGTTTTTGGCCGGTTCCCAAAGCTCAAATACAAGTGTTCTGTGTTTTTATGTCTTTTCAAACAAAGAAAAGAAAAAGATCAAAAAGGCTTTTGGGAAATTATCTGAGTGGAAAATTTGTGATGGCGGACCAAGAGAGCGAATCTAAATCATCAGAATTCAATTAATGGAATACGTTCATTTGCCCGAGAATCGTTTACAGGAAGGTTGATATCCACTAGTTCTCCAATGGTCACTGATTCATTGGTTCATGGAATTTGTAAAAACAAAAATCTTGCCGTTTTGATTGGTTGGATTTTGACAAGCAAACCATTTGAATGCTGCTTGCAAGCTTGTCAAATCAGTTTTCAATTTCATGCAAACAGCCTTGAGTTGAGGATCAGCCAAAATCAGTTTAAAATCATAGTTTTCAAGTCTGAAAGAAACTCTTAGAAATTCTCAGTGCCAGGGGGAGAGCTTCAGCTATCTTCAGCCATTATGTGAAATCTGAATGACTGTTGACAGTCAACAAAGTCGAAAAACTCGAAAATATGGAAAATGAAATAATGCCGGGTACTTCAGCTGAATGTTTGATGGTCTGTGGATTTTCACAGGTGATTAATTTATCTTCAATTTGTCCAAAAGTCAACAAATGAACTTTATCACTGTGAATGTACTCTTATTCAGTTATTCACCACAGCTCTCGACCAATCAAAACTGAGTGAGAAATTGATAGATTGTGATAAAAAACTCTTATTATATGGTGGGACTATTTATAGATGTGTTGTGTTTACAGATTCTTGGAAGAGGTTGTCCATGCGACAGGACATAGTGCTGCCTCCCGTGCACGCCCACCCAGTGGACCATATCGCTCATCAGTTTCATCGTCATTCTTCTGAGATACAAGTAGGCGGAGTAGAATTATAGATACTTTTATTTCTTGCATGTTTTTTTACAATATACATTTAAATAACGTTTAAAGCAGAATAAATATTGGACTAGAAAACTTCGAATAGCTGTGGAAAACGAACGGCACAAATTACTGTACATTCCCGCGCAGACCACGACAGTGATTGTGCAGTACGTTTTACTAGTCATTTACTATAGACACTATAGCACTTTATACATGGATCTTTTAAGTGGGAAAATGGAGCGTTTTAAAAATGCACACCAAACAAAATAAGTAATATTGGTACAACTAATCGAAGAAGCCTTACAGACCCCATATACTCAGTCAAGTGAAATCATCGAGCAATCATCGATGCCTGACAGGCCAGGCACTCTTCCTGGAATTCCTGGACCGAAGCTTTTTTCAGTCAGTTTGAATCCCAAAGAAGAAGTTTAGTAGCTTTATCATTTAGTAAACAAATTAGATTCATATATAAGAAATGCTTGATTAGTAGCGACATTAATTCTCATACTCTCATGTATTGATTGAATTTCTTTTCCCAAAGGAGGTTGATATCGCTCACTAGATTAAAACATCTGCACATGCGCGAGCTCCACCACAGGCAAACCACAGTGATAAAGTGACATTTGCACTAAAAAATACCGAATAAAACGTGTTTTAATACATTTTAGCCCGAGTAAATGCACCATTATTCCCCACCCTCCCTCACTGAGTCGGAATAGGTCAACCGGAGGACGTATATTATTACAAGGTAGGCAACTTTCAGGATTCCTGTGGTGAATCTCAAAACAAATCTGCTAAAATATATATCAAATCTTGTGAAAACTCATCCCTAAATCCGTCCAGTTACTAAAATACCTTCAATCTATCATGTCGGCTCAATTGTTTGGTTGTATTTTGAAGAAAATGCTGGTTTTGGGTCCAAGGACGCAAAAAAACAGCTTTCGTACTATGTGCCGACAGTTAGGCTTCGACCAGCGCAGTCCTGGGGACGAAAATGTGGAGCAAAAATAACCCGCGTACCCCTTCCCTTGTATTCCTTTACTCGCCTGATCAAATGGACAAACGCAACCCTACATAGGCAAACATTCGACTTCCGCTTTCGTTACTTTTAAATATTCATCGCGTGTGAATTATTGACGCATGCAAGTTTTGTAAGACGGAATAATACAATACACTGTACAATAATTACAAGAAAGCTTGGGTTTCGTTCGTTATAGGTCTTATAGTCTACTGAAATTATGAAGAAAGTACAAGGTGTGTTTGTAATTTGTATAATTCAAAGCAAATATTTCGTTTGCTTTCCGACTGATTATTCGAAATGAATAACGCTTATTTGCGGACTTATTTGACATTAGAATAACAGTAATATAAATAGCAAGCTCTGCAACATGTGCATTGTAGATCACAATCTGGGACGAAATTCAACTGAGAAGTGAAAGTTAAGAATAACATTCAAAAATGTTACTGTCATTCATCTATATGTTGTAGTTTAATTTTTGCTTGTAATTATTGTGCAGTGTATTGTATTATTCCGTCTTGCAAAACTTGCATGCGTCAAAGAATTCACACGCGATGAATATTTAAATATTACGAAAGCGGAAGTCAAATCTTTGCCTATGTAGGGTTGCGTTTGTCCATTTGATCAGGCGAGTAAAGGAATACAAGGGAAGGGGTACGCGGGTTATTTTTGCTCCACATTTTCGTCCCCAGGACTGCGCTGGTCGAAGCCTAACTGTCGGCACATAGTACGAAAGCTGTTTTTTTGCGTCCTTGGACCCAAAACCAGCATTTTCTTCAAAATACAACCAAACAATTGAGCTGACATGATAGATTGAAGGTATTTTAATTAGTAACTGGACGGATTTAGGGATGAGTTTTCACAAGATTTGATATATATTTTAGCAGATGAGTATTGAGATTCACCACAGGAATCCTGAAAGTTGCCTACCTTAATATACGTCCTCCGGTTGACCTATTCCGACTCAGTGAGGGAGGGTGGGGAACAATGGTACTTACTTACTTACATTTACTCGGGCTAAAATGTATTAAAACACGTTTTATTCGGTATTTTTTAGTGCAAATGTCACTTTATCACTGTGGTTTGCCTGTGGCTCCACAGAGAAAGCAATGGCGTACACGAGAGTTCACGCATGCGCAGACGTTTTTCCCTAGTGTCTATATAACCTTTACTAATTATAGTATTCACTTTTATGATTTGAGAAACTCCTTCAATGCCTCATCGATAGTATGAATTGTGATATAATCTATTAATGCACAATAAATGAATTGTACAAAGAAACATGGCATTGGATACTAAGTATTTTGTGTTTACTTCCATCTAGTCAGAACTATGTCTCTTACTTGGTAAAGTTACCACTCGTTACATTACTATGCGACCAACCCAAGGGGAGTTCTTCGGGGTAAAAAGGGTAGCGGTGACTACCAAGCCGTAAAATTTGCCCACCCTGAAAATACCTCATGGTCTAAAATTACCCTAAAAATGGATTTCGCTTGGACAACCCCTAAAAATATACCAAATCACCCCTAAGAAATACGATGATCAACCGTTAGGTCGTTTTTTCACAGAAGCTTTTAAAAAGATCTTGCCCTGTCGTGAGGGAAATTCCTGTGACACCGGGAATGTCTAACATTAGCATAGCACGACCTGTATTCAATAGGGTGAACTCACACTTGCCACTGACGTCGATCTAGAAGGACAAATGCCATTACACACATTGTCGAAAGCGCCTGGTCGAAGTATTTACAATCAGCAGATACTATGCGTGTCGTAACATAGTATTAACATAGTATTTATTTAGTTTTAGTATTTATTATTAGTGTATTTTATTTTATGGCCTCTATTGATAACAGTTTTTTACAGCTTTGTAAATACTGATTGAGCTACCCTGTGTAAATAAAGGCATCTATCTATCGATCTATCTATCATCTATCGTCCTGTGTGAATTTTTCTGGAATCTTGAGTTTATTGATGCTGTCTTTGCTGTCCGCTTTCTGGTCTTGATTAAGTTCGTTTTCAGGTTCTTCTATTCCATATTCCTTAAGTAACTCAGGGGGTAGGTTTGGGTAAATGTGTGTATACTTTATCCTTATCATATCCTTGGACTTCATGAAGTAAAAGACAATGAATACACAAACGGCGATCAAACCAAACGCAAGTATGGCTCCGATGATGAAATACAATGTGTCTAGGAAGATATTCCTCACTGCATCTACGTATTTCTTGGATTCGTATTTCAGTTTGTAGCGATATTGCTTTCCATTGTAACCTTCGAATTTCGTCTGAGAAAAGCGAGGTATGACACAAGAACTGAAGGACATTTTAGGGAATTCTGGCACCAAAGGACTACAGGTCGATCGGTTTGTGATGGAGCAAAATCGTGCATTGAAATCTTCAAAACGTCTCTTCTCAGCGGCACTAAAGTCTTGTAACACTTTGTTGTAATCCTGGATTGTCTTGGTGACAGACTCCTTGTACACCTTCATGTCGTGGTCGTTTAAAAACTTGATGTGGTCAGCTATTGCTCCATTGGTGAATTGTAAATCAGCGTCAAGTCTTGCAGAAACCATGCGATATCCTCCCAGTTCTTCTATCACGGTTACGTTCATTACATTAAATGTAATAACGATGATGAGATAAAATGTCACCCCTCCCAGAGCGATAATGATTAGCATCGGCAAGATATTGGTGCGAACAACTTTTTTCTGGAGATTCTTGATCCCCGCAATGAATTTGGTCAAACTCTTAGCAGCAATGTCAAAGGTTCTCCTCAACATGTCTTCCACTTTGGTGTCGTGGAACTCTTGAGGGTCATGCTCTACGGTTTGCTCAAACCCGTATAGCAGTTTCATAACGATTTGGTAAGTCTTAAGGCAACGGTAAACAAAGAGTAATATGTCAATGGTAGCGAGGACGTATATAACAACGGTTCTTATTGTAATAAACACCTGGGCATCGAAAATACTACCCAGCTCTTTCAGCTGCCCTTGTTTTTTCAATCTCTCTTCTTTTCGACTATCGATTTGTTCTTCAAATGCGTCTCCTTTCTCGACGTTGTAGTGAGAGTTACCTTGCGCACCCTCGATAACTGACGACTTACTGACCGCAGAAACATTGTGTTCAGAATCCACTCCTGTTGCTTTTTCGAAGTACACTCTTTGAGAGGAAGAGTCCAGTTTTTTATTCTTGCTAAATATGTCATCAACATCTTGAGAAGAACAAAAGTTGCTGATATTTACACTAAGACAGGCACCATCCTTTTGGATTCCATCCTGTGATTTTTCACAAATTCCCTTTAGCCCTAATTTGAGCCCTTTCTGAAGTCCGCCTTTAACAGTTTTACCCAGAAATCTGACAGGGCACAACATACCCGCTGATATGGGTAGAAAAGGCGGAGTTCCACTTGCCATAGCTTTCTTGAAATGATTAAAACTTGTTGTCATGGATTCTATCTTTTCATTGATGCTCTTTTCTAAATGAGAAAGTCTGTTTTGATCAAGAACGCCAACAAAATCGAGGAACCCGATGAAGGTGTTCCCTGAGAAGCTTCGCCTCACTCTGGACAGCACACGCACTTCACGATCAATCTGGAAATCACTGCCCTGGCTGCGACTTGTTAATTCCGGTATTTGTTGTGTTTCTCTGTCAATTGCTCGTTTCTTTCTACCCTTTACTAGTTGATAAGCTCCTTTCGGAAGAAGAAACCATTTGTTATCATACACTCGTCTGCCGTAGTTCTCAACTTCATCTTTTAGACTACTCAATTTATGCCTGGTGCTCTCAGAAAACGCCCTCATCTTGCTTTTCACTTTTTGTTCAAGAACCTTCACTTCAGCTGTCACCTTATCAATTACCTTCTCAGAGATTTTGTTGAACATTTTCAAGTGGTTTGTCTGAAGTGTGCAACTCATATTGTATTGTAGCCACTTCAGTTGTACTCCAAGGTGGTAGTCGCAAGCCTTTTGCACATCTTCTGCCTGATCTACAGACGATTTGATTTCTTTCTCGCGAAACTGGTCCATTCGTAAAGCGGTAGATTTGCTCGCGTCGACTTTACGTTGGACGAAGGCACGATAGTCGTTGATAATCTTCATGTTATCGGCGTGAAGAAGCGTCAAGATGGCGAAGGCCATAGAAAAAGTAAAGACTAAACTGTAGACCACCCTTACCACAACCACAAACACAACAAGGATGAGATGACGACGTTTAAGTCTGTTTTTATCCTTATTTTGCTTGTTGCTGTCTTCCACCCAAACCCAGCCATCTGCAGAAGCTATTTCCATTTTAGGAGCTTGCTTGACAGTCTTTTGTGCGTATATCATCATGGCTGCCAGTGCAACCAATACGCAGCCAGTAGTTATAAATAATGGTGCAAGGATGATCCATGGCTCTCGGCGGGTATCTTTGTTCGTTTCTTTCAATTTCTCTTTTGTTGTCTTTCCCGTCTTGTCAACTACAGCCGCTTGTAACTTGTATTCTTGCTTCGAGTCGGTCAGGAACACAGTAAACAGTCTCTCTCGGTCCTCCAGCCCTCGGCGAGGAATCTGAACTCTGACATTAAATTTTGTATCCGGGCATAAAACAAGCAGATCACTTTCAATGACTTTTACATTGTCCAACTCATCAATGACGACTAACCCAATAACACTAGGACAGTGCCTTAGCTTCCCCTTTAGCTGTATTACCCACGAACTGTTTTTTCGTGCGATACTGCTTTGGAAGCTTTCGTCATTCACGATGACTGAATTATTGAAAATATACTTTAAAATGGACTCTTGGTCGGAGATCTGTACGCGCATGGATGGTGGAGAAGCCGGGTCGGAGATTTCGAAAGCAAAGTCGCCATTACTGGTGGGTCCGAGATGTCGAACTTGAGGTGTTGTAAAGTTGGTGAAGTCGCTAACAATCATGGACTGCCAAGCTTCTAACCTGTTGCACGTTCCTCTGTTTTTCCACGAT
The DNA here is from genome assembly GCA_033675265.1 of Actinostola sp. cb2023. Classification (NCBI taxonomy): domain Eukaryota; kingdom Metazoa; phylum Cnidaria; class Anthozoa; order Actiniaria; family Actinostolidae; genus Actinostola; species Actinostola sp. cb2023. The sequence goes on along the minus strand of JAUJYZ010000861.1, from coordinate 123,632 downwards.
TTATCTCCAATGTGAAATGAAAATGGTTCTAGTGGCTGAATTCTCTTCGTTCCTCTTACGAAGGAGGATCGTTTGATTCCCATTTCTGCAACGCTATATCTGAACTTCTCCTTTAAGCTATTTCGTTGCGCTCTCATGTAATACTTCTGTACAATCTTGGAACTGTGGAAGATTTCTAGTGAGTCTAAAATATTGGTTCGTTGTTCGCTCGATGGTCGTTGTGTCTTTGAAATCCACTCTGAGATGAATGGAGTGCCATGTTGATGACGTACTCTATACCTTACCGTGTAAAGGCTGCTTGGCGGATCATGCTGCACGTAGCAGTTAAAACGCAGCCTCAAGTCATTAGAATATGTCGGTTTCAATTCAAATTCACTGACATCACCAGTGGCACATCGCTTTGGCTTTAGCCTGGACGCACAAGTAAAGGTGTAATAAGTCTCGCACGCTGAAAGGCAGTCCTTGTAGCAGCAGGAGCAGCTGTCTTTAGGCGTAGCACTTCCATCTACACATTGACTACAGTTATTCTTCCTGCACTGGTTACAAGTGATAAAGGCGTTTTTGCACAAGGCAGAGTCGAATTCGTACAATGATTTGTCTTCAAAGTCATCTTTGTCCATGGCAAAGAGAGCGCTTAAGATCGCAACGTAGTGAGTACAGTATAGTTTATTGTCCGGTTCTGGCAGGTTACAATTCACTGCATTCTTGCAGACCAAGTTAGACGTTGCCAATTTGCAAGGGTCGTTTATAGCTCTGTAATAATACTTTTCTCCAACAGCGATGCTTGTGGGACACAGATTAATGTTTGCCTGTTTGCACACATCGCTTTTAACCATTGTCTGTCGCTCCCTGAGGAGCCTGTGCGTCAACTCGTAGTACTCTTGCGCTGGGAAACGACAAAAGCCACTCCTGACATTGCTAAAGCCAGTAACTGAAGCAATAGCAGGGTTGTTACTACCGCGGCTCCCTGCATAGTCCAGGTACTTGGGAGTTAGATGGGTATCAAATACCTCGACATCAAGGACGAAGCCTGAATTGCGATGAAGAGTGAAGTTGACTGAAGAACCATCTTTAGCTTGGAATGTATAGTTTGTACTGCGCACGCGTAAACGATTCTCCATGAGGACTGGGGCTGAATTGGGTACCAGCACTTTGGACCCCGCACGGGCTGTAATGAAATGTTAAAACTTTAACAACTTATGTCAACTTATATATAATAGAGGGTGTATAATAGAGGGTGTATAATAGAGGGTGTATAATAGAGGGTGTATAATAGAGGGTGTATACTAGAGGGTGTATACTAGAGGGTGTATAATAGAGGGTGTATAATAGAGGGTGTATACTAGAGGGTGTATACTAGAGGGTGTATACTAGAGGGTGTATAATAGAGGGTGTATAATAGAGGGTGTATAATAGAGGGTGTGTAATAGAGGGTGTGTATTAGAGGGTGTGTAATAGAGGGTGTGTAATAGAGGGTGTATAATAGAGGGTGTGTAATAGAGGGTGTGTAATAGAGGGTGTGTAATAGAGGGTGTGTAATAGAGGGTGTATAATAGAGGGTGTGTAATAGAGGGTGTGTAATAGAGGGTGTGTAATAGAGGGTGTGTAATAGAGGGTGTGTAATAGAGGGTGTGTAATAGAGGGTGTGTAATAGAGGGTGTGTAATAGAGGGTGTGTAACAGAGGGTGTGTAATAGAGGGTGTGTAATAGAGGGTGTGTAATAGAGGGTGTGTAATAGAGGGTGTGTAATAGAGGGTGTGTAATAGAGGGTGTGTAATAGAGGGTGTGTAATAGAGGGTGTGTAATAGAGGGTGTAATAGTAATAGAGGGGTGTATAATAGAGGGTGTATAATAGAGGGTGTATAATAGAGGGTGTATAATAGAGGGTGTATAATAGAGGGTGTATAGAGGGTGTAGAGGGTGTATAATAGAGGGTGTATAATAGAGGGTGTATAATAGAGGGTGTATAATAGAGGGTGTATACTAGAGGGTGTATAATAGAGGGTGTATAAATAGAGGGTGTATAATAGAGGGTGTGTAATAGAGGGTGTGTAATAGAGGGTGTATAATAGAGGGTGTATAATAGAGGGTGTGTAATAGAGGGTGTATAATAGAGGGTGTATAATAGAGGGTGTATAATAGAGGGTGTATAATAGAGGGTGTATAATAGAGGGTGTATACTAGAGGGTGTATAATAGAGGGTGTATAATAGAGGGTGTGTAATAGAGGGTGTGTAATAGAGGGTGTGTAGAGGGTGTGTAATAGAGGGTGTATAATAGAGGGTGTATAATAGAGGGTGTATAATAGAGGGTGTATAATAGAGGGTGTATAATAGAGGGTGTGTATACTAGAGGGTGTATAATAGAGGGTGTATAATAGAGGGTGTATAATAGAGGGTGTATAATAGAGGGTGTATAATAGAGGGTGTATAATAGAGGGTGTATAATAGAGGGTGTATAATAGAGGGTGTATAATAGAGGGTGTATACTAGAGGGTGTATAATAGAGGGTGTATAATAGAGGGTGTATAATAGAGGGTGTGTAATAGAGGGTGTGTAATAGAGGGTGTGTAATAGATAGAGGGTGTATAATAGAGGGTGTATAATAGAGGGTGTATAATAGAGGGTGTGTAATAGAGGGTGTGTAATAGAGGGTGTATAATAGAGGGTGTGTAATAGAGGGTGTGTAATAGAGGGTGTAATAGAGGGTGTATAATAGAGGGTGTATAATAGAGGGTGTGTAATAGAGGGTGTAGTAGAGGGTGTAGGGTGTATAATAGAGGGTGTATAATAGAGGGTGTATAATAGAGGGTGTATAATAGAGGGTGTATAATAGAGGGTGTATACTAGAGGGTGTATACTAGAGGGTGTATAATAGAGGGTGTATAATAGAGGGTGTATAATAGAGGGTGTATAATAGAGGGTGTATACTAGAGGGTGTATAATAGAGGGTGTATAATAGAGGGTAGAGGGTGTATAATAGAGGGTGTATAATAGAGGGTGTATACTAGAGGGTGTATAATAGAGGGTGTATAATAGAGGGTGTATAATAGAGGGTGTGTAATAGAGGGTGTGTAATAGAGGGTGTGTAATAGAGGGTGTATAATAGAGGGTGTATAATAGAGGGTGTATAATAGAGGGTGTATACTAGAGGGTGTATACTAGAGGGTGTATACTAGAGGGTGTATAATAGAGGGTGTATAATAGAGGGGGTGTATAATAGAGGGTGTATACTAGAGGGTGTATACTAGAGGGTGTATAATAGAGGGTGTATAATAGAGGGTGTGTAATAGAGGGTGTGTAATAGAGGGTGTGTAATAGAGGGTGTGTAATAGAGGGTGTATAATAGAGGGTGTATAATAGAGGGTGTATAATAGAGGGTGTATAATAGAGGGTGTATACTAGAGGGTGTATACTAGAGGGTGTATACTAGAGGGTGTATAATAGAGGGTGTATAATAGAGGGTGTATAATAGAGGGTGTATAATAGAGGGTGTATACTAGAGGGTGTATACTAGAGGGTGTATACTAGAGGGTGTATAATAGAGGGTGTATAATAGAGGGTGTGTAATAGAGGGTGTGTAATAGAGGGTGTATAATAGAGGGTGTATAATAGAGGGTGTATAATAGAGGGTGTGTAATAGAGGGTGTGTAATAGAGGGTGTGTAATAGAGGGTGTATAATAGAGGGTAATAGAGGGTGTGTAATAGAGGGTGTGTAATAGAGGGTGTATAATAGAGGGTGTATAATAGAGGGTGTATAATAGAGGGTGTGTAATAGAGGGTGTGTAATAGAGGGTGTATAATAGAGGGTGTATAATAGAGGGTGTGTAATAGAGGGTGTGTAATAGAGGGTGTGTAATAGAGGGTGTATAATAGAGGGTGTGTAATAGAGGGTGTGTAATAAGGGTGTAGTAATAGAGGGTGTATAATAGAGGGTGTATAATAGAGGGTATAATAGAGGGTGTATACTAGAGGGTGTATACTAGAGGGTGTATAATAGAGGGTGTATAATAGAGGGTGTATAATAGAGGGTGTATACTAGAGGGTGTATACTAGAGGGTGTATAATAGAGGGTGTATAATAGAGGGTGTGTAGAGGGTAATAGAGGGTGTGTATAAGAGGGTGTGTAATAGAGGGTGTGTAAATAGAGGGTGTGTAATAGAGGGTGTATAATAGAGGGTGTATAATAGAGGGTGTATAATAGAGGGTGTGTAATAGAGGGTGTGTAATAGAGGGTGTGTAATAGAGGGTGTATAATAGAGGGTGTATAATAGAGGGTGTTTAATAGAGGGTGTTTAATAGAGGGTGTGTAATAGAGGGTGTGTAATAGAGGGTGTATAATAGAGGGTGTGTAATAGAGGGTGTGTAATAGAGGGTGTATAATAGAGGGTGTATAATAGAGGGGTGTAATAGAGGGTGTGTAATAGAGGGTGTGTAATAGAGGGTGTGTAATAGAGGGTGTGTAATAGAGGGTGTGTAATAGAGGGTGTGTAATAGAGGGTGTATAATAGAGGGTGTATAATAGAGGGTGTATAAGAGGGTGTATAATAGAGGGTGTATAATAGAGGGTGTGTAATAGAGGGTGTGTAATAGAGGGTGTGTAATAGAGGGTGTGTAATAGAGGGTGTATAATAGAGGGTGTATAATAGAGGGTGTGAGGGTGTGTAATAGAGGGTGTGTAATAGAGGGTGTATAATAGAGGGTGTATAATAGAGGGTGTATAATAGAGGGTGTATAATAGAGGGTGTATAATAGAGGGTGTATACTAGAGGGTGTATAATAGAGGGTGTATACTAGAGGGTGTATAATAGAGGGTGTATAATAGAGGGTGTATAATAGAGGGTGTATACTAGAGGGTGTATACTAGAGGGTGTATAATAGAGGGTGTATAATAGAGGGTGTATAATAGAGGGTGTATAATAGAGGGTGTATAATAGAGGGTGTATAATAGAGGGTGTATAAGGGTAGAGGGGGTGTAATAGAGGGTGTGTAATAGAGGGTGTGTATAATAGAGGGTGTATAATAGAGGGTGTATAATAGAGGGTGTATAATAGAGGGTGTATAATAGAGGGTGTATAATAGAGGGTGTATAATAGAGGGTGTATAATAGAGGGTGTATAATAGAGGGGTGTATAATAGAGGGTGTATAATAGAGGGTGAGGGTGTATATAGAGGGTGTATATAATAGAGGGTGTGTAATAGAGGGTGTGTAATAGAGGGTGTGTAATAGAGGGTGTGTAATAGAGGGTGTATAATAGAGGGTGTATAATAGAGGGTGTATAATAGAGGGTGTATAATAGAGGAGGTGTATACTAGAGGGTGTATACTAGAGGGTGTATACTAGAGGGTGTATAATAGAGGGTGTATAATAGAGGGTGTATAATAGAGGGTGTATACTATAGAGGGTGTATACTAGAGGGTGTATACTAGAGGGTGTATAATAGAGGGTGTGTAATAGAGGGTAATAGAGGGTGTGTAATAGAGGGTGTGTGTAAATAGAGGGTGTATAATAGAGGGTGTATAATAGAGGGTGTATAATAGAGGGTGTATAATAGAGGGTGTGTAATAGAGGGTGTATAATAGAGGGTGTATAATAGAGGGTGTGTAATAGAGAGGGTGTGTAATAGAGGGTGTGTAATAGAGGGTGTATAATAGAGGGTGTATAATAGAGGGTGTGTAATAGAGGGTGTGTAATAGAGGGTAATAGAGGGTGTATAATAGAGGGTGTAATAGAGGGTGTATAATAGAGGGTGTATAATAGAGGGTGTATACTAGAGGGTGTATACTAGAGGGTGTATAATAGAGGGTGTATAATAGAGGGTGTATACTAGAGGGTGTATACTAGAGGGTGTATACTAGAGGGTGTATAATAGAGGGTGTATAATAGAGGGTGTATAATAGAGGGTGTGTAATAGAGGGTGTGTAATAGAGGGTGTGTAATAGAGGGTGTGTAATAGAGGGTGTATAATAGAGGGTGTAATAGAGGGTGTAGAGGGTGTGTAATAGAGGTGTGTGTGTAATAGAGGGTGTGTATAATAGAGGGTGTATAATAGAGGGTGTATAATAGAGGGTGTATAATAGAGGGTGTGTAATAGAGGGTGTGTAATAGAGGGTGTGTAATAGAGGGTGTGTAATAGAGGGTGTGTAATAGAGGGTGTGTAATAGAGGGTGTGTAATAGAGGGTGTAATAGAGGGTGTGTAATAGAGGGTGTGTAATAGAGGGTGTGTAGAGGGTGTGTAATAGGGGTGTAAATAGAGGGTGTGTAATAGAGGGTGTGTAATAGAGGGTGTATAATAGAGGGTGTATAATAGAGGGTGTATAATAGAGGGTGTATAATAGAGGGTGTATAATAGAGGGTGTATAATAGAGGGTGTATACTAGAGGGTGTATACTAGAGGGTGTATAATAGAGGGTGTATAATAGAGGGTGTATAATAGAGGGTGTATATAATAGAGGGTGTATAATAGAGGGTGTATAATAGAGGGTGTATAATAGAGGGTGTGTAATAAGGGTAGAGGGTGTATAATAGAGGGTGTGTAATAGAGGGTGTGTAATAGAGGGTGTATAATAGAGGGTGTATAATAGAGGGTGTATAATAGAGGGTGTATAATAGAGGGTGTATAATAGAGGGTGTATAATAGAGGGTGTAATAATAGAGGGTGTATAATAGAGGGTGTATAATAGAGGGTGTAGAGAGGGTGTATAATAGAGGGTGTGTAATAGAGGGTGTGTAATAGAGGGTGTGTATATAATAGAGGGTGTATAATAGAGGGTGTATAATAGAGGGTGTATAATAGAGGGTGTATAGAGGGTGTGTAGAGGGTGTATAATAGAGGGTGTATAATAGAGGGTGTGTAATAGAGGGTGTATACTAGAGGGTGTATAATAGAGGGTGTATAATAGAGGGTGTATAATAGAGGGTGTATAATAGAGGGTGTGTAATAGAGGGTGTGTAATAGAGGGTGTGTAATAGAGGGTGTGTAATAGAGGGTGTATAGTAATAGAGGGTGTAGAGGGTGTGTAATAGAGGGTGTATAATAGAGGGTGTGTAATAGAGGGTGTGTAATAGAGGGTGTATAATAGAGGGTGTGTAATAGAGGGTGTATAGAGGGTATAGAGGGTGTATAATAGAGGGTGTGTAATAGAGGGTGTATAATAGAGGGTGTGTAATAGAGGGTGTATAATAGGGGTGTGTAATAGAGGGTGTGTAATAGAGGGTGTGTAATAGAGGGTGTGTAATGTGTAATAGAGGGTGTGTAATAGAGGGTGTAGAGGGTGTATAATAGAGGGTGTATAATAGAGGGTGTATAATAGAGGGTGTGTAATAGAGGGTGTGTAATAGAGGGTGTGTAATAGAGGGTGTAAATAGAGGGTGTATAATAGAGGGTGTAGAGGGTGTATAATAGAGGGTGTATAATAGAGGGTGTATAATAGAGGGTGTATAATAGAGGGTGTATAATAGAGGGTGTATACTAGAGGGTGTATACTAGAGGGTGTATACTAGAGGGTGTATAATAGAGGGTGTATAATAGAGGGTGTGTAATAGAGGGTGTATAATAGAGGGTGTATAATAGAGGGTGTATAATAGAGGGTGTGTAATAGAGGGTGTGTAATAGAGGGTGTGTAATAGAGGGTGTGTAATAGAGGGTGTGTATAGGGTGTATAATAGAGGGTGTAATAGAGGGTGTATAATAGAGGGTGTATAATAGAGGGTGTATAATAGAGGGTGTATAATAGAGGGTGTATAATAGAGGGTGTGTAATAGAGGGTGTATAATAGAGGGTGTATAATAGAGGGTGTATATAGAGGGTGTATAATAGAGGGTGTGAATAGAGGGTGTGTAATAGAGGGTGTGTAATAGAGGGTGTGTAATAGAGGGTGTGTAATAGAGGGTGTATAATAGAGGGTGTATAATAGAGGGTGTATAATAGAGGGTGTATAATAGAGGGTGTATAATAGAGGGTGTATAATAGAGGGTGAGGGTGTATACTAGAGGGTGTATAATAGAGGGTGTGAGGGTGTATAATAGAGGGTGTGTAATAGAGGGTGTTTATTAGAGGGTGTGTAATAGAGGGTGTGTAATAGAGGGTGTATAATAGAGGGTGTATAATAGAGGGTGTATAATAGAGGGTGTAATAGGGGTGTGTAATAGAGGGTGTGTAATAGAGGGTGTGTAATAGAGGGTGTAGAGAGGGTGTATAATAGAGGGTGTATAATAGAGGGTGTGTAATAGAGGGTGTGTAATAGAGGGTGTGTAATAGAGGGTGTGTAATAGAGGGTGTGGTGTGTAATAGAGGGTGTATAATAGAGGGTGTGTAATAGAGGGTGTGTAATAGAGGGTGTGTAATAGAGGGTGTGTAATAGAGGGTGTGTAATAGAGGGTGTGTAATAGAGGGTGTGTAATAGAGGGTGTAATAGAGGGTGTGTAGAGGGTGTGTAATAGAGGGTGTGTAGAGGGTGTGTAATAGAGGGTGTGTAATAGAGGGTGTATAATAGAGGGTGTATAATAGAGGGTGTATAATAGAGGGTGTATAATAGAGGGTGTATACTAGAGGGTGTATAATAGAGGGTGTATAATAGAGGGTGTATAATAGAGGGTGTATATAATAGAGGGTGTATACTAGAGGGTGTATACTAGAGGGTGTATACTAGAGGGTGTATAATAGAGGGTGTGTAATAGAGGGTGTGTAATAGAGGGTGTGTAATAGAGGGTGTAATAGAGGGTAGAGGGTGTGTAAATAGAGGGTGTATAATAGAGGGTGTATAATAGAGGGTGTATAATAGAGGGTGTATAATAGAGGGTGTATACTAGAGGGTGTATACTAGAGGGTGTATACTAGAGGGTGTATAATAGAGGGTGTATAATAGAGGGTGTATACTAGAGGGTGTATACTAGAGGGTGTATACTAGAGGGTGTATAATAGAGGGTGTATAATAGAGGGTGTATAATAGAGGGTGTATAATAGAGGGTGTGTAATAGAGGGTGTGTAATAGAGGGTGTGTAATAGAGGGTGTATAATAGAGGGTGTATAATAGAGGGTGTATAATAGAGGGTGTGTAATAGAGGGTGTGTAATAGAGGGTGTATAATAGAGGGTGTATAATAGAGGGTGTGTAATAGAGGGTGTGTAATAGAGGGTGTATAATAGATGGTGTATAATAGAGGGTGTGTAATAGAGGGTGTGTAGTAAAGGGTGTATAATAGAGGGTGTATAATAGAGGGTGTGTAATAGAGGGTGCATAATAGAGGGTGTATATGTGTTTGTTTGCTCTCCAACCTCCGTCTAAAAACTCACTTTGTACGATTTCTGTGATGTTTCCCTTTTTAGCTGCTACCAATGGTTTGGAAATATCTGAAAATGAATGATATACTTGGTGTTACTTTCGGTCCTTCTCATACCCAGACCCCTCTCATCATTGGGAAAGATCGATTTTACAGGCAACTCCATTCGGGCTTCTGTGGCCGAGAGGAGATTGGGAGATAATTAGAGACGAAGGGGGGATGGGAAGAGGCATTTCCCCCCGGCTCTCTCGTTATCTGTTCCAGATCTTCATCTTCCCTTCCGTTACCACAGGAAACCCATTTACTAGAGTCTAGTCTATCTACTGACCCCGGAGTCTCGTAATGAAATATTTGTGCCCGACAAATGAAACATTTCGAGGCCACGAGAATCAGTATTTACATATCTATTGGGTGTGGAGTATTTAACCAATTAATCTTGGTTTTGAACCGGCCTGTGGCAAATACATTGGAAGACTGGGTACGAGTGTTATAACCATTGAGATGTTGACAATAGTATCTCCAATTTAAAAACTGTATCTATAGCCTATCCAATGTGCTGGAGAAAGAATGTTGAATCAATTCAGGTGATATTTCCACTAGTCTTTCATCGAGAGCAAACACCTCCAAAAACTTGTAACTAATTCAGCCAATCAAAACACTAGAACACAGTCTTCCAACATTTGCAACAGACCGGATATGACGTGTGTTCCTTACCAACACACTTCCTGTCGAAGGTCAAACCACATCCATACTGCTGGTAGGTGGCTTTGCTACACTTGGGACTACAAGCTACAGGAACAACGCGTTAGAATAGAAAGGTGAACTAGTAATGAAACTACAGTCGAACCTCCCTTTGCGACCACATCTCGTAAGCGCGACGAAGCGCGACGAAGCGCGACCAGTTTTCAAAAATACCAAAAGCTTCCAAGTCAAATCACTATAGTTTAGTTTAGTTTACGACTTTATTTAAGGAGAGTAACACTTGACAGTGATGCATAGTAACGATATAGTAACTGATAAACTTGTAGCCCCCTCATAAGCGACCACCTCGTAAGCGACCGCGGACACTTTTAGAGCTGAAAGTTTGAAATGTTCTTTTTTGTAACCTATAAGCGACCACGTATCTGGCTATGCTAATGAAGCAAAATTTAGACCCCCTATGGTCTGACCTCCAGTAAGCGTAAGCGACCACAAGGCTTGACATTTTGGGTGGTCGCTTATGGGTGGTTCGACTGTAATTGACTAAATGTTGATCAAAGAAAAACTTCATATTCCTAGAACTACAGGATAGCACAGCTCCAAACTACAATTGATTGTATATTAGACAACTAGATGTACCACAGGCAGCCCAACCATTGCTTCTGAGGCTACTAAATACTAAATAAAAAGATATTGGCGTCTTTTCTTATTGGTTTCCTGTGAAATAAGCACTCTATGTGGGCGCGTCTTGCGGGACGCACACAGGGAGCCCAACCTTATACGTTATTCAACACGGAACCTAACATAATACGTATTAATATTGCGCGCGCTCTACCACAGGAAACCCATCAAAATGACGCCAATATCTTTTTATTTAGTATTTAGTAGCCTGAGAAGCAATGGTTGGGCTGCCTGTGGATGTACCTGTACATACGCGATCCCTTGTTCTTTTACATTGCGTTGATTCGTAAAAGTCCTTGTCACACGGTACACTAGTCGGAGTACAAGCTATAACCAAAAGAACGATCATTATATATAGACCTTTTCAGCTCGGGCGTGCTTCCATTTTAAGCCTCTTAGGAATTAGACCGCTGTCCCCGGTTTGAGTGACATCCTTATAATATAGCTTCTCAAACGCAATTCATAAGATTCTCCCAACAACTTTTACAACTATTTGATGAACTAAATTTGATTCTTATATATCGTTAATCACACCATCACCCCACATTCTATCTGGGCAAATACAACAATAAGAACCTTGTGTGTTGCGACACGTGGTCTTATCATAGCAGATATTATGACCAGTTACACCTACCCTTGCAATCCACACCATCACCCCACATTCTATCTGGGCAAATACATCGATAAGAACCTTGTGTGTTGCGACACGTGGTCTTATCATAGCAGATATTATGACCAGTTACACCTACCCTTGCAATCCACACCATCACCCCACAGATTCTATCTGGGCAAGTACATCGATAGAGAACCTTGTGTGTTTGCGACACGTGGTCTTATCATAGCAGATATTATGACCAGTTACACCTACCCTTGCAATCCACACCATCACCCCACATTCTATCTGGGCAAGTACATCGATAAGAACCTTGTGTGTTGCGACACGTGGTCTTATCATAGCAGATATTATGACCAGTTACACACTCGTCGATATCTACAGACAGATACACGAACAGATAGTCAACACCAATGACACAATAGAGGGTTTGGTCGGTTGTTTTGGTTAATTGGCTGTTTGGTTGGTATGGTTGGTTTTTAGGTTTGGTTGTTGGTGGTTGGTTGGTTGATTTGTAGGTTGGTTGGTTGGTTTGGTTGGTTTGTAGTTGGTGGCTAGTTGGTGGTTGGTTGGTTGGTTGGTTGGTTTGGGTTGGTTGGTGGGAGGGTGGAAGGTTGGTTGGTTGATTGGTTTGTTGTTTTGGTTGTTAATTGGCTGTTTGTTGGTGGTTGTAGGCTTGTTGGTTGGTTGATTTGTTTGTTGGTTGGTTGGTTGGTTGGTTTGTAGGTTGGTTGGTTGGTTGGTTTGTAGGTTGGTTGGTTGGTTGGTTGGTTGTAGTTGGTTGGTTGGTTGGTTGGTTGGTTGGTTGGTTGGTTGGTTGGTTGGTTGGTTGGTGGTGGTTGGTTGGTTTGGTTGGTTGGATTTGGTTGGTTGGTTGGTTGGTTGGTTGGTTGGTTGGTTGGTTGGTTGGTTGGTTGGTTGGTTGGTTGGCTGGTTGGTTGTTGGTTGGTTTGTAGGTTTGTTGGTTGGTTGATTTGTAGGTTGGTTGGTTTGTTGGTTGGTTTGTAGGTTTGTTGGTTGGTTGGTTTGTAGGTTTGGTTGGTTGGTTTGTAGGTTGGTTGGTTGGTAGGTTGGTAGGTTTGTAGGTTGGTTGGTTTGAAGGTTGGATGGTTTGTAGGTTTTGTGGTTGGTTGGTTGGGTTGGTTGGTTTGTAGGTTGGTTTGTAGGTTTGTAGGTTGGTTGGTAGGTACGTTATTCATTTTCACCTTTGCATTGGTTATCCATCATCTTATATCCTCTGTAGCAGATGCAATTCTTTGTATTCGCGTCACAGCTATACTTACACCGCAATGAACAAGACTCTAAACTTGGGACGACAGTGAAAGCCTGGGTCACAGCTAGAAAATAATTATTCAAATACATATTTAGCCAGCAGACATAGGGGGTATAGGGGGTACGGGATATAGGCTACATATGGGACATAGGGGATATAGGCTTCATAGGGGACTTAGGCAACATATGGGACATATGGGAAATAGTAATGCCCAGCATGCTTTGCGCGCATTCTCATAATTTCGTATCATACGAAATAGATAGTTTTCTTGTTTTGGGTAGAACATACAATCCTTATTTCAATCGGAAGGAGTGATTTTGTTTTCTCTTGGTTTAGTTTCTATAGTTTTTGTTGAATCGCGACTCCAGTTCGTGCCAACCTCGTCCCCAGGGCCCTCTCATCTCGCTATGATAAAATGGTGGACTTTTATCGAGCGTCCGCCATTTTGAAAATAGCGAGATGAGAAGGCCTGGGAAGGACTTGACAACCAGCCGGATTCTTCTTACCAAACTGCTGAAACACCTTCACATTTCCTTTCCAGTCACGTGACATAATCAACCTCCCATGATGCTCTTTGCTAAAGAAAATCTTCGAGCCCGTTTTGACCAGTTTGGAGGGAGTATAAATCACAATACGAGCCTGCGGTACCGTGCTGGTTATTGCCATGACAACAGTAAAGAGTGACATCATAAGAATTGCCGTAGCTGCCTTGTGTTTGCCTGCTGGAGCGATGCGGTGGTTGGTAGCCTGATGAGTAATGATAACAATCACTGATTGGCATCATAATAACTCTGTCTGTGGCAAATGTTGGAAGAGTACTGGGTTCGAGCAGGAGCCCATAAGTAGGAGCCTCCATCTACCATACTGGGTTTGTGAGACGACCTGTGACCGGATCAGGCTATTTTTAGAACACCTTTTCCCGCGAAATAATCATCAACCAATAGCAATCCCCCATGGGAATTAAACAGAGCCAATCAGCATCAACGAGATAGATGATTTGTGTTTATTTGTGATATATGAACAAAATAGCGGGCGAAGAAATTGGCGAAATTGAAGACACTGAAAGTGAAGAGAGCGAAAATGATAGTGATAGTTACAGTGACTCTTTTGCAGAGTTTAGTACTTCATCGGAAAGTGACCAAAAGGCTTCAAGTTTGTGTTCTGTTTCTCAAGGAACTAATAAAACATCAAATAGTAAACCTACCAAGCCAAAAGCTAGAAACTCCGTAACAAAGCCGAAATCCCTGGTGTTAAAATTTCGCTGGAAAACTGGTGTTCTAAAAATAGCCTGATCCGGTCACAGGTCGATCGTCTCACGAATACATCTCCGGATGGAGGCTCCTACTTATGGGCTTCTGGTTCGAGTGTTTTGATTGGCTGAATTTGTTACAAGTTTTTCGAAATGTTTGCCCTCGATGAAAGACTAGTGGAAATATCACTTGCATGGATTCAACGTTTATTCTCCAGCACACAGGGCCGTACATAACCCAAAATTCCGGGGGGGGGGGGGGGGGGGGGGGGCAGGACGTGAGCTGTGAGTGTTTTTTTTGACACGTGCACTTCGAGTTAAACTAAGACTCGTTTTGATATCATTTTACCTGGTCTTTAATTGTCGATTCAGCTTCGTTTGTTTCAGTGTCTTGCATTTCGAAAGTCTTTGCTCTGTCTGTGGATCGAACAAAAACCGTAACTAGAATCGTTTTGGTATCTATCAGTGCCGTGCGGTGACCGTGCCGTGTCCAAGTATTCTGATTGGTTGAGCAATGATTTTGCGTGCTGTGATTGGTTGAATAGATGTCTTCGATTCCGTGCCGTAGGTTTCCAACTCATACGAAAACGTCTCTATTCAACACGGAAGCAAATTGATCGGATCCCGACCAATCAAAACACAGATTAATATTGCTTGTAGTACTCGACCTAAAGTGGTACATTACCTGTCACCTTGACGTCACCCTGTCGAACGCTGTTTTTTTCTCGCTCCTTCTGATCTTTATAGTCTTTATATTTAGTTAACGAGGCAGAGCGACGTCTTTTTGACATGAAATTTTGAAGTTTTTCTTAAAGAAACAAAATATAAATCAGATTTAATCATCAGCTTCGATGATGAATTATTGTTTCCCATGATCAACCAGTATGTAGAATAGAACTTTGACACTTTTAAATTAAAAGGCACCGTTAAGGTAATTCCTTAGTTCTGCACTGCGCAATTCTACTGTGCATACTATGGCGTGACGTATTGCGTGACCTATATTACGTGACATGAAATAGTAGCCCTCGATCGAGGTATTTCTGGTTTGCAAGCAATCCCCGCAGGTTTGTAGAGGATGCAGTGGCCATATTGGTGGCATGTTGGAGGTACAAACAAGAGAAGCTAATGAGGAATGCTTTGTTATCGGGATCCAACATGGCCGCCATGACGTCACGTGAAACCTTTTGTACCCAGACTCGTTCCCAGTCCTTACTTAGTTACTGCGCGCAATGCAGTTTGAAAAATGTGTCTCCGCCCGCGAACGAGTCTGTTCATTCGCCTGAAGCTCCACACGCACGGTCTCCAACGGAAGCGACAGTCTGATAAGTACCACTAATTATAACGTATTCATTCACCTCGGACATTTTTGCCTTTCTCTAGTTTCTTCATCTCTATTTCTTCTTCTTCTGTCGATTTTTTCTCGTTACGTCGTTTTATGCAAACACAAATGACTATGATGGCGAGAACAAGTAGTACAAAGCCACCTCCTGCAAGACCTCCAATCAACGGCCAGTTGAGTTCTTCAGCTTTCAACCACTAAGGGAAAAGAATAGAGTTGTATTCAAACCACATATACAGGGTAGTAGTATGGGTACTATAGTGGTAAAGGTACTATAATGCACAAGGATTGTTTATCTCGTACCACTTGTAGATCGACTAAGCTGTTGTTGCCAAGCATGTTGTAGTGCACTTGGAATCTCTTCCTGTCCTCGTTCTTTCCAGATATAAACACTTCTATCGTCACATTCTCGCTTTCTCGAAACTCAACGTTTCCCTGAGAATAAAATAATTGACCTTTTCAACTTGGGCGTGATGCCGGTTTTCCCATTTCATTCCCCTTCCCACGCGGCCTGCTGTCTGGCCATATGCACCTTTTCGTAGTTTCCCAGAATGCTTCAGGATTCTGCGCGCGCAAGCGAGGTCAGACCTCGCTGCAAAATTCAAATGTAAATGATAACTGAACTGAGTCGAAAATAATCAGTTTGGTTCGGAAATCGGCACTACTGCTGGGAGCCAATCAGATTGCAGGAACACCAGTGATTTAAAAATGGATATAATAAATATGTAAAGCGCTTTGAGATAATGTGAAAACTACTACATTACACCCTGTGGGCTAGCTCCGCCCGAAAGGGGTACCTTTTTCAGGCTGGAGGTATAGAAAAGGGTAGGTCATTTAGGTACTGAAAAGGGGCGTTCAAAATATCTCGACTGAGACGCACCTAAAGGTATCAGGGTACCCTAACCGACCCTAACCGACCGGTATGCATTCAAGTCGCCTTAACACAGAATCCGTCCATTTAAACCCCAATAAAGTATACATTTTCTGAAAGCTAAATAAATGGAGATTCCAACTAATGGTCTATTAACAAAAAAGAAACAAGCGTTTTAGAAATAAGTCGAGTTTAATGAATTTTCATGTAGCATTATACAGTGAGTTCCTTGGCAGTCGTATTTTATCGGAAATTCAAGATAATTATCTTTATGCACTCAAGAGATATCAATTATCAAAAGGGTGTCTCCGATTTTCGATAAGTTGCCCCATTGCTTTTTTATTTGCCACTAAACTTTCGGTACGCTAAATAAACATTGTTTTTTACTAATCAGTTAATAACTCAACAAAAAAATAAAATATCAAAAATCGGAGACACCTTTTGAAGATCAATTATCAGACATGGGCTTTGTGAAGTTTCAAATAAATCCGATAAAATCCCTTTGGCAAGAAACTCAAAATGTGAGCCTATTTGTTGGCATTTCGTCTTTTGAGAAAAAGCCGAAAGAAGGTCAATGTGCGTCTGTTTACATAAGTAGATTAGACCATACCATGACAATGGAATCTAATTACTCACTGACAGATTGTGACTAGATAGTGACCAGAGTTTCAGTTGCAATCACACAACGTGCAGTACTTCTTGCCTACTCATTTCGTGCTTGCTGGAAATTACATACATTGTTAGTACACATTGGTACGGTATTCAAACATACGTAATTTCATGTAAACAAGACGCTCAATGAGCGTACACTCGGGCTTATGAAAAGGACAATGTCAGTTGCGTGAGGAGAGACCTGACAATGACTGACAGTTGCGTGACGAGGGAGACTATATGTCTGCCAGATGAAGGGCTATACGATCTCGATTTACGAACTATTGACCTTGCTTTCCTTAAATGCTTTGATGTAGTTTTGAAGTACGATTTTTACGATTCCTTTTCCTTCTGAATTTTTCAAACGTGGAATAAAATAAACATCCATCATGAGTTACTGAAAATAACTCGACTGGCTCGACTGTTTGCATGACTTCTGTACATATAGCTTTCTGTCAATAGATGGAGTTATACATGACCGGCGTTGGTCGTGAGTTTAATTATAATGAAACCACGGCGTGACGGCAGTCATGCAGCAAGCACTGATCCCAAATTTCGTACATTGATCTTGCTCATGTTAAAACAATGATTGCATGATCGTGTTTAAAAGGAAGTGATCGATGGCTCGACTTCGCCATACAACATAGGCTCATCGTAAAGTCCATTCAGAACTAGGAATTTCATTCGAAGTTATGCCCAAATTTCGTACATTGACCTTGCTTAGTCCGTGGCGTTGATGACGGCCTATTTGCTTTGATGAAGTTTTGAAGTACGATTTTTACGATTCCTTTTCCTTCCGAATGTTTCAAACATGGAATAAAACAAGACGCTCAATGAGCGTACACTCGGGCTTATGAAAAGGACAATGTCAGTTGCGTGAGGAGAGACCTGACAATGACTGACAGTTGCGTGACGAAGGAGACTTTATGTCTGATGAAGGGCTATGTACGATCTCGATTTACCAACCGCATTGACCTTGCTCGCCTTCAATGCTTTGATGTAGTTTTGAAGTACGATTTTTACGATTCCTTTTCCTTCTGAATTTTTCAAACGTGGAATAAAATAAACATCCATCATGAGTTACTGAAAATAACTCGACTGGCTCGACTGTTTGCATGACTTCTGTACATATAGCTTTCTGTCAATCGGATGGAGTTATACATGACCGTTATACATCGTTGGTCGTGAGTTTAATTATAAACCTCGACTGTTTGCATGAGTTCTGTACATATAGCTTTCTGTCAATAGATGTAGTTATACATCGTTGGTCGTGAGTTTAATTATAAATACTCAAGGACATAATATATAACTGTACACGTACGTACTATTACAATTTTAATAGCAACACACATGGACTTGGCTGAAGTTGTCTGCCAATTCACTGCCAATTCGTGATCTGCCAATTGGGCCGACTGAAATTGTATGCCAATTCAAAATAAACGTTTTGAATTACATACTGACTGACTCCAGAAATAATTATTTAGATGTATATAATGATTGTCTGTTTCAGCCGGCCGTTTTGCGAACATTTTGTACATTTTGTTATGTTAAAAAGACCTTCAATACGACGAATATTTCTCTTTTACTGAAGCGAATAGCTCGTCACGTGATTTTTCAATATTCCCAAAACTTGGTACCATCTTAAAGTTAACCATCCCCTCGGGTCATCTCAACGACAAATACATTCATCTCAACGGGTTTTCAACGTGCAAAAGAGTAAGAAACTACATGAACGAGCGAACTTCCGGTTGCGAATAACTCGTCACGTGATTTTTCAATTCTCCCAAACTTGGTACCATCTTAAAGCTAACCATCCCCTCGGGTCATCTCAACGACAAATACATTCATCTCAACGGGTTTTCAACGTGCAAAAGAGTAAGAAACTACATGAACGAGCGAACTTCCGGTTGCGAATAACTCGTCACGTGATTTTTCAATTCTCCCAAACTTGGTACCATCTTAAAGCTAACCATCCCCTCGGGTCATCTCAACGACAAATACATTCATCTCAACGGGTTTTCAACGTGCAAAAGAGTAAGAAACTACATGAACGAGCGAACTTCCGGTTGCGAATAACTCGTCACGTGATTTTTCAATTCTCCCAAACTTGGTACCATCTTAAAGCTACCCATCCCCTCGGGTCATCTCAACGACAAATACATTCATCTCAACGGGTTTTCAACGTGCAAAAGAGTAAGAAACTACATGAACGAGCGAACTTCCGGTTGCGAATAACTCGTCACGTGATTTTTTTCAATTCTCCCAAACTTGGTACCATCTTAAAGCTAACCATCCCCTCGGGTCATCTCAACGACAAATACATTCATCTCAACGGGTTTTCAACGTGCAAAAGAGTAAGAAACTACATGAACGAGCGAACTTCCGGTTGCGAATAACTCGTCATGATTTTTCAATTCTCCCAAACTTGGTACCATCTTAAAGCTACCCATCCCCTCGGGTCATCTCAAAACGACAAATACATTCATCTCAACGGGTTTTCAACGTGCAAAAGAGTAAGAAACTACATGAACGAGCGAACTTCCGGTTGCGAATAACTCGTCACGTGATTTTTCAATTCTCCCGAACTTGGTACCATCTTAAAGCTAACCATCCCCTCGGGTCATCTCAACGACAAATACATTCATCTCACCACAGCTCAACATAAACATGGAGATAACAGAGAAGCAACGAGGCGAACTAGAGCGTTTGGTAGACGAGTACGCAGTCCTCTCCAGCGAACGTCCAGGAACGACTGATGTCGCGCAACATGTTATTGACACTAGAAATGCAGCCCCCAGAATATATATCCTTAGCACGACGACATGTAATCAAAAAAATATCGAGGATTACGTAAAGATAAACTTTCCTAAGGGAGGGATGTGACCAAGTCCCTCTAGACTGTTCTGTGTATTAGCTGTCAACACTATGACTTTCCCTGGTAATAGATTACGTAAGATAGATGTTTGAATATGTAGAAGATAACATACATAGAGTATTTTGGCATTACTCGCAATTTCCACAATTTTGTAATGAAGCGTGAGGCGATCACTAAAGATGAAGCCACATCAAGAGTCTTTAAAAAACGCAGGATCGAAGAAAAAGAGCCAGAACCCAGAAAACGAAGAAAACAAATTCATCCCAGAAAAAATTTAAAACCATGATTCCTTTCTTAGATAGGAAGCCAGGGTGGATCATCATTGAAGATTTAGAGAAGTTCAAAGGGAAATAAGACATGTAATAAACAGGAATTGTAAAAATGTACAACGAAAATTGTTAGGCGTGTATCATATTAAACCAGACGATATGATATCCACTGAATACGTAAATAAACCTCTGATATAAAAAATCCACAAACCTCTGGTTTACACTATTCAAACGAAAATAATTCGCAACCGGAAGTACAGTTATATTCACTCGTTCGTATAGTTTCTTACTCTTTTCCACGTTGAAAAACCCGTTGAGATGAATGTATTTGTTGTTGAAATGACCCGAGGGGATGGTTAGCTTTAAGATGGTACCAAGTTTGGGAGAATTGAAAAATCACGTGACGAGTTATTCCCAACCGGAAGTACAGTTATATTCGCTCGTCCGTATAGTTTCTTACTCTTTTCCACATTGAAAACCCGTTGAGATGAATGTATTTGTCGTTGAGATGACCCGAGGGGATGGTTATCTTTAAGATGGTACCAAGTTTGGGAGAATTGAAAAATCACGTGACGAGTTATTCGCAACCGAAAGTACAGTTATATTCACTCGTTCGTATAGTTTTCTTACTCTTTTCCACATTGAAAACCCGTTGAGAGATGAATGTATTTGTCGTTGAGATGACCCGAGGGGATGGTTATCTTTAAGATGGTACCAAGTTTGGGAGAATTGAAAAATCACGTGACGAGTTATTCGCAACCGGAAGTACAGTTATATTCCGCGCTCGTCCGTATAGTTTCTTACTCTTTTCCACATTGAAAACCCGTTGAGATGAATGTATTTGTCGTTGAGATGACCCGAGGGGATGGTTATCTTTAAGATGGTACCAAGTTTGGGAGAATTGAAAATTCACGTGACGAGTTATTCGCAACCGAAAGTACAGTTATATTCACTCGTTCGTATAGTTTCTTACTCTTTTCCACATTGAAAACCCGTTGAGATGAATGTATTTGTCGTTGAGATGACCCGAGGGGATGGTTAGCTTTAAGATGGTACCAAGTTTGGGAGAATTGAAAAATCACGTGACGAGTTATTCGCAACCGGAAGTACAGTTATATTCCGCGCTCGTCCGTATAGTTTCTTACTCTTTTCCACATTGAAAACCCGTTGAGATGAATGTATTTGTCGTTGAGATGACCCGAGGGGATGGTTATCTTTAAGATGGTACCAAGTTTGGGAGAATTGAAAATTCACGTGACGAGTTATTCGCAACCGAAAGTACAGTTATATTCACTCGTTCGTATAGTTTCTTACTCTTTTCCACATTGAAAACCCGTTGAGATGAATGTATTTGTCGTTGAGATGACCCGAGGGGATGGTTAGCTTTAAGATGGTACCAAGTTTGGGAGAATTGAAAAATCACGTGACGAGTTATTCGCTTCAGTAAAAGAGAAATATTCGTCGTATTGAAGGTCTTTTTAACATAACAAAATGTTCGTTAAACGGCCGGCTGAACCTTATGTGAACAGACAATCATTATATACGTCTAACTAATTATTTCTGGAGTCATTATGTGATTCAAAACGTTTATTTTGAATTGGCAGACAATTTCAGTCGGCCGAATTGGCAGATCACGAATTGGCAGTGAATTGGCAGACAACTTCAGCCAAGTCACACATGGCATAGCGAGGTCATGATAGTTTTTGAGTTCATTTCATTTGCTTTTCAGTCTCGACTGGCTCGACTGTTTGCATGACTTCTGTACATATAGCTTTCCATAATAGATGTAGTTACATCGCTGGTCGTGAGTTCAATTATAAATACTCATGCAAGGACAGATCAGTCTAGAACTGTACACCGGCGTACTATTACAATTAGCAACAAAAGGCCTACAGTCTGGGGTCCAATGTCGCCTAATAACAAACATGACATAGCGAGGTCATGATAGTTTTTGAGTTCTTTCATTTGCTTTTCAGTTCATTTTTTGATGAGTTCGAGTTCGTGGATGGCGAAGTCGTAGAACAGCTAGCCCTTTCGAAAACGCTCGAGGAAGATTTAGAGTATGCGTATCTGGTATGTAGTAAGCGTATGCGTTTCGATGGCTTGCTTTTCAGTCTCGACTGGCTCGACTGTTTGCATGACTTCTGTACATATAGCTTTCCGTAATAGATGTAGTTACATCGCTGGTCGTGAGTTCACGAGTTCGTGGAAAGGCGTTATAGAACAGCCGATAAAACACGGGCTTTAAACAGGCTCATTTCACAGACAAAAGCATACGGCTATTCGTGTGGGCCCACTCTGAAAGATGTCGTTTCATTAGCTTCATCGTGGAATGATCAACTACAATCCTGAACTTAATAGCTTGAAGATCTATGATGAGAAATCTTGAAACTCGATAGGATCAAATACATCGCATTCTTTCTTCATTCTTCGCATTCCTTCACCATGAAAAAATAAATAAAAAGAAAGTGTATTTTCTAACTCGGGCTTCCTTCGGAAGAGCCCGAGTAATAAACTTCAATCATTATATTTCTCAGAAATGTGTTTCATTTTATTGTTGGATACCTTTTAAACGGGTTTTTGAAACCACGGCGTGACGGCAGTCATGCAGCAAGCACTGATCCCAAATTTCGTAGACTTCGTACATTGATCTTGCTCATGTTAAAACAATGATTGCATGATCGTGTTTAAAAGGAAGTAATCGATGGCTCGACTTCGCCATACAACATAGGCTCATCGTAAAGTCCATTCAGAACTAGGAATTTCATTCAGTCCAAGCTCTCCGTTATTATTTGGCTGTTTTAGTTTTCATTTCGGATTTCATTTGCTGTCGAAATTCGAATATATCCAGGATGCTTCAAGTAATCGCTCGATGGGAACCCGCATATATTTTGGGACAGAGTGTAGCTTGCTTTCTTATCTGCTGAGTAATCTTGGAACTCGATACGATCACATACTTCGCATTTTTTGTACCGATAAGATCACATACTTCACATTTTGTGTCCTACGAAGAAAAATAATGATAGAAGAAAACGCATTTTCTAACTCGGGCTTCCTTCGGAAGGGCCCGAGTAATAATTGTGAAATCTTTGCGGGAAGTCTGTTGCGTGACTAATTACCACACTGTGATGTACATGTAGGTGTGTGAGTGCTCGCTTGTCAACAGCTTTTCACTTCAAATGAAATCCAAAATTCGTTTTTTGATTCTAACTTTCTAGGAAACTAATATTTTTAGATTCTGTTTTTTGGAGATGATAGATAATATTCAATTTTATTTGATTGTCAAAAAATCTCAAAACCGGTGGTTTGAGAGGGTTTTTGGGGTACCCTGATACCTTTAAAAATCGCTTTTTTATTTTTCCTTTGTCATTACAACATGTGAAAGCGGTACCATTTTCTATGGAAGGTATATATGAGCTATGTGAAAGGGGTACCTTTTCTGTCAAAAATGGTATATAAAGGGGTAAGGTTTGGACCTCGGGACGGAACCAGTCCCCGTATCAAACGTTGGACTTAGTATCCGACTTACCTTCAAGTTGTTACGGATGTAAAATATCCTTGGTTCGTCAGGCTGAGATAGTCGTCTTGTATTAACCGGGAAACCTTCATAGCGAATAGTATCGGTGAAGATATCATCTGTCAAGACCACTTCACAAAAGGAAACCACCAACAGCATTAGCATCATCATAGCACCGCTGAAGGCCAACATAGCGTGTTCGTCTATTGATAAGTTATTTCGCTGACCAGTTACGTCAGTTTTGTTCTGCACGTCAGTGAGATCTGATAACAACAAAGAATCTGATAAGCAAGTACTGATGCAGTTACAAAATCAGTTGCCAAACACAGCAATGCCTCTGCAAGGGATAGGTAACAAACGGCTTCATACTAAAACTGATAACTATTCCGGTTCTTTTATAAACAACTAATTTTGTTCTGAGCTAGGGTCTGTGCTGTACAGTTCATGATCAACTACTGCCAAAGTATAATTCCTAGTATGGAGACTATGGAGACTACTAATAAAACGATTTATCCAGCATTAGCAAAGCTTGGATTAAACTTGTTATTGCCATCTTCTATTTTTCTTGTGTGCACAGTTATGGTAATGAAAACGGAACAAAACCGGAATCTGTTACCGAACTCTTTCGCTCTTTTACGAACTTTGTCGGCGCCGAACAGAACTGAGCCGGATTATACAAACGAAGACTCTTCGGGAGCCTAATTATACGGCCGGTAATGAAACGGAACAAAACCGGAATTACCGAACTCACTCGCTCGAGTGAGAACTCACTTTGTCGGCCGTAAAAAAAGACGGATTAAATCTACAAGCGAAGACTCTTCGCAGTTTCTACTATCCCACTGAACCAATCAAAAGTACAACATACTTACCTGTATCAGTAGTGTTAGACTGTGTAGTTGCTCTCGGTATATGAACTGTACTTGACAGGAACCGTTTAATAATGACCGGAAAGTCATGACGTACTGGCAACACATTCTATGTCTTGTGATATCAGCCCTGAAACAAAACAACGACGAATATAGAAAGACATTCTCGTCGGCTATATATAGAATTGTTTTTAAAAATAATTCCTCTTTTGTGTCTCTACAGCGTCCAACCCCCAGTGGTGATGGCCATCCCTTATTGTACGTCGTCGACCTCCCCTTCAGCTTTTTACACGCTAAAGTGCATCCGGGTCATTTCATGATCGACTTCAATATCGTACGGAAATGTTCAAGCGAGCGTAAATTCACACTAAACGTAGATGTTGGTGTATAGTTTTATTACTCAGAATTTTAGTCGTGTATCACTTGTCGTTAGTCTTGCCTGGAAACATTGTACGTGAACGACGTGCAGGACAATATTTATTTTCATTGTCAATGAAAATAATGACGTCATGAACCGTCACATTGAAGCTGATACTCGTACGGAATGCCTATATAAGCACCGCGGGGCCAAAGAGGAAAAATAACATAAAATCAATGATTAATGGCGTCTTATTTGTTGCTATTTATTTATTTCTCTTACGAGTAAATAGGCAGTTCTAGGTCATTACAGTGGCTGTAATTACTGTGTTATACGTAGGACATAGTGGTGGACAATATCTCACTTTATTTTAAGCCCACCAGTGGTCTAAAACAGTATCAGTAATCAGGGAGTACTTGATCCCCTGTTCAGTCAAGTGAAACAACCTAAAGTTCTCTTGTAAAAACGTGAACTTTTGAAACTAAAGCGGCCAAAATAATGTTTCAACTGATGGACAACACGGGCGGACCCAGGAATGTTTGAGAGGGGTAGGGGGGGGGGGGGGGGGGGGGGGTCCAGACGTATACTAAGCAAAACCTGTTGGGCCTTTTCAGTCTTTTCACGACCGACGCGTAACGAGCAGAAGAGCCTGGCAACGAATCAAAAATAAGCAAGTTGGTCTTCCTGTGTACAATCTAAAGGAACCAATCAAAATAGAGTTCTTTAGCACGTGACCAAATGAAATTCTGGCGCGCAAAATCCAAACATCAAGGCAGCCATTTTGAGTGTTCGTTTTGTTTTGAGAGATTTTAAGAGCAAAAAAATGGCTGCACAAGAGCGTGAAAAGCTGCCAATTCCTAGCATGAGTGTAGAGGAGGCTGTTGGTCTTATCAGCACGTTTGGAAACAAGATGGCTCTGACAGAAGAAGACATCAAACGGCCACAGGTAAAAACGTTTCATGTACGACCTGTCAACGGATGTTTGTTTTGATTCTTTCTACTGAATTGTTGGTCTGCATCTGTTACTTTTAAATCAAGTATTTGTAGCTTAGGAATCATTTGAACTCAATAGCACCGTAACTGTAATCGTAATGTTTTCCTCTATTCAATTCAGTATCTAAATCTCAGAAAATGGTACCTGAATTCCATCTTGGTTGATCAGCTGGGAATCGCGCAAGAAAGGTTACTACAGGTAGAGTACTGTTTGTTCATTTAATAACTAATATTTATATCTCATACTTATAGCGGTTTCCTTATAGCCTCATTTCAGCTCCATGTTACATGTAATCTTACATGTATTTAATAATAACTAATATTTATATCTCGTACTATAGCCTCATTTCAGCTCCATGTTACATGTAATCTTACATGTATTTAATAATAACTAATATTTATATCTCGTACTATAGCCTCATTTCAGCTCCATGTTACATGTCATCTTACATGTATTTAATAATAACTAATATTTATATCTCGTACTATAGCCTCATTTCAGCTCCATGTTACATGTAATCTTACATGTATTTAATAATAACTAATATTTATATCTCGTACTATAGCCTCATTTCAGCTCCATGACCGCACTTGAACATCCTGAATTACATGAAGAGAGTTGCAGTCTCTTGTTGTTCACCTTAACCTTGTAAGTCAAAACCCTCTATTGCTGGCAGTCATTTGGTAGCCTGTGTTATATCCGAACTAACCGGTTAGATTGGATGTAACACAGGCTATCATTTGGTGTGACCAAGCTTATACAAAATATAGCACTTGATTCACTCATCACATTGACTTTGTAGTTTGTAATGTTAATTTGCCAACCATGATTACAATAGCTCTTCACAAGTTGCTTTATCATTCACATTATTTTCTACGGGATTTTCATTGGTCGAGAGACGACTGCGTCACTGCAGATAACTTCCTACGAATAAGTGCTTTCATTTTCCTTGACAATGGCAGCTCGATTTTTTCCAGAGTTGTTGCTTAGGTGAGAGAAAATAACATGAATGATAAAACAATAATTATTGAACTCGGTTTTTGCAAAATATCGTGATTTTGTCAGTGGCTCGTAGATAATTATTTGCCTCTGCCTTTGGCATCGGCAAATAGTTATTCAACCTCGTCCAATAATTGCCAATATTATTATTAATTCATCAGCCAATCGATCTCTGGTTGGCACATTACTTAACAATGGCTTACATCAAAGTGAACATCACTAGGGACCTTAAGCATCAGAAAATTCTAGGACAGGAACGTGAGGACAACGGCGCTGACAAATAATGTTCAAAACAACTGTTGACGTCCGTGACAGCAATCTACAATGGCATTTCACCTGTTATCACGTCATAGATTGCCGTCACGGATGTCAATGGTTGTTTTGAACGTTATTCGTTAGTGCGTGTGTCATCCTCACGTTCCTGTTCTAGAATTTTCTGGTGCTTAAGGTCCCTACTACTGTAATCCTACTTCTGAAATTTTGCCGTAACTGATATCAATACATGTGTATGTTTGTTCTATAGACAACGCTTCATGTACGCATGTGGAGTAGAGGACTTCACTATTAATGACTTAATATCACCAAGTACGTATTCAAAGTTGTCAGAGTATTGCATGTCAATTGAGTAACAGTCGAACAACCATGACAATTCTATGTGTCAATCCTCTAGGTCATAAAAGGACACTACACAACATAAGGTGAGTTTGGTATATTATCAGTTTATTCCCAGTGCATAGGTAGCCTGCGTTGCCAGTTCCTTATCAGTTACCTTAGGGGTGGAAGGGGATAAGGAGATTGGTGCAAGAAAAGGGAGATGGATCAGAAAGAGGAAAGGGAGGTAATTTGTGTTTGAGAATGTATTGGTTTGCAAGTCATCTATTAAAAGTAACAAGTAAAGCAACCTTATGTAACATCAGTAACTCATAAGAGTAATGCAACTGACAAACCTGAGGCCGACAGTGCGCACTTTACTCCCCTCTTTCTACATGTATCAGTGCTCCTTTCAAGTTCAAAACACCATTGCAAATGGAAAAGTTGCTATTGCATGCTGGCAATACTGATTATTTTGCAATACTTCAAACACTATCTAAGGGTTATACAAATGTACATGTTGTATCTTCATTCCTTCATATTTCTTGTTCTTTTTTTAGTGCTGTCTTGAATTTTGTCAAATTTAAAAACTTCCAACAAGAACCATATGATAAAATCCTGGAAGAACTGGTAAGGGGAATACATAATTACAATGTAGGTACAGTGGAACCCCGTTAATATGGACAGTAAAGGGACATGTATGCAAAAATGCAAAACATTTTTTTGGGTGTCTGTATTAAGCGGGCTTTCATACATATAATATACATGTATATGGGCTTTTTGTCAGGACAAACAAAACTGTACATAATAAGTGGGTGTCCGTATTAAGGTGGCTGGACTGGGTTTTTAGGTGGCGTTACCTTCCATGTTTGAACGGAAAATTCGTTGCTGCTGACAAGCTAATTTAAAATCAATTTTTTGTACCAAGTCTAGAGATAGATTAAAGTTTGCCATGATATATGTTTGATCATGATCGGAGTTATTCTAGCGCCAAAATGACGTTATGACGCTTTTTGAATAAATTCGATTTTCAGAGAGAGTAGAGTTTTGTTTAAAAAATTGTCTTCAAAACATATAGTTCACATGGTCGTCTTCAAGTTTACGAAGTTTCGATGATTTCTATGGAAGCGTTTGCAAAATTAATAGATCGAATCGGAACTTTTTGGTAACGAATTTGTAAACAATCCTAAACAATTGTGTCGGGTGCCCGAAAACTTCGCTTTACGGACTATAAGTAAACTTCCTTTGAGCTCATATTGTTCTGCAACCTTTTCGGGATTCCTTTTAGGAAACGGAAAGAAATCGCTTCATTCGATTTCGAAAAATACGAGTTCCAGTAAAGATATGCATTTTGTCTTTTGTCAAGGATTTCACTTGTCTTTACTGAAAGGGGTAAAACTGAAAAATCCGGTGATGAATTTTTCTCTAACTACCAAGTCAATTAGTTTAGATAACACATTCATCAACCCTGAAGTTTCAAGTTCATTGAAACACTTTAACACGGTCAAATATTTTTTCTCAAATCCGAAGACTTTTGCATGCCCATTTCCAGAATATGACAACCGCATCTTATTTGTGTTATGTTTTCTTTGTCATGCATCTCTATTGTACAGAATACTTGCTAAAGTTGTGCATTCCAACACACCATGCATTCCATGCACCGCCTGATTGCCTTCCGAATCCCTTCGGTATCTCGGATATGGGCATTGTCACACAATTGTATTATATTATTATATTATCATACTCGACGGGACTCGGAAGGTAGTCAGGCGGTGCATGGAATGCATGGTGTGTTGGAATGCACAACTTTAGCAAGTATTCTGTACAATAGAGATGCATGACAAAGAAAACATAACACAACTAGATGCGGTTGTCATATTCTGGAAATGGGCATGCAAAAGTCTTCGGATTTGAGAAAAATTATTTGACCGTGTTAAAGTGTTTCAATGAACTTGAAACTTCAGAGTTGATGAATGTGCTATCTAAACTAATTGACTTGGTAGTTAGAGAAAAATTCATCACCAGATTTTTCAGTTTTACCCCTTTCAGTAAAGACAAGTGAAATCCTTGACAAAAGACAAAATGCATATCTTTACTGGAACTCGTATTTTTCGAAATCGAATGAAGCGATTTCTTTCCGTTTCCTAAAAGGAATCCCGAAAAGGTTGCAGAACAATATGAGCTCAAAGGAAGTTTACTTATAGTCCGTAAAGCGAAGTTTTCGGGCACCCGACACAATTGTTTAGGATTGTTTACAAATTCGTTACCAAAAAGTTCCGATTCGATCTATTTGCAAACGCTTCCATAGAAATCATCGAAACTTCGTAAACTTGAAGACGACCATGTGAACTTTATGTCTTGAAGACAATTTTTTAAACAAAACTCTACTCTCTCTGAAAATCGAATTTATTCAAAAAGCGTAATAATGTCATTTTGGCGCTAGAATAACTCCGATCATGATCAAACAGTATCATGGCAAACTTTAATCTATCTCTAGACTTGGTATAAAAATTGATTTTAAATTAGTTTGTCAGCAGCAACGAATTTTCCGTTCAAACATGGAAGGTAACGCCACCTAAAAACCCAGTCCAGCCACCTTAAGTGGTTGTCTGTAGAATGGGGTTCCACTATATTATATATAGCTAATTGCATACAGTAATCGTTGTCGGGTTGAAAATCATGAAAGCTATGATCAAAAGGAATTCTGGGAAATTAAAACTCTCAAATAACACCGTCAAATCATCAACCTTTTTATCCAGACTTGTAGGATCTTAGTTAAATAGCTCATATACCTTCAAAACTTCGAGAAAATTGAATATAGCTGTATGTAATGCGGGTCATGAACTGATTTCTCATCCATCCTTGTGGTCTCAGCTTCTATGATTTATGATTTTCAACCCGACAACGATTATGCAATTAGCTATATACAGTCATTCTCATAAAGGTCGTCTGAAAAGACTATAATACTACAATAAAGTCACGTGATTCATTATGTTTTCAATTTCTGCACACGGAACTGCGAGTTGATACCAGCAGCATTACATTCAGTTCTCACAATGTCGTGTAGTTTTGTATCTCAAATTGAAATTCCACGCAAGGAAATTGAATACATAATGAATCATGTGACTTTATTGTGGTATTGTAGTCTTGTCATCTGGGCAACCTTATTGAGAATGACTGTATATCATGCAATGCAATAAAGAAATTCACATACTTTAAGACATTTACCAAGTCACACAACATGATACACAGAGGATGGTACTACATGTAGTTCAACTACAGTACAATGTAAGTAGTCAATGAAGGCCATGTACTTACTTGTTGTTTGTTGTAGGATTCACTTGGTGAGAGAAGACATCAGGCTCTTGAACAAAATGCTGCACTGAGACAAAGAATTGATAAACTCAGGTAGAATGCACTGTAAAGTAGAAATTGAAGAAATCACTTGTCTTTAGATTCTCTTCTCTGTTCTCAAGTGTGGAAAATGCTCTCATCTACAACCATCTGTTCTACAACATTCTGTTCCCTGTTGTTATAATAATGTAAACAATGAAAATCAACATCAAACGAACAATAGACAAAAATAGTGAAGACGACGCTGAATTTTGCACATGCAAGATGCTGATCATGAAGAACTCCTATAGATATACTCCTATATAGAACTCCATTCTTATACACCTACATGTATTTAAAAAACGTCATTCAGTGTTCAAAGCTATAAGCCAAGACCGAAATGAATGCTGCTTTTGCGCTGGCAATTTAAACCACAATATTATTGTTTCTATAACCTTGGACTAGTCTACATGTGTGTACATGTACATGTAATTACAAAATGTGAACATTTTCACATGTTGTTTGCTTATCACACTTGGTTCCATAGAAAATAGTTCTGATTTGAATAATTTGCCAGCACAAAACCAGCATTCACTTTGGTCTTGGCTTGACACTTTGAATGCAACAACATTATTTGAAATAGGTGTATCTATATATATACAGCTGTAAACTCACAAGCGTTCCTCGATATACCCTACAAGAACCTACATTAAATCAGCATTTAGTCATTGTTTGTTGATGAAACAAAACGTCTGGGCTATAGTGTCGCGTCTCCAGATACTCATCTCCTTGGGGAGACGCTAAGTGTCCAACCAGCCTCGAGAACAACCACATCATCGGTATTAAATCAAGTGCTTTATTCAGTTCTCCTAGTTGATCGCTCGAAGCGGTGAAAACTAAAGATAATAGGCGAGGAGTTACTAAACTAAATTAAACTACTATGGTAGAACTACAAAATACAAGCAAACTTACATCTGATCGGGTACAATTCCTGAATAAGTCCTTTAAATATCTCCAATAAACTCCGATAAATTCTACTGTTGTTGTCAGCTCTCCTAGTAAAACTACATGTGCTTTAAAAAAGACGCTGAAGACTCGAATTACACCAGTGACGTAAAGTGCAAAGATTAACTAATATTGACTTAAAGCTAAAACTAAACAGAAAGAGTACAATGTAACTGGTAACTAATACATAACATCACATATAGCATCCTTCAATCCTGACCCTGCATGTGTCCAGAGTATAGTCTTAAAGTATAACCCATCTGGAATGATTCCAAATTAGGCCCTTGACTGAATCCCACCTCATATGAACATTAAAATAACGTACATCATAAACAGGACCCCTGGGGTCAACACAAAAGTCTGATTTTAATTCATGCAAATGTGTTTGTAAAGTAAAATTGTTTTTATTTTGCCCTCCATTGAAAATGTTGTCTCTACTGTCCAGAGTCCAGAGAGCTGAAGAGGAGGCTCAAGCAGAACAGGTTAGTTAGATTAAAAGCAATAGACATGGCCGTGTGTGTCGTCTATACTGTACATGTTTATAAAATAACTATGATATAATGTGCGCTCTGATTGGCCAAAGGATGCATATTCCGTGTGCTCTATGAGAGCACACACACACAGATATTCAAACATTTTTGTAACAAGCAAAATTGAAAACTTGCCTTCAATCATAATTGTATTTTCTAAAAGAAATAGAAAACTCAGCAGCTGTGCTTTATGGAGTTATAGAAGCACGCGGGAATTGAAAGAAGACTGGAAAAGTGTGAGATGTGCTTCTCTGAACACTTCTCATGTCATGCTTTAATATAAACCTCGATAGAGCACGCTGCCTCTTTTTCTAATTCTTCAATACACATACATAATACAAAATGTATATAGAAACACAAGGTGAAGCCCAGTGTTTTTCTTACTTGTTAAATGTTCTACATTATGTACAACTCCCAGAATGTTCATATGCTGTATATACATGTATATTTGTCTTAAAGACAATGATACAGACAACGTGTAAGACTATAACATGACCCAATATATATTGTTCAATCTATTTTACAGATTATTCCTGCTGTTGAAACCCTTGAGGATACAATACGGGAACTAAATAGGGAACAGGTACGCACGTGTACATACATGTATACAGTCATACATGTAATACAGTGATTTTGATTCTTAAACTTCATTCATTCATTCATTTCAGAAAGCATTGTCACCGACCGGCCTCACTGACTACATGACTGATATTACATGATGGTGCGATTTCGCACATTTGGCCTCAAATCGCATCCGATCGCGTATTAAATTTACCGATAGCCACATAATTCATGAAAAATAGCACAATGTGAACAAATCCTAAGCAAATATTCGATTTATTTAAACTTTCATTGACAGTTGACCGTTATTTCAGAGTGATTTTCCTTTGAAAACACCTTAGAAACCCTCTATACAACACGTTTTTATAATAAACAAAATAATATATTACATTCCTTTATAAAAAGGTTAAATTAACCATTGGAAAAATTGCATAATTTCCCGCATAATTTCCCTTTTTTTCCACACAATTTCCGAGTTTTTTTCACACAATTTCCGTTTTTCACCCGTACCATATCAGAGGCCCTGCTAGACCGAACAGGAGTATGGGTAAATCAGTCTTTAAACGACTGAACATTGTCACAGCAAGGCACGTCTTTGACCAAAAATGAGTATTGACACCGACTCTTATTTTCCTTGTGTAAAACATGAAGGCATACATTCATTCGAGTATTACTCTCCATTATGGTAATGAGAAAAGAAATTTCCAGAGCGAATATTTTTTTGATTCAGTGATTTCTACCCATACTCCCGTTCGGTCTAGTCGCGTAGTCGAGAGGCTGGTCAGCGACAACGTTTTCTGAAATGACTGTATGCACCAATGAATGTGTTATTGTAAAGTGTACAGGAATTTGTTGTATTTTCTAGGCTGCAGAAGGAAAGAAATATCAGCAACTAAAGACAACCAATGCTGAGCAGGCAACTAAGAAGGTACATACTAGTCTAAATGGTGTAACATATTCATGACTTTAAACTACTGAACAAGATCTTGTGCGTTTGCAGGCAGATATCAAAGTATCACTAGCAGGGCAGAGGGAACATTGTGAAAACTTAAAATCAAAGATTGTGCAGTCCCCTGATCGTTTTAAAGCTGTAAGTCCATAAGGTATACAAGATGTTTTAGCATAAACCATCCAGTGGTCTATTGCAAATCCTGAAATCTGACAACTCCATACCCGAAAAGACTACTGAATTTTTTACTGACCTACTCGATGGTTTATGCGAAAACAATTAGACTACTCGTTCTTGTTTTCTATGAAGATGACAGTCAGCTCAGCGCTACGCGCATCAGTGACTGTTTCCTCATTGAAACCTCAAACTAGTAGTTTAATTGTTAAATAGTGCTGCTCATAGATTGAGTGACTTGATCTTGATTCATGTAGAATACATGATGGAATAACTCAACAAGTCTACATGAAGTACTATATTGAACTTTATCAATGTAACTCTGGGACAAGGTGTGACCTAAGGTGGCTCCCTATAGTTAAAGGAGCTCCCTATAGTTAATGTGGCCCCCTATAGTTAATGTGGCTCCCTATAGTTAATGTGGCTCCCTATAGTTAATGTGGCTCCCTATAGTTAAGGTGGGCCCCCTATAGTTAATGTGGCTCCCTATAGTTAAGGTGGGCCCCCTATAGTTAATGTGGCTCCCTATAGTTAATGTGGCTCCCTATAGTTAAGGTGGGCCCCCTATAGTTAAGGTGGGCCCCCTATAGTTAATGTGGCTCCCTATAGTTAATGTGGCTCCCTATAGTTAAGGTGGGCCCCCTATAGTTAATGTGGTTCCCTATAGTTAAAGTAGTTGTTTCGAAGTTCTCCACAGATTTGATTTTATATGGTATTAAGTTTTTGATGTTATTGCTAACTAAACATTGGACAGCAATTTGTCACCACATTTATAAACTATATGGAGCCACCTTAACCTGTTTGACATGGTAGCAGTATAATGTAAATAAAACATTGCATTGAAGGAAATATCAAGACTAAGCAAACAATTAGACACTGTAAAGAACAGCATTGATGAAAAAAGTCGAAGGTTTACAGAACTGGACAATCAGAAGGATGGCAGGCTGAAATGTACTGAGGTAGAGGTCATATTGTAGATGTATTGCTACATGTAGATGAGTTAATGTATTACCTGTATACATGTAAGTATGTGTTATCTGGCAATTTTGATTCAATTCAGCAAAATGTCCTTTTTAGGCTAACTTGGAAAAACCTAGGTTCTTCTAAGCAGGTTTTTAAGTACTGTATCGTAGGATATCAAGTCACTGACCTGATATCTTGGCTAATAACATAATTTGGGATGATAATCACACTTGTTATATAGCACAGATACTATGCACAATTAGCGGGCCTTAACCACAGGAAGCCCAAGCTCTGTTCTTGTGGCCGTTATAAAAAAATGTACAGTGTATGGAACAGTGTATATGTGGAAATATATAAACTGCATTTTTGGGGCTAAAAGTGGTCCATATGAGCTGAAACCGCTACCGGGGCAAAAGAACACAACATGCAACACTCCATGTGAGTTTCAAAGCTTTTACTTTTATATGCCTGTCAAAAGGGGACAAAACATCAAGATTCAAATATGAACATCAAGATTCAAATATGAACATCAAGATTCAAATATGAACATCAAGATTTGTAGGTATACATCAAGATTTGTAGATATACATCAAGATTTGTAGATATATACATCAAGATTTGTAGATATACATCAAGATTTGTAGATGTACATGTATCAAGATTTGTAGATGTACATGTATCAAGATTTGTAGATATACATCAAGATTTGTAGATGTACATGTATCAAGATTTGTAGATATACATCAAGATTTGTAGATGTACATGTATCAAGATTTGTAGATGTACATCAAGATTTGTAGATATACATCAAGATTTGTAGATATGCATCAAGATTTGTAGATATACATCAAGATTTGTAGATGTACATCAAGATTTGTAGATGTACATCAAGATTTGTAGATATACATCAAGATTTGTAGATATACATGTATCAAGATTTGTAGATATACATCAAGATTTGTAGATGTACATGTATCAAGATTTGTAGATGTACATCAAGATTTGTAGATGTACATGTATCAAGATTTGTAGATATACATCAAGATTTGTAGATGTACATCAAGATTTGTAGATATACATCAAGATTTGTAGACAATTAGACACTGTAAAGAACAGCATAGTTCATATTTGAATCTTGATGTTCATATTTGAATCTTGATGTTCATATTTGAATCTTGATGTTCATATTTGAATCTTGATGTTTTGTCCCCTTTGACAGGCATACTTTTAGATTACTCTCAAAAATGCAGTTTATATATTTTGACATACATTTCTTCATAATGGCCACAAGAACAGAGCTTGGGCTTCCTGTGCCGTAACTTCCCGTGCGGCCCGCTGAAAATAGAAAAATAAGAAAAAAAGCTATACTGTAGTGTATAAAAAATATCTTATTACCCTCGCTTGCTCGGTCCATACTGGAAGTTGGATCCTCGTTTCCCCCCCACTTTTTATGGCCGGTGCACTACGGGGAGGTATGTATGTATTGTATAGTCTATCAGTAACCAAAACTTACAGTATGTCGTTATTTCTGTTTGAAAGAATATGAAAAATGCTCTGAAGTTAATGAAATCCATCTGTACTGACATGGAAAGAGAGAGGTAGGAAATGTAGTGTTATTCACTAAGTCTGTTTCTAAGCATGGATACTACAGTTTCAAGTTAGTTATGTATCCTGCTGTACTCCTTGACATAAGACTGTTTGCTCAGGCTGCTTTTCCCTCTCTCTTCCTTAACTCACCCAGCAATAGCCATATTTCCTTAGAAACACTTTCGCAAACACATGTTTTCCTTCTGCACACCCGAAAATGATGCTGGGAACATACGGGAATTTTCAAAATAGTTCCATTAATGAACCCATAGGAACATGGTTGCCAAGCAACAAAATAGTCCCATTAATGAACCCATAGGAACATGGTTGCCGAGCGACAAAATAATCCCATTAATGAATCCATGGCAACATGGTTGCCGAGCAACAAAATAGTCCCATTAATGAACCCATAGGAACATGGTTGCCGAGCAACAAAATAGATCCATTATTGAACCCATGGCAACGTGGTTGCCAAGCAACAAAATAATATTTACACTGTTCATTTATTGTTGATATTTTAGTGAATTGCTGGGGCAGCGCGAAGAAAGACAGGATAAATGCAGAGCTCAAAAGGAAGCTCTGAAGGATTTGGTCTTGAAAATACAGGTTGTACAAGTCATGCTATTATCAATACTTCTTTGATTAACCCCTGGGCAGTTAATTCTTCTTGCCTAACGGCTTTGTAGTCCTTATTACAAATATTATTTAGACTGAAACAATTTCTCATTATGGATGAAGATTTGTATTTTTTTAATGACATTTCTGCGAATGCGCATGGGGTATCACCATGATGTAAAGTCAGTCCTAACCTAGCTAGTTCATGCTCGAGAATCCAGCGGTTTTTGTCCGGCGCTCCGAAGTCACCCGGCCAGCATAGTTACACTGTTTATACGTTTAAAACTTTCCTCATCTCTCTGTTATCAAATTTATTTTGATTTGCAAAGTAAAATGACAGAGAAGACTAGGCTAACATTACCTATCCTTATCAGCACGGTAAGAGACAAGCCGCTTCCAAACAAGACAAGGTGTTACGTACCAGTAGACAACACGAGAAAAAGATAGCTGTATTACAGGAACAGTGCTATCATCTAAAAAGGTATAATAATTGTATCAAATTGAAAACATTGAGTATCAAGCATTGAGAACTCTTACATTCTATAGAATAATTTATGGAATGATTTGTATGTTATGCGCACTTTGATTGGTCGAGGGCCGTGTGTTAGAGTCGTTTTAGTATATGAGTGGGAAGTAGTTACGGTACGGTTCAAGCATTCTGATTGGTTGAACAATGAGTTTGCACTCTGTGATTGGTTGAATATATGTCTTCTCCCACTCATATGAAAACGGCTCTATTAGAATACAGACACAGATGACGTCACAAAATCAAAAATATAAATATATTATGTAATGTAGAGCAAATAGATTCCTGTAGTCTTATATAAGATGTCAAAATGTGGTGAGAACAACACCCACGCCACTGGACTTTGTGTCGTGGCGTACTTTTTGTTTTCAACACATTGTGACGTTATGTAAGAGTACAGACGCGCGGTAAAATAGAATCTATGTGTTTATTTGTTAAGATTATTTGTTAAGATTGTTAATGTTATTATGTACATTTGTGTTTAGAGATGAAGCGAATTACATTGCGAATAATGTAGAAACCTCCATTGAAAACTGTCAAGACATTGATAGAAAGATGAACGACATAGTTCGCATGGTATGTTGGAGTATACATACAGTGACATGCTATAAAGCTTATATTACACGCGCATATATTTTACGAGTTGCGTAGTATTTTTCTGAGCCTGTACGGCGATACGATTAATGAGTAAAATGCAAGTATTATCTGTCAAACCATCAAATAAGGTTTGATTTTGTGTCTTTGTTTCCTGAAGTTTTTGAGCCATTTTTGCTATGTTTTTCGTGCGCGCGCGAGCTACTGTGTAATACGCTGGCATATTTTGCGTGGTCTCTTGCCCTTATATGGTAAAATGAGTGGAATAATGGAATAACCATATTATCCTATAGATATTACATCAACAATTAAAACTGTGCTTTTTAACGAAACGTTTTTATTGATAAAAATGTTGAAAAAACATAGTCATAGTCATAGGAGCCATATTGGTTCCCAAATACAAAGCTTAACTCATTAGCTTCTCTTGTTGGTTCATCCAACATGGTGGCTGCATCTTTGTTATTTATTTTAAAGGGATTTTCGGTCATGTGGTTGCACACCAAGAATAGAGTACCGAAGTGATGACGTCATAAAAATAAATTTTTCGCTCTATCAAAGTTATGATCCATGCCGAAATTACAGTGATTTGTGTGGGGAAATTATATATTCAACTGGCCATATCTCAGCCGCTATTTAACCGATTGCTCTCAAAAATGTTCGTGATGTCACACTTTGGTACTCTATTCCCCTTCTCCGAGCTTTTCCCTAATAAGGAACGCCAGCAATGCAGGCTAAGCCGTAGGCGAGGTTCGTACTAGCGTGAACTGATAAACCCTTGTCCGAGGAACCAATCAAAACGCTGGAAATGCAATAATCGAGGTTGATCATATATTCCATTGACTTGTAGTATGGTCTACTACATTAACAAAGAATGTTCCTTTATTGAACTTTCCTTTAGATCGAAGACAAAGAGAACCAATCCAATCAAGACACTGCCACATTGAGAGAATCATACGGCAAATTACTTGAACAGGTAATACGACAATAGTTAACTGCATCATAATAATAATAATATAATAATAAAACTTTATTTCTACACGGTGTCACATCATTAAAATAAATGCTCTTCCTGAGAGCCGTGTTACATTGTAATATTAAATATATATAATGAATAGTAATTATTCTACAAACAACTTTTAAAAACTAGCAAGGCTAGTGGATTCTCGCTTATTCAGTGGCAGAGAATTCCAGGCAACTGCTCCACTGTAACAGAAACTTTGTTTAAAAAAAATTGTTTTCGGTTGGGGGAGTATCAGGTTGGAGTGACATCCACGGAGATTATATTCGTGACTGCCGGAAACATTTTGGAACATATCAGATAAATAATTCGGCATTTCACAGTTCAAAATTTTGTACATGGTTGTCACTTTCTGATTGACCCGTCTGGTTTCTAAATGAAGGCTTTGGAGAATATCGCTAGACCTGATATCATAATTAGAACGAGTAATTATGCGCCCAGCGCGGTTTTGAACTTTCTGGAGTCGATCGCGCAGGCCTTTACCACAAGTATCCCAAACAGGTGCACAATAATCAAGATGTGGTAGCACCGTAGTTGAATAGATGTTCACCAAAGTCTCCAAAGGTACATAGTTGCGAACCCGCCGAATTACTCCAAGCCCTTTACTTGCTTTTTTACAAATATGGGATATATGATCATTCCACGTTAAGCTTTCGTCAATTATCATCCCTAAAGTTTTTGTGGATTTAACTCTTTTAAGATGGCAATCACCTATTTTAATTATTGGGTCCCGCGAGAGATTGGCTAGGCGTTGCCTTGATGCAATAATCATATATTCTGACTTGATAACATTTAGACTAAGACGATTGGCTTGAAGCCAGCCGCACAATGTATCAAGATCATTATTTATCAGAGTTTCAATTGTGTTTACATCAAAGTCACCTGATGTGATATTGGTGTCATCAGCATACATATTAGGGATGGAGTGGGTCAAGCATCCAGGCAAATCGTTAATATAGATTAGAAAAAGAAGTGGACCAATAATAGAGCCCTGAGGAACTCCACATTTAAGGCACTGGGGGCTTGACAGCACTCCATTGACAAAACATTGTTGATTTCTATTTGAAAGATAGGACCTGAACCATTGCAACTCTATGCCATGAATACCATACGACGATAATTTCCTAAGGATTATTACGTGGTCGACGGTATCAAAGGCCTTCTTAAGATCAATGAAGACAGCGATATTTGTTTTTCCACAATCCATGTTGTTAAGCCAATAACTTGTGTTTTTGAGCAACGCAGTAAGGGTTGAATGAAATGGACGAAAGCCTGATTGGTGGTCAGATAATAAATCATTAGATATCAAATAGTTGTAAAGCTGTTCAAATATCGCCTTTTCAAAGAGTTTAGAAATGACAGGGAGGACTGATATGGGTCTATAATTATCACATGATGCTTTGACACCATCTTTAAAAATCGGAAAGACCTTTGCTAGTTTCCACGCGTCAGGAAATAATCCTTGTTTAAGCGAGGCATTAAATATGTTCGCTAGAGAACTGGCTATGATAGGAGCTGAAAGTTTAATCATTCTTGCAGGAATTTGGTCGAGTCCTGAGGCCTTGTTTAGAGGCAGTTTGTTAATCAAATTCACCAAAAATTCCTCATCAATTGGTTTAAAATTAAATTTAGGAGAAGTGCAAGGTTGAATATGTAATGGTATTAGGGGTATGGATTCAGCTAGTTTTGGTCCAATCGATACAAAATGTTCGTTGAACAGCTCAGATATATCAGTTGGGTCAGTGTAATTTACTTTCAAATTTGTTACAACGGTATTTTTGGTCTTACGATTCAATAGATTGTTAATTAGTTTCCAAGTCCTTTTAGGATTTCCCTTACTTTGATCAAGATTAGAAACATAGAAATCACGTTTCGCTTTATCTAGCTTATAGCTTATCAGTGACACGTTGCTCTAATGGTGTCACTTGCTCTCTTGAAAGTAAACGTATTTGTGAGTCAGAAAATCTCAATTTTATTTTGTAAGGTAAAACATTGATTACTATGAAACCATTGAACTCACTAGTTTTTGAATTAACTCGTATATTATTTAATGACACATTCGTCAATTAGATAGAAAGATGAATTATCACTGACGTTATTCTGATGCAGCAAGGTCTCATGTCTGGGTCAATATAACTTCCAATGTGGGATCTTTTTTGGGGTATTGTGCGCATGTCAGTGAAGTCAACACGATATGCTTACGTTTGAGTTATTGAAAATGTAAAAAGGAGAGTCGTTTCTCTAGCGTTCGGGAAAAATCTATTCTATCCATTGTACTATAGGCTAATGGTTGACACCCTCGCACAGACTGAATCCTGCCGCACATACATCGGAAACTCTACGCCCCCGGGTCTAGAGCCATCCAGTATAAATATTTTTTAACCTGCTTTTTTCTGTAGGTGAGCGTATACCATCAAGGGCTGAATGAAACATGGAGCGATGTAGTGCAGGCAGTCTAGACAAGTACTGTGTCTATGATATGGATAAATAGTTCATGTAAACAATTAGGCATTATTTTATACCTGATTGATTTATTGTAATGTATGTCTCTATGTGCGACACTTTAAATTTTGCGTAAATATTAGAAACTACGGTCGAAGCTCTCGTAAGCGACCACCTCGGGAAAAAAAAAAGTGGTCGTAACTAGAGCTGGTCGCTTACCGGAATGGGCTCTCAGAAGCGACCGTGCGCTGAAACAATCAAGGCTGACGAGAGCATTTAGCTCTGTTATGTATTGTAATATGTAAGCACGATACCTGCCCATTACTACAGTATATTATTATAATGCGCACTTGCAAACGTTTCACACAACAGTAGTTTGAGTCTAAGATTAATTGAAGAAGTTATTGAGTGTTGACTAATACGAATCGTACTCCGAGTGGTCGCTTACGAGAGCTTTTAAATTACAGACTTTGAGTGACAATACAAACGAGGTTTCGTAAAGAAGGTGGTCGTAACTAGAGCTGGTCGCTTACGAGAATGGTCGCAAGGAGAGCTTCGACTGTAGGGCACTTTATTTTCGCGCTTTCGTCGTATAATTAAATGCATTGTGAACTAGATAAAACAATATCAAACAAAAGCATGCACGTATCATATGAACCGAGTAAGATGACGTCACGAGTCTCCTTGTAGCTCAGTAGTTAGGCATCCGACCGGTATCCGAAAGGATTCCGAGCTGGTGACGAGCCGATTTATTATTTTATTCTATCAAACATAGCGACAACCATTTTGGCAATTGCTGATGGTATCTAGTTGGAGTTACATACCGAGATTGGACAAATACTGATACGGGGAGGCTCCGCCCCGAGGTCCAAACCCTTACCCCTTTTATATGTATACCAAAGGTAACCCTTCCATATACCTTCCATATAACATGGTACCCCTTTCACATTTGTAATGACAGGAAAGATAGAAAAGTGTTTTGGCTAATAATCGAGGGATTTTTACTCAACTTTTCACTTGAGTGAATCACTTGGATGAATCAGCCGTTAGGTGCGTCTGTTCGAGATATTTTGAAAGCCCCTCATTTGAATTCCTAAAAAAAAAAGTTTTCCCTAGCCTTTTATTTACTTCAACTCGTGAAATCCCTACCGGCCTTTTCAGTATACCTCTAGCCTTACAAAGGTACCCCTTTTCGGCGGAGCCTCCCCGCATACAGTAAAAACCCGCGTATAAGAATTTTGGCGGTTTTTTTCGTGTCATCAAATTTTGTTGAAAATCATGTCGCGAAATTAAAGTGTGGCGAAAATATCAAGTTTCTTCATAAATGATTGCACGTGACGTCATGGCGGTCATGTTGGTGCCTGATAATAAAACAGTCTTCATTAGTTTATCTTGTTTGTACCTTGATTGGTCCTAGACTTGATGCGAAAGCGTTGTCTAACTTTCAATTACAGACTTTGAGTGACAATACAAACGGGGTCGTAACTAGAGCTGGTCGCTTACGAGACGGTGGCGGTCGCAAGGAGAGCTTCGACTAGATAAAATGAAAAAAAGGAATAATTTTCATTTACTATTTCATGTAGGACAACGTTTCTGTAAACAGGTGTAAGTATAGCTATGCATTTGAACTATATTTATTAAATACAAAGGTATTTCTTCAGAAATTAATTTTACACAGTCAAGTTATACATGCTGACGTCACCGACGAGATCGAACGGATGACGTCATTGATATCAAGCAATATTTACTTCCGGAAGTGTTTTATTCTATATGCTTGCATAATGAGTTATGTTTCGTAATTAAAGCGAAATCAGAAAGTGCAATCCCAGGAACATGAAGCCTTTCAGGTGGTATTTAATCGCATTGGTTTACGTTTCGATATTAAGCATGATTGCTGCGACCAGTGAGTATAAACATAACGTTACATGTAACTCTAACACGTGTTTATCTGCGGTCCTTGCTGAACTACGAAACGATACTCGAGTACAATTAGAAGCAGGAAGCTATACACTAGACAAGAACATCGACCTGCATTACTACAGGAACGTTCTGATTGTGGGCACGGCTAGAGTTGATGTACTTGTAGAGTGCGGTGAAGATGTAGGAATCGCATTTACGCGCAGCCATGGCATCAACATTGAACGACTCTCGGTGACGAACTGCGGAGCACCTCATATCGGGACATCGCTGTACAACATCAGTTTCGTTGCTGCATTCCATTTTGTATACTGTCGAGATATCAACTTCTACGATGTGTCAGTGTCCAATAACTCTGCTCTGGCCGTCAACCTTTACGATGTTGGCGGTGCTATCACATTCGCGGCATCCGAGTTTTCCTTCAACAGTAAATCATCGAACGTTGGAGACCATCGCTGGCGTGGTGGAGGTATTTATGTCCAGTTTACATACTGTGGATCCATGAATGGAAATGGTTGCACCGAAAGTGATGATAGAGAACATCAGATGTACATACATAACAACACTTATGTGTTTCAAAACTGTTCCTTTTCCAATAACTATGCCCCAGGACCACCAGACTTACCAGGAACCCAAAACACTGACTTCCTTCCACCTCAAGGGACTCGCCACATGTCGCTAGGGAGAGGGGGTGGTCTAGGCTTGTATCTAAGAAGTAATGCAAGCTATAATACATTCCTTATTGACAGTTGTAGTTTCACTAATAACTACGCCATCTGGGGTGGAGGATTTTTCACCGAAGTTGTAGACTCCTGTTTTCACAATGATGTCCAAATAACAGGTTGTACATTTGCTGGTAATAAAGCTATGTGGGCTGGGGGCGGAATGCGCTATGGCCTCATACAGGTTTTTGATGACATACAGCCCTACATCAATGGTACCTTTACGCATTCTATTTTTGTCAACAATTCGGCAATGTGGGGCGGTGCAACTTCAGTTTATGCAACAGAGGAAGCACTGACCCGCAGTGGTAAAGCCAGCAGCCAAATTAAGTTTGTTGGAGTAAAGTGGATCAAGAACTATGCATCGAATGGTGCTGCGGTTGGTGCGGCTTCGTGGAAAATCATCAGTGCTGGAGGGATAGTAATTCCAATATTTCAAGACACTATATTCGCAGATAACCGAATAGTTGACTACAAATTATCAACTTCAAACTACACCACAAGTTCTTTCTTCTCGTCAGCTATTAAAGGACAGGGTACAATATGTACCAATGCTATGCCATTTTACTTTGATGGGGCTAATTACTTCCTTGATAATGTTGGAACTGTGTTCTTAATGACGGATGCAGTTCTTACAGTTGCTGGTTCCATGGAGTTTCAGAGG
The DNA here is from genome assembly GCA_033675265.1 of Actinostola sp. cb2023. NCBI lineage: Eukaryota > Metazoa > Cnidaria > Anthozoa > Actiniaria > Actinostolidae > Actinostola > Actinostola sp. cb2023. The sequence goes on along the minus strand of JAUJYZ010000861.1, from coordinate 78,905 downwards.
AATGAAGGCCATGATGGAGGTGCAATCTCACTGCTTGGTCAGTCCTGGATTAACATCAACCCTGGATCAAGGTTTTTATTTTCAAAGGTAAAGTGACACTTAAGTTATGGGGCAGATTCCTTGACATAATAATATTTAATCTTTAAGAAGGAAGCGACCATCACATGGTTTTCAGGAAGGTCCTCAAAGAGAAGTGGCGTGGGTGGAGAGCCTTGTAGGGGACTTTTGTGTCTATTGTTACTTCACCTGCCTTGATTTTGGCGAATTGTAAAATATAACATACATAAATAAACTTAATTAGATTGCTCTGTTATGACACCATAAGTTTGCTTCTCTCTCTTGTTCACAGCTAATACTCTAAACTATAGACTAATTGACACTATATTGGCCGACTGAGCTGATAACTGTCCGTCAATCTATCAATTTTACTGATAGTTGGATGATATACTTTATTTATCTAGAGGATTCCATCAAGCTCACCATGCAAGAATGCAAATTAATATAAAAGAAAAAATTACAACTGCTCATAATTTAAGGGGTCCCTGCAAGAACGGAGTAAGTGACTAAAATGTGATCAAAACCCAAATTCTCCTTTGAAATTCACAGAATCTCGAGGAGAATTTAGATTATCATCAGAGATCACTTTATGTTGTTCTTGCAGGGAGCCCTTCAATTATGTTACAAAGCTAAACGAGGGGCAAAGTCCTGCAGATAAGTAATCTTGTCTGGCAATCTGTTACCCTGTGAGCAGAGGTTTCCTTAAACCTCTGCTCGCAAGGTTACCAATCTGTCTGTCACCGAGATGAACCGACGTTGGCTGATGACCAATAGTTATGTAATGACTGACAGTATCAGCCAACACTGGAGTGATTGTAGATCTTATACAACACGGGTGTGAATCATTGTAAATACTTATCAAATGTCTAGGTGCTTAAAGGGGCTGTGTCATGAGCTGCACATGCGCATTGGTGCCTATTTTTAATGATATCGTTTGCCTTTGAACTTCGCACCAGAAGACATTTGAACATTAAAAGGGTCGAACATTAACTCAAAACGGATAAAATATTCATATACAACTGGAGAATCTACAAACTACGATCTGTCGTTACGATTCAAATCCAAGATGGCACTCAATATAGTGAGTCTTTAACACTGGTACCCAGTCCACTTGTTAACCATGACACAGCCCCTTTAACCTCATTTTACGGTAAAATTTCCAATATTTGATGAAGTTTGGCAGAGGAAATCCAACTTAAGGTGTATGTGAATGAGGATGATTTTGTATCAGATATACAGGCTCTGCCACGGTTGTGATTTCTATGTGATTTCCTCTCATGATTATCAATGATTTTCATAAATAATTATAGATAACTGTCTCCAACTTTTCTAGCTTTATTATTCAAATCAATGTGTAATATGCAAATCAAGAAGTAATCAAAGCGTCTCTATCAAATTGTTTCAATATTTACTTGCTGAGTTATGTGAATAAATGTGTTTATATAGCTTTTATCAGTGGACGAAACTGCTTATTTTATATCTTATATTATCAACTAATAGTGTGTGTCATTTGATTGCAGAACAAAGCATTGCGCGGTGCTGGAATATTTGTGGAAACCCCTGGTACACCAAACAGAGTTGCATCCAAAAACTGCTTCATCACTTACAATGCAGCAACTACTATGCAAACTCTAGTCTCTCCAGACAAGTGGAAAACATTTTTCAATTTCTCATATAACAATGCATCTGTTGCAGGTAAGACTCAGGGGCAGATCCAGGATTTTTTTAGGAGGGGGTGCACCATCTTTTAGGAGGGGGTGCACCATTTATGAGGGGGTGCACCATTTATGATCAGGACGTACATTTGTACACAAACTCAAGCACCAATAACGCAGTAGATATCAGCTCATCCAGGGGGGTGTGCACCCCCTGCACCCCTCCCCTAGATCTGCCCTGAGACACATGACATAGTTCAATCAATATCCACCTTTACTGATCCTGATATTGAAACTAACATTCACCCTTCACGGCGGGCACAAATGACCCTAAAATTGGTCTGTGAAAATGTCGTATTTTTCTCAAAACATTCTTATTTTCAAAATTCTTCCATGAAATGAAGGTAGTGTGGTATTTCAAGCTACTCGATGGCAAAATCTGACACAATGATGATGTCATAATAAAAAGTTACAATTGCTGTGAAAATTTAGTTTAAACACAATGATAAAATAAAGTGTATATTTTGAAAGAGAATAACATATTGTGCACTTCGGTAAAATTTGCGTAATGTTCCGATTATTAGAACCCGAGTTATAAAGGATTTAGTTTTTTGATGACGTCATTATTTATGACGTCATCAGCTAAAGAAAAAAAAGCAGTTTGAAGGGACAGAAATCAGTAAAATGACTTTATTGATATTTATTATTGTTATAGAGGTATCTTATTCTACACAATGCAGGATTTTGATGTTTATTAACTCTATTAGAGATATTTTAAAATATGTGTGACGTCATAATGACGTATTCGCTTTTTTATTAGTTTTTAAAATATTATTTGAACTACCGGTACTTACACTCAAAAAATCAAAATTCTAAAATCAACAAGTTTTCCGCATGTCATAGTTCTTCCAATACTCTAAGTATGGCACTAAAATGTTTTAAAGCAAAAAAGTTTTACCAAGCGGTTTATTTTACCGATGGTTTTGTATGAATTGTTTACTGCCAATTTTTCCCGGGAAAAAATATCGAGTTAAAAATATTCATAACTCTGGTTGTCTTCGTCCAATTTCAAAACGGTTTTCGATTTTAGGTTAGTTATCACGAGAAGAACAAAGTAATGTCAATTTTGCGATTTTCCAAAAATTTCAAATGACCGATTTTAGGGCCATTCACGCCCGCCGTGCTTAATGTTATAACGTGATGAAACTAAAAACGGATGCAAGGGAGACTACCTTTAAAGGGGAACTGAAGACAAAATTTATTTTCTCAAGAAAGTTTTTGTAAATATTTCTTAGATTATTATCAACTTATATTCAATATAGAATATCATCAGCCATTTTGCCGTTTTACCGTTGGATCACATATGTTTGTTTGTAACGTCATTTATGGGAATAGTAAAATCCGCTCACAGCATTCTCTCGGGTACAAGAAAATACAAATGCACTGTCTTATAAAAAATTATTACTCTATATTGTGACTGCACTTTCCCTTGGGATAGATGACGCCAATTATGGGGAATAACCAATGACTGCACAAAGCTTAAAATTTAATTATCCTTGTATTTCAAGGGGATCTGCACCCACATCTTCCTTCCATTCTTTCTCTATTTCGTCATCCTAGTTTTTCTCACGCTGTTTCATGTTGTTTTTTCTACAGGTCATTCTATTTACTGTTCCACTCTCAAGTACTGCGCATGGTACATGGAGGTGTACGGCTTTCACAACAAGCAGCTCTTCAACTGGACTAACTTTGTATATAAGAATGTATCACCATTACCAGGCAGTGAAATAGCTACTGATCCTGTACGCATAGCCTTGAATCAAGATGACTGGAAGAGCATGGCACCAAGTGACAACACCAACCCAACCGTCAAACTTATTGATGAACGAGACCAGATTTTGCCTGGTTAGTACATGTAGAACCAGGGAATTGTCAGTGGTAGAAGTTACAGTGATATCCCTGATGCTTTGTTTGTCTCAACATTAATCCATGGTGGTAGAGGTACAATGTATGTCCTCTGCACCAGTTGAGATCAAGAGAAAATTGCATCAATATTGCTTGTTTGCATGTTACATCATGGTGGCCATATTGGTGCCCGATAACAAAGCATTCATCATATTTAGCTTCTCTTGTTTGCATGGCCGCTGTGCCTTTGTTCTTTAAATCTCCAGAAGTTGATTGCAAACAGCAATAAATTGAATATCATTTCACTGTAAAATATGCTTCTTCCACGTAAATGGATTTTTATTATCCAAGCTTTCGGGCCTCTGGCCTGTCATCAGGGAATGAATGGATTTTACAAAATTCAGTTAGAAGAATTACGTATAAAAACGTATATGTAATCTTCTAACTGAATTTTGTAAAATCCATTCATTCCCTGATGATGGGCCAGAGGCCCGAAAGCTTGGATAATAAAAAGCATCTTTTACAGTGAAATAATGATACCCACGTACAACGACACTCTTAATTTAAATTGAATATCGTTGAAACGAGGATTTTGTAATTTGAACCTTGTATTTATGAGTTATAGAGATTTGAATTTTCAATATGCAAATCAGATGTTGTGAAACCTGGCTTCATTTGTTATACAAAAATGCTCTTGTGCTTATTATTGACATTTAAAAACTTGCACAAAATTTCCACAGCCTTATAAAATAATGATTTTATGTTTTTTTCCCATTTCATATAAAAGGTATAAAATAATGATTTTATGTTTTTTTCCCATTTCATATAAAAGGTAGCCAGATAAATTATGGGAAAAGCTAGGTTGACGTCATCTGATTTGCATATTGAGATTTCAAACCTCTATAGATTATGAAGGCCTCAGGTTTATGAGCTTTTCACCTTCAGTTGGTAAAATAAAGTGCATTTATTTATTGATTGATTGATTTTTAACACAAGGTTCAAATCACAAAATACTGAACTCTCCCTCTATTCAGTTTAAATAAAAAGCAAGCATAAGCGTGCAGTAGGCACAGTATTTACACAATGTGATCAACTAAATGTTCCTTTTCACAGGGGTTGTGTCAGTGGCTATAGAAAACACCAACTACTCCAACACTCAAGTTGATGTCAGTTCTGGACCATTTTTCCCGTCAGACAGTAAAATCTATTCGTTTAAGTTGAGTGGAAAGTCCAACGTCCCCTTTGCACTGACCATTCAGACCATCACTGGGCGGGCCATTAAAGCTGTTATATCTAACGTGACGCTACAAGACTGCAGACCTGGGTATTACCTGAAAGATAACTCCAGATGTATTTGCCACAAAACTCCACAAACCTCAGCACAACACAGTGGTATTACTCGTTGTCAAGGGGACCGACAAGTATTTGTGCGAAAAGGACTGTGGGCGGGTACTTTAAATGGACATTTCGAAACATTTGTGACCTTACCATGTCCTTCACTGTACTGCGATTTCCGCTGTCCTCCTGGAATCTCCTGCGCACCACATGAGTATCTGTTTGTGGAAGAGCCTCACCATCAATGCCAGGGCCACAGGACTGGAATACTTTGTGGGAAATGTCTGTCAGGTTACAGTGTGGTCTTAGGTAGTGACCATTGTAAAGTCTGTCCACATGGTTATGGGTGGGTGGGTTTTTTTACTTTGTTTCTTATCATTGGTACATTGATTGTTCTTGTTGTTCTATTGGTTAATGTGAACATCTCTATGGGTCATTACACTGGCTGTTTGTTCTTCTATCAAGTTGTGTTACTCCTAGTTAGAGATGGCTTTACCCCTGATCCTGTTTTAAGAATCCTTTTGGGTTTAGCCAATGCCCAAGTAGGCCTTGGTGCATGTATGTGGTATGGTATGACAGACCTCCAGAAGCTTGCCTTGACGTATGTTCTTCCTACGTACATACTCCTCTTATGTGCAATTGTTGTATTCTTTTCTAGGATGCCTCAATGTGTGTTCTCTCATCGGTCCGCTCTACGTGCTTTCACTACACTGTTTCTAGTGTCATACACCACCTTTACATCAGTGTCCCTTGAACTTCTCCACTATTCATCAATACACGGACACAAGGTGTTGTATAAAAGTGGTGAAGTGGAGTTTTTCAAAGGTGCACACGTTGGCTTTGGTGTGCTTGCCATACTTGTCTGTATTATAATTGTTATCCCTTTTCCTCTGTATCTATGCCTGGTTCAGCCATTATCATACATTAAGCCTGGGATTGGTGGTGGCACAATGAAGCCCTTCTTGGATATCTTCCATTGTTGCTATCAAAGCAAGTACCGCTGGTTCTCAGGAGTGTACTATCTTGCTCGTATCATCTTACTCTTAATCTACACATTTGTCTCTGAATCAACTCTCAAGCACAGCCTGCTGTGTTTTGTGTGTATCTTATTGCTAACTATCCAAGCCAACATCCGTCCATATGATCAGAAAACAGCATGGATTAATCTACTGGATTCTCTACTGTTGATGAATCTCAGCTTCATTGCTTTGCTTGGCTCCATAAATGGTGACAGTGCATTTACCTTATTATCCAGCAATGGCTACTCTCCTGCAGATATACTGTGTATCTTTCTAATGTGGCTGCCTGCTCCCTATTTCATCGTTGTGATTGGGTTCAATCTGTACAAAGCTGCAAAGAAAAGGTTTGATCGAGTCAGAAGCATCACAATGAACAGGCAACAATCTGCAATGTCAGAAACCTCAGACTTTACGGTAAACACAATTCAGTACGGTTCTGTAATTGAGTAGCCATGAACAATGGTACCGTCGAGGTTGGCATTGAGAAAATACAGTAAACATCACACCTGAAGACAATAGCAAACGAGCAGTTCAAAGTATGTGTCTTGATTTGCAATGATAACAGAAAAGAACATTTATTTAGCTTTTTTCTTGTAATTGTAAAATAACGAGGTTTCTAAATCCAGTAACCAACCTACCATTATCACATTCTCATTTTACAGCTGTATTTGCATAAAATGTGTTTGGTGGAACTCTGCATTTTTCATTTATGCCTGTGGTGCCATTACTAAGGCACTTTGCTGGTGCCCCACCTTTAATTATATCTGTTTATGACCAAAGTGTATTTATTATCAAAATCCCTCGACACAATATGGGCACCGGTATTTAATATTTATAATAAATATATGTGCAGTGAATGAGCCTGAAGCGAGAGAGCAAGGAAGCAATGTTAGGGTGCATTCGATGGACTCTATTCCAGAATAGGAATACACGGATAAACGCTTATTTCAGCACATTTAAAATTCCAAACTGTTCCTTGTAACTTTATTATGATACAACAAGGAATTGTTTCATTTTACAGTGGACAGTAGCTGCGTGACAGTGATTTAGGGATGTTATTCCGTGTATTCCTATTCTGGAATTAATTATCATAATTAATTATCATAATTTAGTAATGTGGCTGAAATGATTTTGATATTACCCACAATGCCTTTTGTGTTTCCTACAAACACAAAATAAACAATAAAATGTAAAGATATTTAAGAGGTTTCATTGTTCAATATTTGCAAATAGAAATATGTCATTTGAGGTCGAGAGAATCAGGTATAATATATACACCTAAGTGAACAATCTTATTTAGAAAGCTATGACCAAATTAAGGGATTCTGGGAAATTAAAACGACATTGTAAAATCAACCTTACTGCTCCAGATTTGTATTTCATTTGGAATATTGCACAATTTGTTAGTGAAGAAGCTGGCTGATAAACAAGTGGAGGATTAAAGTTGATGGTTAAGGGAGCGTAGTTGAGAGTGTGTTGGGTCTGAGAGGGTGATCTGTGTTGGGTCTGAGAGGGTCAGTGTTGGGTCTGAGAGGGTCAGTGTTGGATCTGAGAGGGTCAGTGTTGGGTCTGAGAGGGTCAGTGTTGGGTCTGAGAGGGTCAGTGTTGGGTCTGAGAGGGTCAGTGTTGGGTCTGAGAGGGTCAGTGTTGGGTCTGAGAGGGTCAGTGTTGGATCTGAGAGGGTCAGTGTTGGGTCTGAGAGGGTGAGAGAGGGTCAGTGTTGGGTCTGAGAGGGTCAGTGTTGGGTCTGAGAGGGTCAGTGTTGGGTCTGAGAGGGTCAGTGTTGGGTCTGAGAGGGTCAGTGTTGGGTCTGAGAGGGTCAGTGTTGGGTCTGAGAGGGTCAGTGTTGGGTCTGAGAGGGTCAGTGTTGGGTCTGAGAGGGTCAGTGTTGGGTCTGAGAGGGTCAGTGTTGGGTCTCAGAGGGTCAGTGTTGGGTCTCAGAGGGTCAGTGTTGGGTCTGAGAGGGTCAGTGTTGGGTCTCAGAGGGTCAGTGTTGGATCTGAGAGGGTCAGTGTTGGATCTGAGAGGGTCAGTGTTGGGTCTGAGAGGGTCAGTGTTGGGTCTGAGAGGGTGATCAGTGTTGGGTCTGAGAGGGTCAGTGTTGGGTCTGAGAGGGTCAGTGTTGGGTCTGAGAGGGTCAGTGTTGGGTCTCAGAGGGTCAGTGTTGGGTCTGAGAGGGTCAGTGTTGGGTCTCGGAGGGTCAGACAGAGTTGGGTCTGAGAGGGTCAGTGTTGGGTCTCAGAGGGTCAGTGTTGGGTCTGAGAGGGTCAGTGTTGGGTCTCAGAGGGTCAGTGTTGGGTCTCAGAGGGTCAGTGTTGGGTCTGAGAGGGTCAGTGTTGGGTCTCAGAGGGTCAGTGTTGGGTCTGAGAGGGTCAGTGTCTGAGAGGGTCAGTGTTGGGTCTGAGGGTCAGTGTTGGGTCTGAGAGGGTCAGTGTTGGGTCTGAGAGGGTCAGTGTTGGGTCTGAGAGGGTCAGTGTTGGGTCTCAGAGGGTCAGTGTTGGGTCTGAGAGGGTCAGTGTTGGATCTGAGAGGGTGATCAGTGTTGGGTCTGAGAGGGTGATCAGTGTTGGGTCTGAGAGGGTCAGTGTTGGGTCTGAGAGGGTCAGTGTTGGGTCTCAGAGGGTCAGTGTTGGGTCTCGGAGGGTCAGTGTTGGGTCTGAGAGGGTGATCAGTGTTGGGTCTGAGAGGGTCAGTGTTGGGTCTGAGAGGGTCAGTGTTGGGTCTGAGAGGGTCAGGTTGGGTCTGAGAGGGTGATCAGTGTTGGTCTGAGAGGGTGATCAGTGTTGGGTCTGAGAGGGTGATCAGTGTTGGGTCTGAGAGGGTGTCAGTGTTGGGTCTGAGAGGGTCAGTGTTGGGTCTGAGAGGGTGATCAGTGTTGGGTCTGAGAGGGTGATCAGTGTTGGGTCTGAGAGGGTGGTCAGTGTTGGGTCTGAGAGGGTCAGTGTTGGGTCTGAGAGGGTGATCAGTGTTGGGTCTGAGAGGGTGATCAGTGTTGGGTCTGAGAGGGTCAGTGTTGGGTCTGAGAGGGTCAGTGTTGGGTCTGAGAGGGTCAGTGTTGGGTCTGAGAGGGTGATCAGTGTTGGGTCTGAGAGGGTCAGTGTTGGGTCTCAGAGGGTCAGTGTTGGGTTTGTTGGGTCTGAGAGGGTGATCAGTGCAAGAGGGTCAGTGTTGGGTCTGAGAGGGACCAGTGTTGGGTCTGAGAGGGTCAGTGTTGGGTCTGAGAGGGTACATCAGTGTTGGGTCTGAGAGGGTGATCAGTGTTGGGTCTGAGAGGGTCAGTGTTCTCAGAGGGTCATTGAGGGTCAGTGTTGGAGAGGGTGATCAGTGTTGGGTCTGAGAGGGTCATCAGTGTTGGGTCTGAGAGGGTGATCAGTGTTGGGTCTGAGAGGGTCATGTTGGGTCTCAGAGGGTCAGTGTTGGGTCTCGGAGGGTCAGTGTTGGGTCTGAGAGGGTGATCAGTGTTGGGTCTCAGAGGGTCAGTGTTGGGTCTGAGAGGGTCAGTGTTGGATCTGAGAGGGTCAGTGTTGGGTCTGAGAGGGTCAGTGTTGGGTCTGAGAGGGTCAGTGTTGGGTCTGAGAGGGTGATCAGTGTTGGGTCTGAGAGGGTCAGTGTTGGGTCTCAGAGGGTCAGTGTTGGGTCTGAGAGGGTCAGTGTTGGATCTGAGAGGGTGATCAGTGTTGGGTCTGAGAGGGTGATCAGTGTTGGGTCTGAGAGGGTGATCAGTGTTGGGTCTGAGAGGGTCAGTGTTGGGTCTCAGAGGGTCAGTGTTGGGTCTCGGAGGGTCAGTGTTGGGTCTGAGAGGGTGATCAGTGTTGGGTCTGAGAGGGTCAGTGTTGGGTCTGAGAGGGTCAGTGTTGGGTCTGAGAGGGTCAGTGTTGGGTCTGAGAGGGTGATCAGTGTTGGGTCTGAGAGGGTGATCAGTGTTGGGTCTGAGAGGGTGATCAGTGTTGGGTCTGAGAGGGTGGTCAGTGTTGGGTCTGAGAGGGTCAGTGTTGGGTCTGAGAGGGTGATCAGTGTTGGGTCTGAGAGGGTGATCAGTGTTGGGTCTGAGAGGGTGGTCAGTTTGGGTCTGAGAGGGTCAGTGTTGGGTCTGAGAGGGTGATCAGTGTTGGGTCTGAGAGGGTGATCAGTGTTGGGTCTGAGAGGGTCAGTGTTGGGTCTGAGAGGGTCAGTGTTGGGTCTGAGAGGGTGATCAGTGTTGGGTCTGAGAGGGTATCAGTGTTGGGTCTGAGAGGGTCAGTGTTGGGTCTCCAGGGGTCAGTGTTGGGTCTCGGAGGGTCAGTGTTGGGTCTGAGAGGGTGATCAGTGTTGGGTCTGAGAGGGTCAGTGTTGGGTCTGAGAGGGTCAGTGTTGGGTCTGAGAGGGTCAGTGTTGGGTCTGAGAGGGTGATCAGTGTTGGGTCTGAGAGGGTGATCAGTGTTGGGTCTGAGAGGGTGATCAGTGTTGGGTCTGAGAGGGTGGTCAGTGTTGGGTCTGAGAGGGTCAGTGTTGGGTCTGAGAGGGTGATCAGTGTTGGGTCTGAGAGGGTGATCAGTGTTGGGTCTGAGAGGGTGGTCAGTGTTGGGTCTGAGAGGGTCAGTGTTGGGTTGATGATCAGTGTTGGGTCTGAGAGGGTGATCAGTGTTGGGTCTGAGAGGGTCAGTGTTGGGTCTGAGAGGGTCAGTGTTGGGTCTGAGAGGGTGATCAGTGTTGGGTCTGAGAGGGTGATCAGTGTTGGGTCTGAGAGGGTGAAAGTTTGGTCTGAGAGGGTGATCAGTGTTGGGTCTGAGAGGGTGGTCAGTGTTGGGTCTGAGAGGGTCAGTTTGGGTCTGAGAGGGTGATCAGTGTTGGGTCTGAGATGATCAGTGTTGGGTCTGAGAGGGTGGTCAGTGTTGGGTCTGAGAGGGTCAGTGTTGGGTCTGAGAGGGTGATCAGTGTTGGGTCTGAGAGGGTGATCAGTGTTGGGTCTGAGAGGGTCAGTGTTGGGTCTGAGAGGGTCAGTGTTGGGTCTGAGAGGGTGATCAGTGTTGGGTCTGAGAGGGTGATCAGTGTTGGGTCTGAGAGGGTCAAGTGTTGGGTCTCAGAGGGTCAGTGTTGGGTCTCGGAGGGTCAGTGTTGGGTCTGAGAGGGTGATCAGTGTTGGGTCTGAGAGGGTCAGTGTTGGGTCTGAGAGGGTCAAGAGGGTCAGTGTTGGGTCTGAGAGGGTGATCAGTGTTGGGTCTGAGAGGGTGATCAGTGTTGGGTCTGAGAGGGTGATCAGTGTTGGGTCTGAGAGGGTGGTCAGTGTTTTCTGAGAGGGTCAGTGTTGGGTCTGAAGGGTGATCAGTGTTGGGTCTGAGAGGGTGATCAGTGTTGGGTCTGAGAGGGTGGTCAGTGTTGGGTCTGAGAGGGTCAGTGTTGGGTCTGAGAGGGTGATCAGTGTTGGGTCTGAGAGGGTGATCAGTGTTGGGTCTGAGAGGGTCAGTGTTGGGTCTGAGAGGGTCAGTGTTGGGTCTGAGAGGGTGATCAGTGTTGGGTCTGAGAGGGTGATCAGTGTTGGGTCTGAGAGGGTCAGTGTTGGGTCTGAGAGCATGAGAGAACTCTTGATCAGTTCTTCCTCCGGTATCAAGATACATCCACCTGACCCGAATCGTGAGAGCTGATTGGTTGTTGAGCTAATGAAATATTAATGAGTTTGAGAAGTTCTAATAACACACGGCTCTCAACTGATCAAAACATACCAATATTATTATTGTATAAAACATTTTACATACAGTATTTGTAGAATCGCTCTAAAAAACTTACGTTTATTGTTGCTAGTATAATAATAATTTTACAGTATTCTCTTTGAGAAGATATGGCTAATATATAATACTAACTATGAATTTGATTCTGCCATTTTTTCATTCAGTGTGTTCATTTGCTTTTCATCTCATTCATCCCTTATTTTAAATGAGTTGTAAAATTTAGTGTGTGATTTGATCAACATTTTTTCTGCCAATAGGTACAATACATTTGTATATGGATCTGATATGAAATGCAATTGCATACTAAATAGAATTATATATGTACTGTAATATTTACATGTACACTGGTCAGATATGTTTTGCAGTAGCCAATCAATTGACAGCATGCATGTGATCATATATGCTACAGGATGATTATGGATGAAATGACATTTTACATCTCAAATCCAATCATGGTGTTGAAATGTCGTCATATTCAGTTACTTGTTATGATATATATATATCTCATGGCATTTAAGAGTTTATTAGTCGACCGACTCTAAAAATGCAGAGCGTTCGTCGTATTCTTTGACCCCAGAACGCATATTGGGTTCTACAGCGCATGCGCCTTGTTAAAGCCGAAGGAGACATGAAGTCTGGCCAAGAAAGATTACAAAGCACAAACCAATCAGGGAAAGCACCGGAGGTCAAGGGGCCAAAATATAAGTCTTTTCTCGTCTAAATCTAAATTTAGATTGAAACAGGACGCTCTAGTAGCGTGAAGTCTCGCAGGCTAGGTGAAGTCGGGCTATTAACGTTTTTACTGATATACTGTAAAGTTCGCAGTACTGAAATTGCAAGGAAAGCATGTTCTATCGAGCTCGAGTCATGCAACGACGAGCAACCAAAAACTGTTTCAATCGCACTGAAAATCGCACTATAAGATATCTATATTTAGTTCAAATAGGTTACATTTCATTTAGAAGCCCGACTTCACGCTAGAAGAGCGTCTAGTTATTGTTAAATTTTGCTACCAAAAATCCAATCTGTCATGAAGAAAACTTGCATCGATTATATATCTAGAATTGCTCATTTCTCCTCTGCGATGATCAATATAGAAATGTTACACAGTAATAATTATTATTTGTTATAGGAGCCCATGCGAAGCACAAATACAGCAATAATATATAATTAAAATATATATAATTAAAATGACAAAATTTACAATTAAAATGGTAATGTTCTTGATTTGTGAATACTGTATTTGACATTTTTATTTCTTTTAAGTTTAAATTAAAATTTCTCTGATGTTTTTCTGTGGTGCGGTTAAAATGTCTGTTGATCGATCTTTCCAGTGGCACTCCCTTTGCGTTCACTGATATCCTTTCACTTTTTTCAATTTATTAACAATGCATTTATGTCGTCAAAGTCCAGAAGTGTGTGGTTTTATAGATGCTTGTATATTATCTGTTACAAGCAGAGGCATTGGCAGCAACAGCACGAAAGATAACAGCATTTTGCAGGAACATTGTTTGTATTTCGGCCTTTCAAGACAACCATAGCCACTGCTTTTAAACAGCCAGCACCTGCCTTATGGCACTTACTGGCATTCGAGATGTATGTGAATAGAAGTCTTTGTAACGTATGACCATCGAAATAGTTATTATGCCCTGGACATACTCGATCTATCCCAGGAGCAAGCGATAATAAGGTTTCACACGATTGAATGTATTGAGAAACATTGCTGGTAGGTAGCCAGTCGATCAATAGTCCATCGTAAATAATATCCCCGCTAAACAAGGTCCTGGTTCGCTCGTCATACAGTGCTATACTCCCTCGCGTGACCTGGCAGATGAAGAACACGAAGTTGACGATTGCCAAGATCTATAACGTCCCCATCATCGAGTAAACGTGTAGGTTGAGCCGCTACGACTTGGTAATTCTTGGCTGCCCAGTTTTTCAGCGGTGGCTTCGAGATATCAGTTTCATTGATGAATGTACAAGTTTCATAATTGTCGCCTTGTTGAATGGCTCTTGCCTCTAGTCGGTGGATGGCAAACTCTTCAAACTGATGAAGACCACCGGAGTGATCAAAATGAACATGAGTAGCTATAGCTAAGTAGGGTTTATCGCCTATGGCTCCAGCACGCTTTAAAAAGCCCGGCAAATCCCACAGTCCAACTCCTGTGTCGATAATAACGTCCATGTCTGACCCTTTCACTATCCATAAGTTCGCTTGATTTCCAGAAACGTAGAATCTCTCTCTGCACAACAACAGATCTCGATCGATCTCAGACAGACTGAAGTCTTCCTGTTCCATCGCCACTGTTATATATGGCTCTGAGAAGTGTTAGAAACCAAAAGGACAATTCTGTAGACCAACACAATCGCACAGCAACGCAGATGTCAATACATAGAAATTGCTTCTCGTCCCAGCTCCTCTCACGGCATTAATTGTCAGCTGCTCACTTTCCATTCAACTTACTATTGTAATTTATTCAAAACGAGGGTTATGTTCCGGATGTTCAAAATGAAGAATAAACAGACAAAAAGGGTTAAATTAAAGCGATTTAAAAAAGTTCAAATGAGCAATTTTTGATATGTCAAGCGATACTCAGTGATTTGAACATCCCACTTTTATTTGACGTGTTTTTGGGACAATATTCGTCTTGAGAGCGCTGAAAAAGAACTCGCAAAACATCAGTACTGTACTATTGAAAAGGTGAATTGAAATTGTTATTTGGACTGAGAATGAATCACTTATAAAACATGCCGTGATCTCGGCATGAACACAAGGAAAATGATTGGTAATAATTTAGAGATTCTATCACTAGCGGAAACAGCATTAAAAAAGATGCACGCGTCAGTGATTGGGCATACATTTGTATACATGTATGTTGCAATGGATAGAGTCGATTAACCTTCGACGGTACCGCGACACTCGACTGAATATTCACATTGACTTGTAAATTCATAAAAGTGGAAAAAAGGAGAAAACTGATAACATCAGGAACTAAAAATTATTAGGAAAAAGACTGGAAACCGAGGCAATGGTGGACAATTTTGATTGCTTTTTCAAGCCTTTTTAATGTGTTCCGACTTAAAATCCTGTACAAATATTGATTTTATCCAAGATACAAAGCATACGATTACATAGCAACATTTTGATAAAAAAACAGAGTTGTTTATTTCTTGAACTAAAGATTAAATAATAGTTCAAGAAAACACACAGCAAGACAGCCCAATCTAGCGGTTCTGTTACTAAATGGGATTGCAATTAAACTCAGAGCAAACTATTTGAGATATTTTATAACGAACAGGCAGGCGACAAAACGTGACATTTACCGAGGAGTGTTTACACATGGTAACAGTATGGTTGAAACAAAAGGTTCTATAAAGATACATGGCTAACCGGTCTAAGGGACCGGTCATTATTAATGCAGGGGGGTGGGGGGGGGGGGGGGGGGGGGGGAGAATTTTATCTCCGGAAGATAAAGTTTGCCAAGGCCCCCCCCCCCCCTTAAGGCACAAGAATGGCGAGCAGCCCCCCTCATAATCCACATTTTAGTGATGACTGCGGATAGAAATGAGTCGAATGATAAAATTATATAATTTTAGCAGTTGAATACAGAGTTTCGCGCGCGCTCGGATTGGTCGACCGTCCAGTGATTATGTGAGACGATAGAGTCGTTTGAGTGGGAAACCTACGGTACAGAGTCACGGTACGGAATCGAAGACATCTATTCAACCAATCACAGCACGCAAAATCAATGCTCAACCAATCAGAATGCTTGGACACGTGACGGTCACCGCACGGCACGAACTGTATTGTAACTACTTCCCACTCATACGAAAACCACTCTAATCACAGGCAGCCCAACCATTGTTTCTGAGGCTACTAAATAATTAAATAAAATGATATATGCGTCTTTTTTTGATGGGTTCCCTGTGCTGAGTAACGTCCTATGTTGGGCTCCCTGTGTGTCCCCCGCAAGACGCGCCCGCGCGCAGAGAGTATATATTCACTACTTATTCACTACTACACTTGTGCGGGCGCGGAAGCCCAACATAATACGTATTGCGCGCGTGTGCTCTACCACAGGAAACCCATCAAAAAATACGCCAGCATATCCTTTTACTTATGTATTTTAGTAGCCTCAGAAGCAATGGTTGGGCTGCCTGTGCTCTAATCACTGGTCGAACGGTAATTGTTAGGTTCGCTTTTGAACAAATCACAGTGCGAAAACAGGCGGCAAAACAAAAATATTGAGAAAAGTGAACCACAAGTTATGGGTATTTCATAGCACTTCATGACTTTCCCTCAATGTCTATAAGTTCAAATGATGCGTGACACTTTTAATATGAATTCGAAAAGAAGTGGAATTATTACTCGGACACTTCCGGAGGAAGTCCGAGTTATAAAATGGGCATTCTTTTTTATTCTTCGTAGTACACAGAATGCGAAGTATGTGATCGCATCGGTCAGGAATGTCTGTTTCAGGTTTTCGATTGGCTGAAAACTGGGGCGATGATATCCGAACACGTAATGAAGTAATTCTATGCTCAAACGGGTCAAATAGTTCGCTCTTGGGTCATCGTTAAAACTCATCGCGTTCCATGCACGACTACCGATCGACTAGAAGTGCTGTGTCGAGAAAGAAGCAGTTGAGATCTCGAGATACGCACATACGCACGTGCGTACAATTTAAAATCCTTAAAATATAAATATTATAAAAAACATTAAAATATTTAAAATAAAATGAAATCTAAGACAAAATCTTAACAGCTCACGGCAGATTACTTGCTGCAAACTACTCACAGAAGGCAGGAAAATGCTATTTTGGAGACCCTATACCTCAAAATTTTTCGGGGAGCATGCCTTCGCATCCCCCTACGAGCTCGCGCCTTCACCGCTTTCGTCAGATTGTGTCCCCAATAAATTTCCCCTTTCAGTCAGTCATTGTAGGCATGTATAATGATGATTGTAGATAGTCTCAAACAATATAAATACCAAAAAACTGGCTTCGCCTCGGGTTGTTATATCGCTATATATAGCGGTAGCGGTATATAAGCCGTTTACATAAATCCTTTACACAACCTTTACAAAAATCCTTTACACAACCTTTACATAAATCCTTTACACAACCTTTAATTTACATAAATCCTTTACACAACTACAAAAATCCTTAACACATCCTTTACATAAATCCTTTACACAACCTTTACATAAATCCTTTACACAACCTTTACATAAATCCTTAACACATCCTTTACATAAAATCCTTTACACAACCTTTACATAAATCCTTTACACAACCTTTACATAAATCCTTTACACACAACCTTTACATAAATCCTTTACACATCCTTTACAAAATCCTTTACACAACCTTTACATAAATCCTTTACACAACCTTTACATAAATCCTTTACACAACCTTTACATAAATCCTTTACACAACCTTTACATAAATCCTTCACTCAACCTTTACATAAATCCTTAACACATCCTTTACATAAATCCTTTATATAACCTTTACATAAATCCCCCCATAAAACTGAGTGATAAATGCATTTTACTATGTATTTATGTAGCGAGAAAGTCCGCTGGAAAACGAAGAAAATGGTGTTTCCAAGGCTCTAGATTTCTAAATTTTCAGGGGGGGCATGCCCCCTCACCCCCCTACAAACTCACGCCTTCGGCGCTCGTCGCTATGTGCGTACATTGGGAAAAAAGCACGCTACGCCCCTGGAATAGTGTTGGATTTCAAAGAGATAGTCTGGGTTTCATGATTCATAATGGAGTGCATCGTGTACCGCAACAACGTCAACAAGCTTGATTAAAATATATCTGAAGCCGGCGGCTCGGATCTTTATGGCCGATAAAATACGGGCTTTAAACACGCTCATTTCACATACAAAAGCATACGCCGATTCGTGTGGGCCATGCACGCCTTCATTACAACAAACGAAAAACTTTATCAGAACCATCTGACCATATGCATGAATATGCAACCTCAACTGGACGTTCGAAGTATACGTACGTATACTGAAGACAGACGATTCGGAGATCTTTATCTATCCTCACCGACACATAGTCTCCCTAGTCACGCAATTAACTGTCATTGTCATAAATGTCCGAGTGTACGTTCATTGAGCGTCTTGTTTGAAAGTAAGTGGAAAACTTGGGCTTCCTTTGGTGTCTTCAGAACGAGGCTATATACAGATAATCAAGTCCAATACATCAAAGCACGTGTTTTAATTTAGTGAAATTTCTTCGCTTTAAAAACATAGAGAGAAACAGGTAAGGTTTTGACTGTGTCTTTCTTCGTAGATAGACCAGGTCTCAAGCGAAACTGCTCAATCGTAGTGTCGGTTTGTGTGTAGAGCCGGACCCGGCGCCGCGTCTCAGGGTCAGTAGACGGTTCTTGTGATACCGGCGTGGTGTTAGCTGACCCCTTTTCCCTTTACCATAGCACGAAGGGTTTCTAGTCAATCTGTAGAGATCCAACTTGGTCCGCGAGCGCCCTGCTGACGTACTCGGCGCTTGCCTTTGCGACCTGGTTTATGGTTAGATCATCAGTGTTTATGTAAGTCCGATGTGGCACCCAAGTTGACACTTGTGCAAATTGTATTGATGTTGGCTAAAAATCTATGAACGAACCCGGATTTCATAACTGCGAAGCCATCCGTATTTGGCATTGCATATCTGACAAAATTTGTTGCAATGTGACAACACTTCAAAGATTCCGCCAGTCTTGGGGTCACTACCAAGTGAAGGGGGTGGGGGTGGGGATGATCTTCGAAATATTTGAATTAAACCCCTAAACAAGACCAATCTGGGCGTGACTCAAGCTTTCTTTTACCCCTAAAAGATAACATTCTAAAACACAGTTAAATAAGAGCTGTATAGTCACTTAATGACCCCACCAACACAGTATGACACCGTTTTTATGTATTTGCATGCAACCCTAAATGATACCTTGATGGCTGTCACTCTTGAACACCCTAAGTAATACCAAAACCATAATTTATGCCCCTATAAGACATGACCCACTCCCTGGCGTTCAATGTATCAGCTACATGTATCAGCCACTGCCCAGAGGACTCCATAAAAATATAAATAGAAGTTAGTGTATGGGTGTTCTACAAATAATTTTAGCTATTGTATCTACATTTAGTCCTGGGGGAGGGGGGGGACTCCCATACGAAAGTGACAGATGCTCATCAGAAATTTTGAAAATGACCCCTAAAAGGTACCCGAGTCTCTTCCAAGTGAGCGTGGTGTGAAATAATTTCACCACTAAGAAGTACCAAGTCGTAGTCAATAAGTATATTAATTCCTTTGCATCTTGCGGTTAATTTGCGACAGCTGAAGCAGTCCTTTTCAATCTGAGACGCCCTAAGCAGTACCAAATCACAGTTTTCAAACCCTAAAAGGTACAACGAGCATCCCCATCGCCTCATGTATAGAAGTCCCCCACAGGCTGTTAGTTTTAGTAGCCTAACCTAGCTCTTCCTTTCTATATCTTGTTTCTTTTGTAAGCAAGAAGTTACTATCTGAAATGGATACTAGTGATACTGAATGGACAGAATACAAATGTAACTCTGGACAGACTCTATTTATCTACATGTACAACAAGATAACAGGGGAACACAAACTGTGGCAAAATACCAATGTAAGTTGAATACGTTTACACTGTAATATTTCCTGGGACTGTGAACTTATTACTCGAGCC
The DNA here is from genome assembly GCA_033675265.1 of Actinostola sp. cb2023. NCBI lineage: Eukaryota > Metazoa > Cnidaria > Anthozoa > Actiniaria > Actinostolidae > Actinostola > Actinostola sp. cb2023. The sequence continues at coordinate 59,511 of JAUJYZ010000861.1, read as the reverse complement.
CTTCCGAAGGAAGCCCGAGTTATAAAATGGACTTTTCGGTTGTAGTAGTAGTAGTAGTAGTTTTGTTTGGTCAAAGAATGAAGAAAGTATGCTACGTATTTAATCGTATCGAGTTTCAAGATTACTCAGCAGATAAGGGAATTGCGAAAACAAACGACACACAGGACTCAAGTAGAGAGCAAGGTCAATGTCCGAAATTTGGGTTCATGCCAAAGTAGTTTTTAATAGCCTATTTATATACTTGCACAATAGAAAAGCGCATTAATTTTAGAACCGCCGCGCAGCGCTATTTATTGCAGAATTTCCACGCTGAAAACAAGTCAGTGAACGGCAAAAATACAATCAAAATCAAAACGTCATTAGATATTAGGGATCTGTTACAGAAGAAGACGCTCAATGAGTGTATAGTCGGGTATTATGAAAATGCCAGTTGCGTGACGAGAGACTATTTGTTTCGATGACTCATAAAGATTCGTGGAGGTACGTCTGTATTACATCTTTAAACGTACTTGAGGTCACTTGAGGTTGCGTATTCATGGCGCCACAAACGTGTCAAATAGTTTCCGACCGTATATCGAACTTATAGACGATACTTCCAATAATACACAAGAGCCTTGAGATTAAATGTGAACTCAACTGAGTACTGCCTAGCCAAGCATGTATACCACAACTTGAAGCCAGATGTACTGATTCAGAAGTGTGATTCCAACATGGACAAATCCAAAGGTGAGAAAACAACTTTGAAATCGCATCAAGAAGAACACAAATCTGAGGCGAAAATGAAGTCAATCCTTGTTTACATTCTGTTTATATTTTTTATTGTGTTAATGCTGTTAAAAATAGTATTTTTCTATATCAAAGAGAGAGTTTTAATGGAGTGCATATACCGTCGTTATCACCGTCATACCGTCATGGCCAACGATCAAGGTGAACAAGCAAGTTTGACTGAAAATAGACTAAGTGCTATAGATGCCTTTGTAAATATATCTGAAGCCAGTGTACAAGTTAAGCTGAATGTCAATAATCAAGAATTAAATACAATAAACAATGTAAGATCTCGCTATGCCATGTTTGTTGCTTGTGATAGTACGTGCACGGTTAGTACTAGTAGTAGAATACACCGCCATGCTCATCGTGATCGAGAGCCAAGCAGAATTTCTTTCAAAAGCTTGACGTCTATTTTCGGCCGAAAAAGTAGGAAATTAAGAAAGTACATTCGACGTATCATCAAGAAACAGGTTCTAGCATCGTCAAATATTCATATTTTTCTCAAGAATATACGTATTATTGCCCTGAATGCGTTTACTCTTACTCTGATGTTAAATGCAAAGTACATTAATTTATAGCATTTCGATCATTCATTTCGTTAAATTTAGAATTGCACTAAAGCTTACATTATACAGATGCTGCACACCGAGAGAGCTCTTGTAACTATGAAAGAATATTGGAAATATATTTTCTTGATTCGACGATTCACTGAATTGACCGACTTTCCTCTGCGATAACGAAGAAACCAAAGACGTTATCAGAACCGTCTGACCATGAATATGAACTTCAACTGGACGTTCCAAGTACGTGCTACGGAAGTACGATTCGGAGATGCTCACCGACACATATATACATAGTCTCCTTCGTCACGCAACTGTCAGTCATTGTCAGGTCCCTCCTCACGCAACTGACATTGTCCTTGTCATCTATGCTCACCGACACATATATACATAGTCTTCCTCGTCACGCAACTGTCAGTCATTTTCAGGTCCTTCCTCACGCAACTGACATTATCCTTGTCATAATGCCCGAGTGTACGCTCATTGAGCGTCTTGTTAGAACTTAGTATGAAAAATCAGGGAAAACTTCTTGGAGAACAATGATATCAGGGAAAACCCCTTGGAGAACAATGATATCAGGGAAAATCCCTTTGAGAACAATGCTATCAGGGATACCCCCTTGGAGAACAATGATATCAGGGAAAACCCCTTGGAGAACAATGATATCAGGGAAACGCCCTTGTAAGACAATGATATCAGCGAAACCCCCTTGGAGAACAGTGATATCAGGGAAAACCCCTTGTGGAGCAATAATATCAGGGAAAACCCCTTGGAGAACAATGACATCAGGGAAAACTCCTTGGAGAACAATGAATGAGAAAACTCCCACTGAGGAAAATGCTATCAGGGAAACCCCTTGGAGAACAATGATGTCAGGGAACGCATCTTGGAGAACAATGATATCAGGGAAACCCCCTTGTAAGACAATGATATCAGGGAAACCTCCTTGTATGACAATGATATCAGGGAAACCTCCTTGTATGACAATGATATCAGGGAAAACCCCTTGGAGAACAATGATATCAGGGAAACCCCCTTGTATGACAATGATATCAGGGAAAACCCCTTGGAGAACAATGATGTCAGGGAACACCCCTTGGAGAACAATGATATCAGGGAAAAACCCTTGTAGGACAATGATATCAGGGAAACCTCCTTGTATGACAATGATATCAGGGAAAACCCCTTGGAGAACAATGATGTCAGGGAACACCCCTTGGAGAACAATGATATCAGAGAAACCCCCTTGTAGGACAATGATATCAGGGAAAACCCCCTTCGAGAACAATGATATCAGGGAAAACCCCTTTGGAGAACAATGATATCAGAGAAAACCCCTTGGAGAACAGTGATATCAGGGAAAACCCTTTGTGGAACAATGATATCAGGGAATTCCCCTTGGAGAACAATGACATCAGGGAAAACGCCTTGGAGAACAATGAAATAGTATAAAACTCCCACTGAGAACAATGATGTCAGGGAACACCCCTTGCAAAACAATGATATCAGGGAAAATCCCTTGGAGAACAATGATATCAGGGAAAACTCCTTGGAGAACAATGTTATCAGGGAAACCCCCGTGGAGAACAATGATATCAGGGACAACCCCCTGGGGAACAATGATATCAGGGACAACCCCATGGGGAACAATGATATCAGGGAAACCCCCATGGGGAACAATGATGTCAGGGAAACCCCCGTGGAGAACAGCGATATCAGGGAAAACCCCTTGTGGAACAATGATATCAGGGAAAACCCCTTGGAGAACAATGACATCAGGGAAAACGCCTTGGAGAACAATGAAATAGTATAAAACTCCCACTGAGAACAATGATATCAGGGAAAACCCCTTGGAGAACAATGATGTCAGGGAACACCCCTTGCAAAACAATGATATCGATTAGGGAAAACCCCTTGGAGAACAATGATATCAGGGAAAACTCCTTGGAGAACAATGTTATCAGGGAAAACCCTGTGGAGAACAATGATTTCAGGGAAAACCCCATGGGGAACAATGACATCAGGGAAACCCCCGTGGAGAACAATGATATCAGGGACAACCCCATGGGGAACAATGATATCAGGGAAACCCCCATGGGGAACAATGATGTCAGGGAAACCCCCGTGGAGAACAATGATATCAGGGACAACCCCATGGGGAACAATGATATCAGGGAAACCCCCTTGGAGAACAATGCTATCAGCGGAAACTCTGTGGAGAACAATGATGTCAGGGAAAACCCCTTTGTGGAACAATGATATCAGGGAAAACCCCGGAGAACAATCAGAGCATGTGTAAAATTTTCCAGACCAAAAATGAAATGATCCTGTTTGGATACAACTGGGAAAGAAAAGATCCCATACTGAATGATGGTTGCGATGCTAACTGTTCAGAGAATGCTGTCTGTGATCTTCGGCACAAGATAGACTTTACTACTGAACACTTTACAAATACTGATGTACATCTCGGAACTCATACTGAGGAGAAGCCCTATGAATGTTCTGTTTGCAATAAGTTCTTTTTTAAAAATCTCATTTAACTCGTCATCTGCTAACACACTCTGAAGAGAAACCATACAACTGTAGTTATGCTTGCGGTAAAACCTTTGGACAAAAAACAGAACTATTATTACACTTGCGAACTCACACTGGCGAGAAGCCATATAAATGTTCTGTCTGTCATAAGGCTTTTGGGCGAAAAGCCCATCTCACCCGTCATCTGCTAACACACACTGAAGAGAAAGCATACAACTGTAGTTATGCTTGCGGTAAAACCTTTGGACAAAAAACGGAACTATTATTACACCTACGAACTCATACTGAGGAGAAGCCATATAAATGTTCTGTCTGTCATAAGGCTTTTGGGCGAAAAGCCCATCTCACCCGTCATCTGCTAACACACACTGAAGAGAAAGCATTGTGAGAAGGCTGAATCGACAGAAATCTTCTTGTGAGACCGAAAGGCATACCAGAGAAAAACTATGCATGTAATGATAAGCGTTTTAAGAGGATATTTATTTCAACATCGCGTAATATCCGCCAAAAGCGCCAAAAACCAGCCCTTTTGAACAGTTTGACTTTCGATTTTCGCTTTGGGTTAACACTCTAATTTTATTTTAACTAAGCACAAACTATTAAAAACAAAGTAAATTGTCTACCTAAAGCTATGGATAAATAAATTACGTACAGGGGAGCCGGAGGGCCTTAATAGAGTGGATCCCTGTGCATAGACTTTCCGTAGGTCCGGAGAAGTCGACTTGTGCATGACAAGTCTACCCTGTGCACTACGCACAGGGATCCCAACTTAGAACTGGGTGTTCGCTGCCACAACATGTATACATTTTGTCTGCGCATGCGTTAGGATTCAGATTTCAAAGTACCTATTTGCATAATCGATACTTCAGCTTTTGTCATTCAGTGTGGCAACGATGTGCCAACCAGAGATCGATTGGCTGTTGAAACAAAACGTGTGAAAAGTTTTTGTGGAAATGGTTGGCACATTTACATCACAATGTTAATGTTTGTAAACATGAAGTATTGCTATTGTTTTGCCAAGTGCACTGCTGTGGAAGATTTAGTGAGCGATCTTCGTCTCTAGAATGAAGTTTAAGAAAATCATGGAAAGGAAATCAATAGTCCGCCTTCTTTTGTGGTGCTATGGATATTTTTTTCCGTATAAAGGAACAAAATCCGCCAAAACACGGCAACATTCCTACGGAGAAGTCGGGTGAATGAGTGATACTTGCACACTTCAAATCCACCACAAAGCAAGAGGGACAATTCTTCAACTCCAACAAACAAGACCTTACGAAACTAGCATGAGTGAAGCAATAAATCACGGAAGAAAATTGCTGGGGGGTGAGCTACTAAGAGAGGTTTTCTTATAATTTAGTTTGACACGTCACCAATTCAGATAAACGATTCGCAAACACAATGCTGAATAAAAGCTCAATGTGAATCAAACTTGTATCAAACGGTTTACAGCTGATTCTAAGAAGTCCAAAAAAATGAAGGATTAAGCTATCCTTTACAATAAACTTCAACACATAGAGTGTTTGTAATATGGTATACACCAGCGATGAAAATCAGTCATAATCATAACAAATAGAGTGTACTGATACCATAGTACCTAAATAATACGATCTCACCACAGGGAGCCCAAGCTTACTATCAGTGTATATATACATGTGACTTTGAAATGTGCAAATAAAAGTCATAATTTTCATCAAAAGTATTTGTTGTTGCTATATCTTATGTTTAAAATCCTCTCTGACTTGCCTGGAGTTATTTGAGTTAAATTTGATTGTTTACGTTTTTACTTACCTTTCTCTCCCTATACATAGTAAAGGGTGGAAACCGAGACCAACATCGAAGCCAACCGGCCCAACAAAATGTCCCGTTTCACCAACAAATATACTTTCAATCACGTTCAGATTCACACAGCTCACGGCCAGACAATGCACTTACACGGCACTGCACTGCACAGAAAACGATGAAAAGTGAAGCGATTCTAATAAATGCATCGTGAGCAATCGTTTAGAACTTGCATTTTCGATGCCACTAACACACAATCGGGCCGATCTGCGCGGACGGTACTGGGACCCAGCACCAAAAGTATTTCCACCGGGAGGTCCTGTGGTAATTTTGAACGAAACAAATTATTCCTCGTCCACAGGATCTTCCGGTGGAAATACTTTTGGTGCTGGGTCCCAGTACCGTCCGCGCAGATCGGCCCGATTGTGTGTTAGTGGCATCGAAAATGCAAGTTCTAAACGATTGCTCTCGATGTATTTTTTAGAATCGCTTCACTTTTCATCGTTTTCTGTGCAGGAACGTGTAAGTACATTGTCTGGCCGTGAGCTGTGTGAATCTGAACGTGATTGGAAGTATATTTGTTGGTGAAACGGGACATTTTGTTGGGCCGGTTGGCTTCGATGTTGGTCTCGGTTTCCACCCTTTACTATGAATAGGGAGAGAGAGGTAAGTAAAAAGAAAACAATCAAATTTAACTCAAATAACAACTCCAGGCAACTCAGAGAGGATTTTAAACATAAGATATAGCAACAACAAATACTTTTGATGAAAATTATGACTTTTATTTGCACATTTCAAAGTCACATGTATATATATATACACTGATAGTAAGCTTGGGCTCCCTGTGATCTCACATTGAGGGACAATTTTCCAGCTTAAAATAAGTTCTCGAATGCAAAGAATAAGCTTAGAAGAAATCAATTTGAGCTATTTTCGGCTGGGGGGCTAGTTAATAAGTATTAGAATATAGTCATACTCACTCGTCAGGAATGTTTGTGCGCTCTAACACGTGCAAAAATGATAAATGCCCATTACTCTATATAGAGAATACTAATAAGAATCTTTGTTTACTTTTGTTACAAAGCCAGAATGTGACCTCTCATATGGGTCTAATGACTAACTTAGAGAATCACTAGAGTGCAAATATTATCTCATGAAATAGTTAACTAACGATAATAGAATAAATAGCACCAAATGCTTTATTATTGTAGTCGTTGGCTTTTATTTCACGGAACCCCTATTTTCTAATCAGTATAACGTGTACTAAACTATATACAAAACATATTCTAATGCAATTTTAGTTTAATCTCGACAGTTATTAGCTTTATACTGAATACTGATACATGAGAAAAACAGATCATACCCCAGCATGCTAAACACTAAAAAACGTAGCGAGTCACTACTGTTCAAAATGAAATCACAAACGAGTTTCTCCATGTTCTACAAGAAGTGTAGATGTACGGATATTCATCAATCATCCCACCGCAGTGTATGATATGCAAATTGCCGATATAGTTAGCCCAATCTTCAATATTTAAAGTCCACATCGTGCTTGAGTTTTCTTTGGTGTCCATTATTTCTCTCATTTTTCAATTTCGTCCGTTCTAACTGGTTTGAAATTTCTGAGATTTCTGCTCTTCATTTCCACAACAAATACCGGTGATTTCTAGCGTTGCAAGCTTCGTATTTAAAAGCCTCAAGCTAGCCATCGGATATTCATCTTCATTCCACTGAAGTCACACACAACTGACTACAGCAAGCGTATTTGCATTTGAAAATTAGTATTCCTTTGGGGCAACTGACATGCAGCCAAATTACTTCGTGGTATGACTATATTCTAATAACCCTTACTTGTTCTTTAGGTAGGAATGTTAGGAAAACACGTGCAAAAATGATAAATGCCCAACTGAACCGAGCAAAATACTTTGAGAATACTGAATGTACAGAACTAAAATTCACAGAATGTGACCTTCAATGTGTCAGTACTAACTCTCACTGTGAAGTATCTCTTGAAAACATCTTCGATGAGAATAAACCCAAAGGACAATGTAGCTGGTTTTAGGATAACCCCTTGTTTCGGCGGAATTTGTTCCTTGATATTTTATCATCTACGACCCTTATACGGAAAAAGATCATCTACAGCAAAACAAAAGTAGGCAGACTATTTCCTTTCAAATACTTTCTTGAACATCATTCTAGAGACGAAGATCGCTCACTAAATCTCCCACCGCAGTGCAATTTGCAAAGCCGAAAATGGCGGCAAATAATTTTCAAGTCTGAATTCTAACGCATGCGCAGACAAAATGTATACATGTTCGCTGCCACGCAATCTAGCTTAGTCAACTAATATTGTATCACTGACGAGGGCTGTGAAGCCAAAAGGCCTTTGATATCATAAAGAACAACGTAGCTGTATGGCGTGTTTTATTGTCTTCTATATATTAGAATATAGTCATATATACTCACTCGACCAATCAGCGCCCAGCATTTGTGCGCTCTATATCTCATAAAGTAACTATTCAAATATTATATCATAATCCAATAACTCAAGGTACTTAAGGCCTGGTTCAAAAAGGCAACTTGGAAAATCACATTTCTTGTAATAACTCGCTGCTCTAATTTATTTAGGCACTCATATTTAGGCATAAGGTTATATACAAGATTTTAGACAATTTGGATCTAACAATTGTGACGTCATGTGGTCACGTGACCTTATGGAGGAAAATATAGTTTTTCTTAAATGCGGTCGCGAATTCAATTCACAATGAAATACCTTTTACGTAATAGCGTTAAGGATAACCAGTTAAACAAGATAGCGTTTAGAAAACCTCGAAATTATATATAGTTTAAGAAAAAACTACAGAAATATAATCTGATGAAATGGTCACGTGACCTCTTTTCCGAAATATTCTCCTTGCAAAAAGCGGAAGACAGGTTTTCTAAATGAGGCTTTAGTCATCATAAACGTGATGTATACACTGACTAGGGCTTTGACTTTCCTCTTAAACTGGCGACCGCATTTTATATTTTGAACAAAATTCGTCACGTGGTTATGGTACGCTGTTTTGGATTGTCTTCACTAAATAGTAGAGGATATAAAACTCTCAAGCTGTGCAAGTTTTGTGATGTTTAGTCGAAATGATTAGACATTATTATGTGCGTTTTTATATCTATTTAAAGTAACTATTCAAATATTATATCATAACCTTGAGAAATCGACAGTTATTTGGATTCGTAGCAGCTAGCTATAGATTTATACACGAAAAATGGTACAGAAATACAGATCATAACTATACTAAACACTAAAGAAACGTAGCGAGTCACTTACTCTTCAAAATGAAATCACAAACGAGTTTCTCCATGTTCTCCAAGAAGTGTAGATGTACGGATATTCATCAGTCATCCAAGTTCTCCGTATGATTATTGCGATATAGTTAGCTCAATCTTTCAATATATTAATGTCCACATCGTGCTTGAGTTTTCTTTGGTGTCCATTATTTCTCTCGTTTTTCAATTTCGTCCGTTCTATAACTGGCTTGAGGAAACTTTGAGATTGCTGCTCTTCATTTCCACAACAAATACCGGTAATTTCTAGCGTTGCAAGCTTGTATTAAGCCTCAAGCTTCGGATATTCATCTTCACCGACTCCAAGTTACACACAACTGAACAGCTTTGCATAAGCGTATTTGCATTTGAAATCAGTATTAGTTTGGGAAAGCAACAGACATGCAGCCAAAGAATACTCTCGTGAGTATGACTATATTCTAAAACGGTTAGAGAATAACGCGAGTGCTTTGTGGGATTTAGAGCTCCGAGCAGCAGATAGAAGGCCACGAGGCGCGCACCCTTACTTAAAGCTATTTTAGCGTTGTACAAAGCCATTTTCCTGCTTTTTGTTTCAAATGAGGTAATTCAGGGGAAAACATCAGCAACAATAGTAAATATACAGATCTAACCCACGTGGACAGTTTTCAAATCAAATTTTCACTTTTGGTTAACACTCTAATTTCACTTTTACCGGTCAAAAACCATCACAAATAAATTAAACTCTTTGCTAAAGCAGTTTTAGCCTTGCACAAAACGTATTTTCCAGCCTATTGGTTTTTGGCGCTCAATACGCGCGTTCGTAAAAAATCTTCTCTTAATATGAACTGCCTCTTTAATGAACCTTTGAATTGTAGTTAATTATTAGTAGTAGTATTTAGAACAAAGATTGTTCAAAAAGTGAAACTGAGTCATCTATTATTCTAGAGAAAAAAAGACACGCAAATGTTGTTGTTGTTGAGACACATTTTTGCGAAAAAAGAACACGACAGGAACAGAAAGGCGCCAATTGAAGCGTTGTCCCTCTGTTTGTAAACAGAATCTAAAGCCTTGAGAGGCGCAGAAGGGTGTTTATCTTTGAAGCCACTACTTTGCACCTTTTCGTAGTTTCCCCAGAATTCTGCGCGCGCAAGCGAGGTCAGGGTACAAAATAGATCGAAAATATTAAGAGAGAATGAAGAAATTCAGTAAAAAACTTAGACTTTTAAGATAAAATTACAAAGATAGATGAAAATTCTCAAGCAAAGAAAACAGTTTTATCCTGTTCTTGATTAGTTACAGTAGTCAAATTTCCTCAATACACGATCAATTCTAAATATTTGTATCCCCTGACCTCGCTTGCGCGTGCGGAATCGTAAAGAATTATGGGTAACTAGGGGTGCTTACCATTTACTCGGAAAAACCGGAAATTCCGGTTGGAAAAACAAATGGTATGTGTCATTCCGATCGGAAAGTTTCGGAAAACTCGGTCTAGCGATTGAGGTAATCCACTTTTCCCGCTCTTTTCGTTTTATTCCGTAGACGCGTGTACCATTAGACCGAGTTTTCTGGAATTTTCCGATCGGAATGACACATACTTTTTTTTTCAAACCGGAATTTCCGGTTTTTCCGAGTAAATGGTAAGCACCCTAGTACTCTGGGAATGTCGATAGGTAACCTCATTGGATGACGAGGGACGGAATTCCTGACTTTCACGAGAAAAACTGATATCGCAGTTGTTCGAATGAAATTCAACGTGGAATTCACGAGTCATCCAATGAATTTTCCTTGAATCGTATAGGCAGGCACCTTTTCGTAGTTTCCCAGAATGCTTCATGATTCTGCGCGCGCAAGCGAGGTCAGGAGATAAAAATATTTAGAATTGATCGTGTATTGAGGAAAATATGACTACTGTAACTAATCAAGAACAGGAAAAATATATTTTCTTTGCTTGAGAATTTGCATCTATCTTTGTAATTCTTCTTACGCACTTTTAATTTAAAAGTCTAAGTTTTCTACTGAATTTCTTCATTCTCTCTTAATTGTTCGCCTCGGGTTGTTAAATATTTATCTATATGATGTATTAATAGCTTTGAGTGCATCTTCTTTCCCAGACTCCCGATATTAATCAAACGTACGATGACAACATTGGACCAAGTTTATTGAACAGCCCCTGTCACAACAACCTTTACTTACAAGCTCCGTCTTAGCCCAGCTAACACGTGCTGTTATACCTACAAACCTACGTAGCATTGGATCCGATCAATGGATCGAATATGTATCCTTATTAGTGTCCAGTCACTGATGAATGCCTACGCAACTGTGTCCTTATATGACACAGTCATTACCAGGTCCGTCATACAGTAACGCACGTTCTTGTCATAGTAACAAAAGTTACTCCATAGACGTATTAATAGACGTATTGTAATTAATGGTTTATATTGGATGCTGGGCCCTGTCCGGCGCTTTCAGAAAAAACGAATAAAAAATTGTGAACGACATCAATGTCATTTCTGTCTCCCATAGAGTCGTTTTTGTATGAGTGGGACACTTACGGCACGATGTTATGGTACGGTACGGAGGTGCGGTCTCCGGTACGGAGGTACAGTACGGTCACGGTCTCCGGCACGGCGGTACGGTCTCCGGCACGGCGGTACGGTCTCCGGCACGGAGATAAGGTCTCCGGCACGGAGGTACGGTCTCCGGCACGGAGGTGCGGTCTCCGGCACGGAGGTACGGTCTCCGGCACGGAGGTACGATCTTCGGCACGGAGATACGGTCTCCGGCACGGAGATAAGGTCTCCGGCACGGAGGTACGGTCTCCGGCACGGAGATAAGGTCTCCGGCACGGAGGTACGGTCTCCGGCACGGAGGTGCGGTCTCCGGCACGGAGGTACGGTCTCCGGCACGGAGGTACGATCTTCGGCACGGAGATACGGTCTCCGGCACGGCGGTACGGTCTCCGGCAAGGAGGTACGGTCTCCGGCACGGAGGTACGCTACGAATCGTGCCGTCATCACTTCCCATTCATTCGAAAACCCCTCTAATAGTTTCACTAGAGCCTGTTGAATAGGTGTGAATGTCCTATTCTAAGGTAATGGTGAAATGTCATTACATTAACCCCCCGCAGTAGCTCTAGCTTGTCCCCTGGTAATTTGAAAACACTACCTAAATGTAAATTAAACTACGAGTGGCCTTTCTTTCTCCATTTTTTCCTGAGCTTGCTAAGCCTGTTATGTTTTGGTCTTTGATAAGACTTGATAAGCAGCCCTCGTCTTCCTAATGTCCTCATGTATTGGTAAGGATTAAATACAGGATTAGAATAAACTCGCAAATTGTTCCATCTCACTGCTGGTGGAAATGGCATTCTTGTCCTCATGTAGGTGTTACTAACGAGGTTAGGCCTACCATTACCGCCATAGGCCGGAAAACGACCATAATAATTGGCCGGGCGAGGGGACATATAGCTGGGAGGTTTAGGCACGAAGCCTGGTTGAGTTCTTTGGGGACCATATATAAGCCCTAGAGGCTGAGGATGGAGATTATTCATTGCATTCTTCTGTGCTAAAAACGCACGAGCTTGTGCTTGGGCGAATTTCTGTGCTGCTATCCTTGCTTGTAGTTGTGGGCTAACTCGCTGTACTTGGGCCACAACCAGGTGCGCTGGTGCATGGGGCTGTAGTTGTAGTTGTAGTGGAGCCGCATAAGGGATCATGGCTTTTGGGTGGATCACTGGTTTCTCTTGTGGTTGAGGTGTTGTGGGTGGTTTAGTGGGGATAGGTAGTGGTGGTGATGGTTTGTAAGTAGATGTGTATGTAATATAGCTAATTGGGTTCTTTGGTGGCGGTGGGGGACCAAATGTATAGGTGGGGCCACTAGGTGAGTTGATGTACCCAAGGTTAGGACTGGGTGGTACTGGTGCAGGGTTACGTGGTTTGTCAGGATGTTCTATCGTTTGATGGTTTGGTTTTTCCTTGGTTCCATGAAATACCAGTTGCCATTCTCGAAGAGTACCATGACTGACCTTTGAGCCGCCCAAGTCTTTGATTTCTAATGTCCATTCTCCTCGGGGATCCTGGCAGACATTAATGACAATCAATAATAATAATAATAATAATAAATAATTCATTTATATAGCGCCTATATCCAATACATTAGCAGCACATCTTGGAGAACAATGACATCAGGAAAAAACCCTTGGACAACAATGAGAGATGAGATAATCCCACGGACAACAATGATATCGATCAGGGAAAACCCCTTGGAGAACAATGATATCAGAGAAAACCCCTTGGAGAACAATGACATCAGGGAAAACCCCTTCGAGAACAATGACATCAGGGAAAACCCCTCGGAGAACAATGACATCAGGGAAAATCCCTTGGAGAACAATGACATAAGGGAAAACCCCTTGGAGAACAATGATATCAGGGAAAACCCCTTGGCGAACAATCACATCAGGGAAAACCCCTTGGAGAACAATCACATCAGGGAAAACCCCTTGGAGAACACTGATATCAGGGAAAACCCCTTGGAGAACAATGACATTTGGGAAAACCCCTAGCTTGGAGAACAATGACATCAGGGAAAACCCCTTGGAGAACAATGACATCAGGGAAACCCCCTTGGAGAACAATGACATCAGGGAAAACCCCTAGGAGAACAATGACATCAGGGAAAACCCGTTGGAGAACAATGATATCAGGGAAAACCCCTTGGCGAACAATCACATCAGGGAAAACCCCTTGGAGAACACTGATATCAGGGAAAACCCCTTGGAGAACAATGACATTTGGGAAAACCCCTAGCTTGGAGAACAATGACATCAGGGAAAACCCCTTGGAGAACAATGACATCAGGGAAACCCCCTTGGAGAACAATGACATCAGGGAAAACCCCTTGGAGAACAATGACATCAGGGAAAACCCCTTGGAGAACAATGACATCAGGGAAAACCCCTTGGAGAACAATGACATCAGGGAAAACCCGTTGGAGAACAATGATATCAGGGAAAACCCCTTGGCGAACAATCACATCAGGGAAAACCCCTTGGAGAACACTGATATCAGGGAAAACCCCTAGCTTGGAGAACAATGACATTTGGGAAAACCCCTAGCTTGGAGAACAATGACATCAGGGAAAACCCCTTGGAGAACAATGACATCAGGGAAACCCCTTGGAGAACAATGACATCAGGGAAAACCCCTTGGAGAACAATGACATCAGGGAAAACCCCTTGGAGAACAATGACATCAGGGAAAACCCCTTGGAGAACAATGACATCAGGGAAAAACCCCTGGAGAACAATGATATCAGGAGGGAAAACCCCTTGTAGAACAATGACATCAGGGAAAACCCTTGGGGAACAATTATATCAGGAAAAAACCCTAGCTTGGAGAACAATGACATCAGGGAAAACCTCTTGGAGAACAATGACATCAGGGAAATCCCTTGGGGAACAATTATATCAGGAAAAAACCCTAGCTTGGAGAACAATGACATCAGGGAAAACCTCTTGGAGAACAATGACATCAGGGAAAACCCCTTGTAGAACAATGACATCAGGGAAAACCCCTTGGAGAACAATGACATCAGGGAAATCCCTTGGGGAACAATTATATCAGGAAAAAACCCTAGCTTGGAGAACAATGACATCAGGGAAAACCTCTTGGAGAACAATGACATCAGGGAAAACCCCTTGTAGAACAATGACATCAGGGAAAACCCCTTGGAGAACAATGACATCAGGGAAAGCCCCTTGGAGAACAATGACATCAGGGAAATCCCTTGGGGAACAATTATATCAGGGAAAATCTCTTGGACCAAACCCCAAATCAAAGTCATTCGCTCAAATCATCACACATGTCATATCAAACCATACCTCTCCCCATGAATGAGTTGTCATAAACGGCCATTTTGAAAATCCTTCATTCGACTTGTCTTCCTTCCTCGGAGACAGTAAACACGACTTCGTTCCCATGGGTGACGTCAAGTAGATTACCAGGTCCCCGCGGTGCGTGTAATCGAGGCTAATGAGAAGTTGAACATGCTCCAAATATCGTACTTCGTCCTTAGTCCCCGAGCATCCACTTGCACGGAGAGGGACTGTTAGATTCTGATCATACTTTATAGGCCTGGCAAACATAAAGGAAGATATATCTCAGGGTGGCATTTGAACCTCTGGTTGCGACCACTCTCGTAAGCGACCACCTCTCCTAAGCGACCAGTTTTCCAAAATACCATTCCAAGTGAAATCACTATAGTTGGAACCTCTCGTAAGCGACCACAAAACTTGACATTTTGGATGCTCGCCTACGGGAGGTTCGACTGTATTTGTCTCTTCTCTTTACTTTTACTGACCGACCGACCAACTTGCTGCAACTCTTACTTTGCATCCTGTTGAATCTGTCCTCGACAGAGTCTCTTCTCTGGTACTGTTCTGTATGTAGCAGGATCAACCATGTTTACAATTTTCTCCGCCCCCAAAAGACCGAACCCAAACTTTCGATTGACTCTTAAGCCAACTCCATTCGTGCTCCAATCGTGGTCTTGCTTTAGAGGAAGATAGTTGGACGTCCACACTACGATATGCTGGATATCTCGCCATGTTAACTTTGGACTAAAATAGAAAGAATGAAAGGAATTTATAGACCCCATGATGTCTTGCGAGCGAGAAAATCGACATTTGAAAGAGATCAGAAAAACACCGTATGAGTGGGAAACCTCCGTACGGAATGTAAGGTATATGTTCAACCAATCACAGCGCGCAAAATCAATGCTCAACCAATCAGAATGCTAGTGGTCACGGCACGGTCACCGCACGGCACGAACCGTACCGTAACTACTTCCCACTATCTATTCCATCCACTGTGTACTAATGTGATCATCAACGTTTGCCTTACTTTTTCTCGAGTGCAAGAGCAATTATCCCAGCAGCAAGTGGTGCCGATGCTGACGTTCCAGTATGTCTCTCGGTGCACGTATTATGGAGATCCGTAGTAACCTTAGAACAACAACAATGCAATGAATTGACAAACAAAACGGTTCCACACATTACACAATTGCTAGATTGATAATCCTCTGTTGAAAGAACCGTGAAATAAAAGAGCAAGTTGTTTAACAAAGTTTAGGATATATTCGCTTACTATTCTCTTTTCGCCATGTGCCCCACTACTGAATGTTGAGGCCAAAGTGGACGAACAGCTTTCAGAATACCAGGGAGATTCACCGTGATCAGAAGCAGAGCTAATGGATAAGGTGTAGATACTATCGGTATAACCATCACAGTTACAGCTATCACCATGACGACCGCCATTACCAGAAGCCCAGATGTAAATAGAACCCAGGCCAGCTCGACCCTGAAAATGGTCATCACTCGATGTCACGTGATTTATTTAAGGGACAACGATTACTATGGCAACCATGAACTGTTGTTTGGTCATATTACTAAGAACCATCAGCACGGTTTAGCATGCCTTGTTACTCGGCGGGCTGCCTGTGGCACGCCGAGGTGAACAAATGGGCTTTCCTATGGCCACAAATCGCCATCTGAGTACCAAGGCGCATGCGCTCTGTGCCGCTGAGGAATCCGAAGGCTCATTGCTGAAGCCCGCCGAGTGAACGCTTATAGAGCGTCTTGTTAATAATACTTCATTGGCGCTCATACACTGCATAGGCGAATTCATCAAAGCGACTTCAATAAAGCACAGTGTCTTAACGACGCGCGCGTATTGGCGAAATCGTACTTATGATTCTCGAAAAGAGTTCATTCAATTGATCATTAATTATGCAATGTGTACTCGCTTGTTACCATTTGCACTATTGATAAGAATCACAGCGGTTTGTGGCTGCCAAAGGTCTGCACAGGTAATATATATACTGAGCATGCGTGTTTGTATAGTAGTCGTGTGCTACATTTACAGTACTGTATCTACAGCCAAGTACTTAGTCAAAATAGTCAAGCATCATTAAGACTGATGTGTGTCGGCAATGATATCATATCGCGGGAGGTCAATTCTTTTGAATATGCATTTATGTATTTAATAGCTTTACAGGGCAGAGAAAGGACTCTAGGTCCAGGCAAGCTCTGCACCGTACATATCAATCGCATTCTTCTGTCTAAGCATCGTGTATTTAACGATAAAATACCTTTTCGATCCCATTTAGGAAAGCTGCTGTCGCAAGAGTACCAGGTCCCTCGACCGTGGTACCATCGTCACTAGGCCCCCAACTCGCGCTATAGATATCAATGTATTGTGGATTGAGACTTAATGACTCGGCTTCCACCTTGTCAGTTACTCGACCGTCGAGCATGCGCACTCCTGTGAACAGATGGAAGGCATGTGAGATCAGCGGTTATATAGACAGTGGGGAGAAGGGAAGAAGGATGGGGGAGGGGTGGGATGGGGAAGTAATTGTTACCTCCAATCCTTGAATTGTATGCTACACCCACTCCACACTTGGTGTTGTTTGCCTGGGATGCTACTTCACCAGCACATCGTGTCCCGTGCCTGCAGGACATATCGACAAGAAGAGTGAGTCAACATGACATCGTAATCATCATCATCATCATCATCATCATCATCACCATCATCATCACCATTATCATCATTATATCATCATCATCATCATCATCATCACCATTATCATCATCATCATCATCACCATTATCATCATTATATCATCATCATCATCACCATTATCATCATCATCATCAATTTTTATTATCATCATAATTATTATTATCATTATAATAATAATCATCATCATCATCATCAAGAACTGTACCACAGAGTCGATGCAGTGTTAGTACTGATTGTAGAATTAAAAAAACGACTTACTTATTTTCGTTTGTTGGGTCGTAGCGTGGAAATGGGTCGCTGTCTCTACCGTTAACATCCCAGCTTGCATTGGGATCCTAGAAGATAGTACAGGATATGATAAAGTAATGGACTGACTGAATGACTAGCTGACTGACTGACTGGCATAACTTGTTACTACTTACATAGTTCCTAATAAGGTCTGTTACTACTTACATAGTTCCTAATAAGGTCTGTTACTACTTACATAGTTCCTAATAAGGTCTGTTACTACTTACATAGTTCCTAATAAGGTCTGTTACTACTTACATAGTTCCTAATAAGGTCTGTTACTACTTACATAGTTCCTAATAAGGTCTGTTACTACTTACATAGTTCCTAATAAGGTCTGTTACTACTTACATAGTTCCTAATAAGGTCTGTTACTACTTACATAGTTCCTAATAAGGTCTGTTACTACTTACATAGTTCCTAATAAGGTCTGTTACTACCTACATAGTTCCTAATAAGGTCTGTTACTACTTACATAGTTCCTAATAAGGTCTGTTACTACTTACATAGTTCCTAATAAGGTCTGTTACTACTACATAGTTCCTAATAAGGTCTGTTACTACTTACATAGTTCCTAATAAGGTCTGTTACTACTTACATAGTTCCTAATAAGGTCTGTTACTACTTACATAGTTCCTAATAAGGTCTGTTACTACTTACATAGTTCCTAATAAGGTCTGTTACTACTTACATAGTTCCTAATAAGGTCTGTTACTACTTACATAGTTCCTAATAAGGTCTGTTACTACTTACATAGTTCCTAATAAGGTCTGTTACTACTTACATAGTTCCTAATAAGGTCTGTTACTACTTACATAGTTCCTAATATTAAGGTCTGTTACTACTTACATAGTTCCTAATAAGGTCTGTTACTACTTACATAGTTCCTAATAAGGTCTGTTACTACTTACATAGTTCCTAATAAGGTCTGTTACTACTTACATAGTTCCTAATAAGGTCTGTTACTACTTACATAGTTCCTAATAAGGTCTGTTACTACTTACATAGTTCCTAATAAGGTCTGTTACTACTTACATAGTTCCTAATAAGGTCTGTTACTACTTACATAGTTCCTAATAAGGTCTGTTACTACTTACATAGTTCCTAATAAGGTCTGTTACTACTTACATAGTTCCTAATAAGGTCTGTTACTACTTACATAGTTCCTAATAAGGTCTGTTACTACTTACATAGTTCCTAATAAGGTCTGTTACTACTTACATAGTTCCTAATAAGGTCTGTTACTACTTACATAGTTCCTAATAAGGTCTGTTACTACTTACATAGTTCCTAATAAGGTCTGTTACTACTTACATAGTTCCTAATAAGGTCTGTATGGTTGTGTTCTATGCCTACAAATTCAAAACAACAAAGATGAGATGACGTAGATGGGTTGACATGACTATATTGGTCACTTACCGTCGTCTAATATGGTAACGACCACGCCTTTGCCCGTAATGCCTTGGTTCCATACTGGTATAACATGGATATCCAAATCTTTATCTTTACGCTTGTCATCCTAAATACAAACACACCGAGTCGTATAAAAGTTTTTATTTACCACAAGTACAAAATAACATAATATAATACAAAACTGTTTTAACTCGCTACCAGTTTGTCCATCGTCCACGTAATTGAAACCATGAAATAGATAGTAGAGTCGTTTTCGTATGAGTGGGAAAGTTAAGGTACCGTGCCGTGTAGGCTCGATTTCCAGCCGTTTTAGGGGTCCTTGGGAATCGAACCTACGTACGTGTCGTGCCGTATTGAAAAAGTTTGATTGGATGAGATGCATCTGCACGCTTTTTGATTGGTTCAGAAAGGAAGCCATTTGAGTGTCACGGTGGTTCGGTAGGTTTACCACTCATACAAAAGCGACTCTATGGCCCACAGTATCATTTATTTGTATCTATTTATTATACTTCATGATATATAAATAAACTGTACGTACCAAATACCACTGCGCGTCCCATAAGGGATCTTGAAATCTTGGTATTATCCCTCTAGAAACCATACGATCATGGAAATGACCTCTCTTGACTCGTACTTTCTCATGCTGTTGCTCGGCCCACAAGACACCGGGCGTTTCTAACAAACGGTCCGTTCTATCGTCGGCACTACGTCGTGAACGGTGAGGGTGAGATGGGTGTTCAAGGTGGTAGTATCCGTCTAATGTACCAATCTGGTCAAAGAAATCATTCCATTATTGAAACTAGTTGATAGGCTAGCGGTTGTGATTATTAACACCTGCAATATTTAACGTCCGTTCCCCTTCAATCGAAAGTGGTCTACAAGGGGGCGGACGGTGCGCTCTTTTACCCCCTCCCTCCATCAGTGCTCCGTTTTATGGGTATTTAAAGCTGCACTGAGCTACACGGATTAGAGGGAAGTCGAAACAAGGATGTGAGGTCGTGAAGAATCGAACCGGGTACCTCTCGCTTAGAAGGTCGCGCACTAACCAACTAATCCACCCTGCATACAAGAGGACACTACTCTTTGTGTACCGTGTATAAGACTTACTGGCAAGTCCTATTTATTACTAGCTCACTTGAAAACTGTTTTATAAGAGTAAGAATTCATATGTTGCCATAAATGGGCGTTATCTAGAATAGAACTGTTTAGTTGATCAAACATGTGGAATAGAAAGTCAATTGATCGATGCTAGAACTTAGCCTGGATATTTTTGACCCAGTGAGGAAGCGGCTGATATTCAGGCTAGCTAGAACTGTGAAAGGAGAATGAAAACTTAAAAAATACTAATCTTATAAATGAATTACAGTTCCGAAGTAGAGAGATAGGTGATAGGAGAATGGTCATTCTAATCTATATAAGTCATAAGACCGAATGGACTGTGGTACTGTGGGTCAGTGTAAAAAAACAGGTGTTTCCTCAAGGGCATCGTTACTATGGTAACGTCGTTGCTATGGTAACTATCTTAGAGAAAGTACTAAAATATCGTCTTTATGACAGCCAAAAGGATTAGTAGCATTAGTTTGGATGATCGTTCTTACGGTCATCTTCGATCAATGAAAGCGTATCAAGTTTTCTGTGCATTTTTGGTTTGCAGCCACGTGACCGAAAATCCCTTGAGAAATAAATAACAAAGATGTAGCCGCCATGTTGGATGAACCAACAAGAGAAGCTAATGAGCTTTGTATTTGGGAACCAATATGGCTCCTATGACGTACCGTGCACTCCAGCAGTGAAGCACTTGTTTAAGATGACGACTAATTAGTAGCCTCAGTTGTTTAACTTAACCTTGACTGCACTAATTAATCTATTCGTCGAATATCAACGCAAAGAAAGCAGTTTCAACACACATGCAAGCTGTATTGACAGTAACGAAGCAAAATGTCATGCATGTTGATACTAGAGGACGAGAGGGGCGGAGCTTCGACTTGTTGGTCAAAGAAACGGAAAAGGGGAAAAGCGACGAACTTTAAATGTTTGTTTTCTATCTACTGTTTTTTTCAATCTTTCTTTGTGTTTTCTACACTCTTCGACATGCACATTCTGTTATGGTATGGATACTGCAGTCAGCTTAGGTTTTGATACGCTGACGTATTAGATAAAGAATTAAAAAAAGGAAACACCGATCGTTGCAAGGCCAGCGATGATAGTATTTGCAATACCCAATAAACCGAAATATTGCTTATCAAATCCAAAAATCCAAGGAGCAAAGTGAGTGTCTTGGAACAGCCAGGGGATGCAATTCATGCCAAGCAAAACTAAAAATAAAACATGTAATTGGCTTTCTAATTAACGACGTATGTAGGCGGAAGAAGGAAGATTAAGTCAAAGCTGACAGAGTTGTTTGCGCCGGGACATTCTTCCTACGGCCATCGGTAACCATAGTTTACCTCTCTTGGATAATCATCAAAACAAAACCAAGAAATATAGTCGAACGAGGATCAAATCGTGTTTTGAAGACCAAATGTCTCGCTTCAGTAATGTTATTGGATTATTTGGATTCAAGAATTAAGTCAATATTGTACATGTTTGTTCAAGTTTTCAAAAAAGCAAATCGTCATTTTACTAAGAAAAATCAATCTTACTTCGGCAATGAGCAAGAGATCAAGCTGTTTGTTATTATGTACGTTTTACTTATGTGTTTGCTACCGGCAAGCTTATCTAACGTGATGGTTAAATATAACCCAATAGTTCCATGCACCAATCACACTAAGTTTTTCTGTTGTTCCCATTAGAAATCTTAGCCCAAGATAAGCGAGGGCAAAGTGCTGATAATAAAGCGATAAAGTGAGTGGTGAGGAGTAGGCGGTTGACCGCCAATTCACTTTCTCAGCTGTTGAGGGTTGATGTGAGAGATATCTTTCCAAAATAATGGTGGACTCGGAAAACGAGAGAAAATACGTGTTCCAGTGTGCTAGTAGTAGCTATAGTAGTGTTAATGTCAATTTGTTTCCTTCAAGAAATAATTGGTTAAACTTGTGGCCGAATTGGGCTGGCAAAACAAGACATCGCGAAGAGATCATAATATTTAATTATGATTGTATGGTGGTAGAGGTGGGACATAAAAACACTGCATTCCCACGAGTGAGACATTGGCGATAATTAGAGCGCATTGACTTGATATCATGAATTCATGGCTATAATTCGATCAATTTTCACTTGATCTTTTTGACCTAGCTTAATGTCAGTGGTGGCCATCTTATGTGAAGAGCCAAACACTGTCGAAAATACAAGCAAGGCGAAGAATTACTAAATAATCTACCAGTCGTAAACTACTGGTAACGCATAATGTGCTGTGAAAATGTGACCAAAAACCAATTATTTTCCTTCAATAAAGACTTACCGGTTCTATTTTCTCAAATCCATGTGCTTTAGCGATCTTCCTTGCTTCATCTGAACTGCCGTGAACTTTAATCGCCCAGCCATTCGTGAAAATCTTCTCATCTCTCTTCGGATCTTCCCCGCCAGCTTGAAGGGCACCCAGGGAGAAAAAGAACACCACTTTTACAAAGACCCATGGCGAAGGCACTCCAGACATTGCATTGCTCCAAACTTATTTCAAGCAGATTTTTCTGGCTCTTCTAAAGTCAGAAAAATCAGAGAGAAAATGATTGAAGATCTCGACTATTTATTATTAACATGGATGATTGTTTAGATAGATACAGAGGTCATCCGTCACTTGATTGCCACCAGTCAAATCCCAGCAACGCTAATTGATTTCGGGGATATTTCAGCCAATCACAGCGTTCTGACGTCAGGGTAACTTTACAGGAAGACTCGCCTCTTGAAATGGCTGGGAAGCGAAAGGCTGTTTTGTTCTTCGGCATAAAAGCACGTCGTTGTGGACTCACATAAAAGTCCCTTAGTTCAGTTAGATTACGTGGCGCGTTAGTGAAGGTTTACAGGAATAACAACCTTAAACTTGGTTTTTCGGTCTTTATTCATTATTTTGTGAATAGTTGGCTGCATCACAGCAATGTTGACACACTCATTGCATGTTGGACTAGCTACGTCAATTGTGTCATTTTATCAGTAAACACAACTGCTCGTTAGCGAGATATTTGATCTGTTAACCATTTCCGGCGTGGTCGGATTAGAACAAGATTCGCCCACGCCGCCTGCTTGAGACTCAGTAGTCGCTCGCAGTGACAGAGAAAAGTCTTTCTACTTATATCCATAGTTCCATGTACTGTATATGTTGTAAGGGGCCACGCAAGTAGACTGAAATGATTCATCAGTATGACTACAGAAAACACAGCGTAAATATGAGAATGTGCCGCGGAGATCAGCTGCGCGAAGAGGAGATCACTGAGATTCTGAATGATTATTAGTACGTCATTGAATAGTAGTCCAATAGAAAGTGTGTATAATATTCAGCTGACATGATTAGCCATCACTACTTTTTACAAAAACATAACAAAGTAAAGTCGTTGTACGTGGGAATATCCATGACAAATACAGCGTTTCTTCTACGTTTTATTAGCCCTGACTAGGATGCACTACTCTATAGTAGTACGAACGCCGTCAGTTTGTCAAAGTAAAAAATGTGAGCTGTTTTACAATCTTTCAGTTAAATCCAGTATTAACCAAACTGAAAAGTAACTCACAACATTCAAAACAGCAGGTTTGAAAACGTTTTTTCCAGCTGAAAATCGCACGTTCCTGATTGGTTGCTTTCAGGGTATACGTAGAAATAAACCCTTCCACAGTATGTTTTATTTCCTACAAACATCTCTATTTACACCGGAACTCTACCTCCTTCCTTGGGTCGCAATGCTAGTCTTACATCGTCAATATTAACTTTTCTTTTTTCCTTTGCAAGTAAAGTTGTTATGAAATAAATAAAATATAAAATAAAAATATTTGAGCCCGCAAACGGTCGATGTACACGTACACATGTACAATGATATGATCGGTTTTTTTGTTCAATACTTTGTAGAATCCCACTCTTGCCGATATTTCAGCTGATAGCTTTGGGGATTCAGTGCAAGTCTAATGTGTTTTCAATCATTTACTATTACTTATACTTTTCGATAGGTTAATTTTTGCGGCTTCTGATTCTTACGAGTAACTAA
The DNA here is from genome assembly GCA_033675265.1 of Actinostola sp. cb2023. Taxonomy (NCBI): domain Eukaryota; kingdom Metazoa; phylum Cnidaria; class Anthozoa; order Actiniaria; family Actinostolidae; genus Actinostola; species Actinostola sp. cb2023. Next base: position 35,151 of record JAUJYZ010000861.1, on the reverse strand, counting down.
CAAAGGAAACCCATACATGCTATAGTCGTTTATTCAAACCAGAAAACTACCATGTAGCATATAAAGCTCACTTTAACATTATTAAGGCTATATTAAGATGAGTTTCTCACGTGACCTGTTTTAGACGATATCAGTGGAACCCGGGCAACCCTGTATCTGCCCACTGCATGTCTTGCATCAGTGATGGCTTGCACCTGTTCTGTTCAGTCGCTCTGGTATTTTGTCTAAGTTGATGTCCTTATCTGCAAGCCTTTCTACGTCATTTGGTTGCTTTCTTCCTAAGTCATTATTGTTATTTTACGAGGAGCCGTTTTATCTTGGTTGTTTTTAACAGCAACTGATAGTACAATCCATCAACAACCGCTTCAACTTGGCGGCCGGTTAGCTCGGATAGGATACCATGGGATACTTTATGTAGTTACTTTGAATCCAAGACTCGTTGTAAATACATTTGTTTACTGTAAGGTCATGCTTGACTGGATGGTGTCATTACATGGGATTAGATTCAACAATAGGCTTTATGCTGACGGCAACATGACCCAACTAACCAGCGTGAAGTTAGCAGCAGATTCAGCAGCACATTCGATTATCGCCTATAAATGTTTATATACAAATAAATGCCAAACAAAACTACCTTAGTGTAGTAGAGAAACCTATTAACATCCTATATATGTATTCGGTTTGATCTTAACTAGAACACAGAGTTCTCTACACACTATACAGACGTTACTAAAGCGACACTTTGAATATTTCAAGCTCGACACGTACATAGATTAAACATTAACCGGCAAAGGTCACGCAATCACTTCGATGGAGTGAATTCCGCTTAAAAACCCCAAATCAAAGCCCAAAAATACACTTCAAAACAAGCAATCAATAATAAACAATAGTTTATTTCATTTTGATACTTTGCATAAACATAACAATATTTTTTATAAATAATAGATGGGATACCGAGCGTCAAAATAGGACCCATCGTGCTTTGTAGATGGGCTACCGGCTATCAAAATAGGACCAATCGTGCTTTGTAGATGGGATACCGCCTATCAAAATAGGACCAATCGTGCTTTGTAGATGGGATACCGGCTATCAAAATACGACCAATCGTGCTTTGTAGATGGAATACCGGCTATCAAAATAGGACCAATCGTGCTTTGTAGATGGGATACCGCCTATCAAAATAGGACCAATCGTGCTTTGTAGATGGGATACCGGCTATCAAAATACGACCAATCGTGCTTTGTAGATGGAATACCGGCTATCAAAATAGGACCAATCGTGCTTTGTAGATGGGATACCGGCTATCAAAATACGACCAATCGTGCTTTGTAGATGCGCTACCGCCTATCAAAATACGACCAATCGTGCTTTGTAGATGGGATACCGCCTATCAAAATACGACCAATCGTGCTTTGTAGATGGGATACCGCCTATCAAAATAGGACCAATCGTGCTTTGTAGATGGGATACCGCCTATCAAAATACGACCAATCGTGCTTAGTTGTAGATGGGATAACGGCTATCAAAATAGGACCAATCGTGCTTTGTAGATGGGATACCGGCTATCAAAATACGACCAATCGTGCTTTGTAGATGGGATACCGGCTATCAAAATACGACCAATCGTGCTTTGTAGATGGGATACCGGCTATCAAAATATAGGACCAATCGTGCTTTGTAGATGGGATACCGGCTATCAAAATACGACCAATCGTGCTTTGTAGATGCGCTACCGCCTATCAAAATACGACCAATCGTGCTTTGTAGATGGGATACCGCCTATCAAAATACGACCAATCGTGCTTTGTAGATGGGATACCGGCTATCAAAATACGACCAATCGTGCTTTGTAGATGGGATACCGGCTATCAAAATATAGGACCAATCGTGCTTTGTAGATGGGATACCGGCTATCAAAATACGACCAATCGTGCTTTGTAGATGCGCTACCGCCTATCAAAATACGACCAATCGTGCTTTGTAGATGGGATACCGCCTATCAAAATACGACCAATCGTGCTTTGTAGATGGGATACCGGCTATCAAAATACGACCAATCGTGCTTTGTAGATGCGCTACCGCCTATCAAAATACGACCAATCGTGCTTTGTAGATGGGATACCGGCTATCAAAATACGACCAATCGTGCTTTGTAGATGGGCTACCGCCTATCAAAATAGGACCAATCGTGCTTTGTAGATGGGATACCGCCTATCAAAGTACGACCAATCGTGCTTTGTAGATGGGCTACCGGCTATCAAAATAGGACCAATCGTGCTTTGTAGATGGGATACCGCCTATCAAAATAGGACCAATCGTGCTTTGTAGATGGGATACCGGCTAGACTTTTGGGAAGACTGAAAACATGTGACGTTGAGAAAACGCGAATCTACATCCTGCCACATCACGTTGGCTCATGCCACTGGATGCTAACGCTGGTAGATTTTTGTGACAGAGATAATGTTAGAATCATTCTATATGATCCCAAGGGAGAAAAGAAAGTTGACAAAGATTTCTCTGCATTGCTACTTTGTTACATACAAAACGCTAAACGTCTGTATGGTGTATGGGAACCTTGCTGCTGAGTATTCATCCGGCCCCTGTTCTTTTGAAACCGAAGAAGAATTTCCATTGCAACCTGACGAAGTGAG